>OY804596.1:54423108-54757057 GCA_963680895.1 Fragum sueziense
GACATAACATTCCAATTTCATTTTTTTAGTATGTCTTGATGAAAAGATTGGTTATTCTAATGCGTAGTTGAAGTTGTTACTGATAAGCGAAAAAATGCTTTTAAAGTTGAGACAGAAATGACATATTCTATATAAATCTGAACTGTTGTCTACAACAATTTGTTTAATTTTAGCATAGAAAATATATTTCTCGTAAACGGTGCAATATTTTGGCCTGAAATTTCCAAAATTTTCATAAGAAAATATGCTCTTTCAGATAGAAATAAAAGTAAAATTTGTGAAAAATAAATGTGAAATGTCATTTAAAAAAAACAAGCTACACATAGAAGGTCTTTTTTTACACCTATAGTCTAAAATAGATTACAAAGCAGAGCTATGTTGATAAAGATAGGACCTGTATAAATATTATAAAGAAAAGAAAAGGGAGATGTAAGTTATTAGCAATTTCTTTTGTCTCCACATTTTCTTAAGCTTTATCCGCTAGGATTTTCGAAATTCGAAGGGTTAGGGTTAAATCTTTGCAAAGTGGCAGAAGTATAGACTGGTCCAATTTGACCCTTTCCCGAACGACACAATTATAGGATTGTCCAATTTAAAAGTTGCCGTTGATGACAAAATAATTGTTGATACAGATGTGATATGTGTATGGTGTGCGTTTTTCAACTTATATGGCAATGTCGCAGAGGCTGTCCAGAGTCACGGGTGTTAAATGGAGAATATAGCTCCAAAAAGAGTCAACGGTATTTTGTTGCCTCGTGACATATCGGTACTCTCGGGGTAGTTGTATCGATGGAAAATCGGTATACAAAAGTTGGTGTCGAGAACATTTTTCTTAAATTATTTCTTTTTCAGAGAGTTTTGGAAAAATCCAGCGACGCTGTAATATGAGGAAATGGACAAAGTGTGTTGTGCACGAGAATATACGGTGTTATTTAGCAGGGTAAATAATTTAATCATTGAAAAACATCATCAAATCGAAAGTAAAATTTCGATTTCAACTAACCTTTCGTCGATGCAACTTGCACTCGCCCAATTTTCGCCAGAATTCAACATTTACGTATTAGAAAATACAAATTCTTATCATTTTAAAGGGACATTTCATTCCAATTTCAATTTTTTAAAGTTTGTCTTGATGCCAAGATTGGTTATTCTATTGAGTATAAATACTATTAGTTTTTTGAAGTTGTTACCAATAAGCGAGAAACACACATTTAAAGTTGAAAAAAAAGTTGTCCACAACAATTTGTTCAATTTTAACACAAAAATATAAATTTCTCGTAAACGGCGCAATATTTTGGCTTGAAATTTTCAGAATTTTCGTAAGGAAATATGCTCTTTCAGAAAAAATAAAAATAAAATTCATGACAAAAAATTCTGAAATGTCACTTTAAGTATTTTGGAGAGTTGCAAGTCAATTACATGTTATATCGATATATAATTGGCTATAATTTGGGAGATCGGTAAACACGTGTGCTAAAATGATTGTTTTAAACCCCTGCTTACTAACACCGTATATTATTATTGTGCACAACAAACTTGGACCATATCTTCATATTACAGCATCGCCGTATTTTTCCAAAACTCGTCATAAATAAATTAATTTAAGAAACATGTGCTCGACACCTACCTTTGTTTACCGATTTTCCTTCGATATAACTACCCCGGAAGTACCGATATGTCACGAGGCAACAAAATACCGTTGACTCTTTTAGGAGCTAGTTTCTCCGTTTACCACCCGTGAGAGCGCTTAACCGTAGATTAGGGCTGAAAGATTTAGGACTTTTTTCAGATGTCAAAGAGGATACTGGTCGAGCACTGAGCAGGGGTTCGAACTCGTGGCTCATGGATTAAAAGACTCTGTCGTCACTTACAGAGCTATCTGGGCTCGGCACTTCTACTGTAGGACTTACTTAACTAATTGATTTCTTACAAATTCGAAAGCTCAATTCTCATGCTTTGTTAATTGAATTAATAACAGCTATTGACCCCGGTCAGAGGCTTTGCCTTTTTTCATATTAAGCTGATTGATTAAAGATCTATCACATCCAGCTAAATCTTGGCGTTTTTCCACCGTCTGTTGTTAAACCGATTTCAAATTGGTCAAGTGCTAATCAAATTATTGACGATTATCTAAGAGTTTCTGTGTCACGTGATTCCCCGCCATGTAATATCATTCTTCTAAAGGTTTGTCGTGGTTGTGTACCTTGACTTTTCGAGAGACATAACATAATGCAGTGCCTGAAGCCAGAGACGCGTTCTCTAGAGCGATATGTTTTAAGATTTCTCAAAATGTTTTTGATGAAGCGTTTTTAAGACCAAGCTTATGACCGATGTGTTTCAAATGCTTCATATTTCATACAAATGACGTCATAATGACGTCATTTGTATGAAGTATGGAGCATTACCATGGTATCATGTAGCATTCGGCACAACTCGGTCAATTATCTCTTATATAGTTTTTACAGGAGTTAACCGACTGGTTCCGCAGGAAGTATATGGTAATGGCGCCTCCCTTTGAGTGTCTTAAATATAATGCTCTAAAGAACGTTTTATCGCAAAACATCTGAAGAAATCTCAAGATAACTCAAGAAATATCGCTCTAAAGAACGCGCGTCAGGTTTCTTCATGTCCAAGTTGCTTTCTATTTGTCTTGGATTTCTTTGCTTTGAATCATTTCCATACTCTATATTTTTTTTAATCGAACTTCAAAGATATATTTATACGATGACTCATTCATTGTAACTAAATGATAACATTTTTGTAAAGGGTCTTGAAAACCAGTATCGTGTTTGCAAAGATTAAATAGAAGGCAGGTCCAGTCAACACCCGTTACCCGTCTAATGAGTCATTTACAGATTGCTAGTACTGTTTTTTTACCGAGGCATTGAACTAGTGAAACAAGACAGCTTTTGTTGTGGAAGTGATCCGAGAAACATCCCAACAAAAGTATCCTCCTGTGATTTTAGTTACACCTGGTCTCATAGAGCAAGCTTGCTAGTTAAAAGGGGAATATATACTGTAAGTACAGTCTTTAATTAGTGTTAATTAGTGACTAGTGATTCATTCTTTCTTTGATATAAGGTCATTATGATCTTAACCTTTGATAAGAGTCGCTCAAAAAAGGTTGACAAAGGAATATTTAATCCGAGTCTTCTCTGATGAAAATTCGATCTTTGATATTTGGATGTCGCTTTTTACTTATCATTCGTTATTTTTAGTAGATAGCGACATCCAAATATGAAAGAGCGAATTTTCATCAGAAAAGGCTTGGATTAAGAAATGTTTTAGGAAAACGATATACATGTTATATCGCAAGTACAAAATACATGTATGTATTGTGAAAACAAGTGATTATTTACTCGTATTTTTCTATACGTACCCAAAACAATAAAAAAAAAGATATTGGCAGCTCCTAATTCAAAAATGTTGTAGACCACAAAAATTTGCCTAAATAGAATCAGAAGCGTCTTGGGAATGATGCTTATTAATTTCTTCAATAGCAATGAATTTTGTACTTTAAATAGACTGGGTTAAGCGTTATCATTTGATAAACTTTTAGTGTCGTTATAAAATCTCGTAGCTACGATTTGAATCAAGCCGTAGCTACGAGATTATTTAACAACGCTTACGAAATACTATTGTTTGTCCGAAATGACGTCACTGCTTATTTGATAAAATCGTTCCCTATTTCGATACCGTCGTTTTCTCTGCACAAATCTTTGTCTCTAGATCCAATAGTAAATACAAGCTGGTTTCTATCATACATATGTCTTCAGAATACTTGCGCGGATCCATTTTTACCAAAGGTGTCATGTTTTTCATGGGTAGGACGTGATGGCAACGTTAGAGCATAAAAAGTCCTGAAAATTACTTTAATCAGCCTTTTTTCCAAATTGAAGGGGATGACACTCTATGATCCGCGCACAGGATAGGTCGACTTCAGCACTCAGCGTCAAGTTTTGTAATGGTAAAAGTCAAGAGAATACACAAACTCTCTAGGAGAAAACTCTAAGAACGTTGTACGTGTACATGATCTGTATGTTTATACAAAAAACACCAAAATTATATGATATCGATTATAATGTCATCGCTTTTCAACGAAAACCTCGTATCTACAGCTGTAGATACGAGCTTTTTGGTTGATAGGCATCGATACAATGTAATTTTATGATGAAAGAATTGGTTAATTAACGGGGTTTTACGCTGTTTTCAACTACTAAGGTCATATCGCAGCGACTGGAGCACCTAACCATGGATTCATGTCGTTTTTCATACCAGTACTACCACAACACCCTTACCGAGCCTCCAGCTCTGATGGAGATGGTGCATCATGGGGTGGATAACGACTACAGACAAAATAACCTCGATTCAGGTAAGATATTTTGCAATAAAGTTCTTATTTCTGCGTCAATTTTCAAAAGGGTTGTTGCATGTACCCTGCTTTATTAAGCTGTTCAATCGGATGTATGACTTATAAGAAGACTCTCACTGCAGTGTTTTTTTCCAAAATATTGTCCCAACCGAGAAGAAAGCGAAATGATAACAACTACGGCCAAATTAGCCCCGCTTCAGGCATGAAATTGTTCAGTTTGTTCGATTTTTCAAATTCGTCCGTAGTCGGTATCCATCCCATGATGCGCAATCTCTGCCGTGATCCTCTTTACTGTCAATGTTTCTAAATGCCTTTCTCTCAAAGTATGACAGTTCTGGAAAAGTGTTGAGATGAGACGTTTCTTTATGCTCGAATACTGATGAACTAGTTGAACTTCTGTAAAATATTGGCCGCTATCAAATATCATGATAACGGGGAGTTTATCATTTGCGTTGGTGTGGAAACGAGCAAGATACACGTGCTGATGTAGCTTTTCTTGTGGGCTCATTGAAAACATGCCCAAAGGTCAGTTCTGTGATAAATAAGGAACGATTTTATCAAGTAAAACGTGACGTAATTTCGGACGAACAATAGTATACTGAGCAAAACAATTGAAGGATATTCAACTTGCACTATTTGTACAAATTAACAAAGGCATATATTCGAACACAAATCTACAAAAAAAACTTCATATTAAGGTCTAATCTTGAGAATCAAAAATATAAGGCAGAGCAATCGTTTCCGCTTTTCCTACAACATCCGGTTAAACGCTGGTACACTACAATTGGACAGTCACACGTCATCAATAACGGATATTTTCACCCCGGAAGTCAACTCAAGCCTTGCAAGTACCTCGCAAATTCATCGCAGATTAAATTACGGCATGTCGCGATACAGTATTCCATTCCCGAATGTGTGCATGTTGTGATATGCCGAGTTGGTCGGTTGTTGTTGTCGGTGACGTAGGCGTCTACCCAACGTGTTTCAATCATGATCGATTTGATAAAGGTTCAGTGAATGGGTCGGCAAGTCCTTGGATTGAAACCAAATCTGTTTAAGATGGTGTCTCACAATAACAACGCCGATTCATTTTACGTTGGCGTCAAGGAACGCGTATTCATCGCCATTTTCCTGTTTAAATGTAACAGGATGTTAGCCAATCACGTGGTCAATGTAACGTGGGTCAGTTAGTGTCATTTAGCACGAAAGGTTTAGTCTCTAGATCACGTAAGATTCCCGTCAACTCCATAACGCTCCCGTCACCATATGCGTCACGTGTGGGAAGATTGCACTAACTAGTGTTTTGCTCTGGTCCGTGCGTCAGTGTTGCAATGCTAAACCGTTAGCTGTAAACACTGTAAGTTTGGTAGTTTATCCCTGTGTTGTAAATTGTCCCATTTTGGCATGACCAGTGAAGCATAACTCGATATGGCAGCATAGAATATGAGAGCCAATGTATGTAATAATATAAAACATTAGTGTTTTATATAACATTTTATCAAAGTTTCTAAAATATCTGTAGAATTTTAATATCCTTCAATTGTTTTGCTTAGTATATTTCGTGGGTGTTGTTATAAAAACTCGTAACTACGGCTTGAATCAAGCCGTAGTTACGAGATTTCGTAACAAAACCCACGGTGGTTTCTTTTTTGTAACTCCTTTGGAGACAATATTTTGAACGATGAACGGGGAATTGTGTACACCATTTTGACTCATCTACAAATTATCTCCCTTGGTCCAGAAAGATTTCTCAACTTTGAAAGGCAGTAACCATTTCCCGTAAAAAACATAGCGTTTGAATTTGAAATGACAAATTTAGAATACTTTTACCCTTTCCTGCGTTGCTATGGACTGTATGTAGGCTACCATTGAATTTTGTCCTTGACCGGTACATTATTATCACGTCGGTGTTATTGCAAAACCTCGTAACTCCAGCTTTGATCAAGCTGGGGGTACGAGGTTTAGCAAAACAAGGACGATACTTAAAACAAGTACGTGGCACTGTTAAATCATTTATAGGTCAGAAATGATAAATAGATATATAGATAATTCATAGTACATCAATCAACATTATAAGATAAAGTTATCAGCTGAACAAGTCCTGCGGGACTCAAAAACTTTATCGCTTATCATACATGAGGAATCAAGCGATCTTATCTTACAAAAACTCATAAAAGCATCCCTTTACTTGGACTTACGATCCTTATAGTTATGATACATACATGTACACAAAATATGTACAAAACGATAGCTCTGTGTGCGAAGTTGGACCAGTACCACTGGTGGTGAACTCGGCCAAAGCGATGGCAGGGATTTTGTTACCTGCGAGTCCCGAGTCCCTGACTCATATTTTTTTCTCAGGACTCATTGAATAAATATTTAGTGAGTCCCACAATGCTAACAATTTTAATATGTAATCAACATTGTCTTACAAAGACTCCTATGTTTCTATATTGGACTCATTGGTTTGGGAACCAGTGGGTCCCAGGACTCTTACGCATAAATTTGTAACAAAATCACTGCGATGGTCGTTTATTACTACAACAAGGTACAGATATTTTGCGTTTAATGTGAGTTTAAAGATCTGATTGGATAGTTTTTCTAATAACAATGAATTTGTTCTAAAAATAAACCGGGTTTACCGATATGTATTGACAAACTGTCTGTGTTGTTATAAAATCTCGTAACTACGGCTTTATCGAAGCCGTAGTAACGAGATTTTATAACAACACCGACGGAATACTCGTACATTGGTCGCGAAAAAACGTCCCTCGCTTTGGCCGAGTTCACCACCAGTGAGTACATTGACTATCATATTGTTTAATATTGATGTACCTGTATTACAGTACCTTGATTGTTACAGAAACAGTTTTAAAAAAAACGTCCATGGATTCAATTCAATTTTAATGTGCATGTACAATTGCAGTTAACTGCCATTGCACACAACAAAGACTTTAATTCCTGCCTTTTAATCTGAACTCGGCTTTGAATTCATTGGGTAAATGAAAGAACGGTTGCTTCGTTAGAGATCACCTTTATCTTTCCCTATTCGTTTAACATTGGCCTACTTCAGTAAATTAATCGGTCAGCACGAATATGGGAGTGACACATGTCCACCTTTGTATTGCCATTCTTTGTTAATTTAAAAGAAATCTTAAAGATTTGTGGGCTCATCATCTTACTTTTTATTCTCCCCTCTCCCGCACAGTGTCCGTTTTTATGCTTGGTCCCTATAAGGCAAACGTTCGAAAGAAAATAGTAAAAAATAGAATTATGACTATCAGCTTTTTCTCGTGTTCCGTTTGCATTTTCTGTTACATGTTGTTTGCGCGCTCTTTGGAACGTTGATTATGCTATTCGCAACACCTTAACTTTGGATCAGCCTAACATTGTGTTGTTTGGAAAGAGTATACTCTTTTCCGACTGACTTGAAAGCTGTTGCAGGTAATAAAATTTCTTAATGAAAAAAAAAGAAATTCGTTTGCGATATAGCATAGAAAATGTTGAGGCAAAAGAAGAAAATGCTGATCATCAGCATTTTCTTCTTTTGCCTCAACGTTTTCCAAAGCATTTCCCCCTTATGGACATCAAAGCAATAGCTTGTTCAGATAAGGGTTAATGTAATCTCCAGGCAAGTGGCGTCCGCGTCTGTTGTGCGAGATGGGGCATGGCCGAACATACGTGTAATGGCTTTCTTTGTCATTTAACCTTGAAGGGTATATCAAGGGCATGCCAGGCTTAGATCTAGCTGGCAAGTGGTTTTATACCAATAGCTTTTGAAGAGACAGGAAAAAGAATTTCTATAAGTCATGAAACAGTTTGTAATATCAACCTAACATGAATTAATATATTTAGTCAAACGTGGCAGTGTTTAGACGTGTCCGTCTGAGGTCGACCCGGCACATACACATAAATACGACTGGTCTCGTACATCTGGTCGAAACCTGTATGCCCCAATGTATTGGTTCTTATAAGAAATTCACCGTCATCTAAAACCATCGCTTGTTACAATTTGTTATTCTCTGCCAATCGGTAAACGTTTACTACTAAACGAGGGTTAAAACTTTTGTTGGGAATAAATAGTTGTATTTATAAGTAAGATAATCTGTTCAACTTCTATCTTGACCTCTGAATAAATGCGTGTAATTTGTATTTGAAGCTACATTTCAGTGCAATAAGCTAGTGCTAAAAATGATACACGATAACCTTTTTTGAACTCGTGAAATCAAAATAATTTACAGAACATGTACAAGAAACCAGCTTTCGTAAATCAAGCTTTTGCATGTAATTTGGTATCCTTGAAGGCACAATAGAAATATTTTTCTTCTAAACAAAAACATAAGCTTGTACAAGATACCAGATCACATTTTATGGTTCAGAAATTGACCTCTTGTATTTTTAGATAGATTATTTTGTTTGCAGGTTTGCAAAACAGCTATCCTAACTTAACATCTGTTTTTGTGTTCCAACCCAAAACACATTGGGTGGATTTTCCATACTTACTGGTCAATCATCTATATCTTATCTGGGTATATCAATAAACAAGAATTCGTTTTCAGCTCCAATGCCCGAAGGCCAGCGAGCTATTGTCATGGCATTGTGTTCGTCGTGCGTGCGTCCGTGCGTTAACTTTTTCTTTAAAAATCTTCTTCTCCCAAACCAGTGGGCCAATTTTGATCAAACTAGGCAGGAATGTTCCTTGGGTGACCCTTTACTGAAATTGTTCAACGAATTTTGATTGGTCTATAAATGTGGACGTGGCAGGGTGGGGCTTATCAGACTTAGAGAAATCCCAAAATGTTTTTTTTTAAATCTTCTCATCTCAAACCAGTTGGCCAATTTTGACCAAACTTTGCAGGAATGTTCCTTGCGTGACCCTCTAATTAAATTGTTTAAAGAATTTTGATTGGTCCATAAATGTGGGCGTGGCAGGGTGAGGCTTATCAGACTTAAAGAAATCACAAAATAATTCTTTAAAATTCTTCTCCTCTCAAACTAGCAGGTCAATTTTGACAAAACTTTGCAAGAATATTCCTTAAGTGACTCTTTACTTAAATTGTGAGTGAAATTTTAATTGTTCCATAAATGTGACCATGGCAGGGCGGGGCTTATCAGACTTAGAGAAATCACAAAATAATTCTTTAAAAATCAACCATTTGGCCAATTTTGACCAAACTTGGCAGATGTGTACATTGAGTAGCTCTTTACTTAAATTGTCAGTGAAATTTTGATTGGTCCATAAATGTGGGCTTGGCAGGGCGGGGCTTATCAGAATTGGAGAAATCACAAAACGATTATTTATAAATCAACCAATGGGCTAATGTAGACCAATTTTGGCAGTAATGTTCCTTAGGTGGCCCTTTATTTTAATTGTCAGTGAAATTTTGATTGACCCATAAATGTTGCTGTGGCAGGCGGGGCCGATCAGAAAGGGAGAAATCACGAAATTATTCTTTAATCAAAGTACTGAAAGTACTGTTAGAGAGCGTATTTGACACAACATAAAATTTCAAACTGTGACAATATTGCATGCTTACATAATTGGGAGCAATCGTCATGCAAAACCATCCTCGAATATAAGTGGAGTTGTGTCAGGCCCGTAGGAAGCAATTTCATATTGTTGAAGCCCATGTGTCTGAATTATTGACGGGGGGGGGGGGGCTCAATTGGATTTTCCCTAAATTTTCATTGTAAAATAAGGAGAGTTCAGCACTTTTGGCTATGCATTCAACCATAAATGGAGGAATGTATTAACTATTGACAACATAATTGAAGCCTCTTTTTCTGTGATGTAGCATAGTGTCACCATACAACAAAAAATTCCGAACAACAATTTGTGAAGTGGTCCACTTCAAAAGCTGATGCAAATGACAAAATATTCTTAAAGTTTAGAATTGTGCATAATATTGTTCTGAAAATATTGAGGCAAAAGGAGAAAGTGTCTCAATGTTTTCAAAAACTTTCTCTTGGAAACACGTTTGATTGGGAAAGGGAAATTCAAATCAACCCATTCATAGATGTATGAGAAGTTGAGTTGATAAGGAAATTTGCTCTAATGACCCTTTTATATACTATGGCTTTACTACACTATGGCTTTACTACACATTACCCAGATAGACACTCACTATGCACTAGAATCTGTCTGTGGAATGTGATTCTATTTTTAGACTGTTTGCATTGTCCAAAATTTAGGTTACATGACTTGACTGAATGACCTGCATGACCCAATTGTAAATGACAAATTACTACACTGATCTTTTTTCTATTTAATTAAGACTTGTTTACTTGAATTTTTTGCATAGATCATACAAGTCATATATTTTTATGTAATGACATGTATGGTTGTAGACTGTTCCAATTGTTGTTTAGATCTATTTTGTCTTCATTGGAAGGAACTATTTCTGTTGTTTGGTTTGCAAAATATTGGCATGTGGCCTCTGGCTGCAATAGAGAGACTACGCTCTCTAAAACAATCACTCGGTCAATTTATTACAAACTTGGCAGAAATGTTCATTGGGTAGTCCTTTACATACTATGTAAGTGAAATTTTGATTGGTCTGTAAATGTGGGTAGGGCAGGGCAGGTCTTATCAGAATTTGACAAACCATGAAACAATTCTTTAAAAATAAACAAATGGGCCAATTCAGACCAAACTTGGCAGAAATGTACCTTGGGCAACCATGTACAAGATTTGGCAGTGCAAGGCTTACAAGGAATCATGAAATAATTCTTTTACTATAGCCAGTGGAGCGATTCAGGCCCTCTTGGGCCTCTTGTTTCTCTCGTCCGTTGCAATACGTATTATACTAAAACAATATGCCGTTGCAATTCTAATACGTTTTTGCTACCAAACTTCCACGTTTTAACGTTTCCTCGAATGACTCTAGTCGACAATTAAAATTTTTAGACCATAGATTAGGGAAATGTGACCCGTCGCGCTAAAAGGGACCTTATTGGGTGTGTGAAAAATATCGACCCTAGTCAGTCTGCACAGTCCGCGCAGCCAGACTAGGGCCGACACTTTTCACTTGTATGTATTTCTTTATATCTGGAATGTTTTCCCTATCTTACTTTACGTTCAATTTTTGAATACAGTATCTGGTTGACCTATGCTGAGTCTGAAAATTTTGTCATAGTTTGGATTTTTTTGGTATTCGGATAAGGTCCCTTTTAGCGTGACGGGTCACAAATGTAAAGCTGGTGTATGCTTTTCTTGAGCTTTGTTTTATTTATAGGTGTACTCGTACAAGCATTTATTTGGTATAATTATTATTTTGGTAAATGTAGGTTATTGAACTTTTCTAATTTTCAAAACGTGAGCAATTCAAACAGGTAAGACAGGTAGTATTTCTAAGGATGTTATCAACTAGGTAATAATTCACCTGAGTAAGAAAAACTGGGTAATAAATACCAGGCGCTGAGTAACTTTATTGACCGTAACCGCTCATAACGTTTCCTGGCTTTACTGATGAATGATAATGATTGCTTAAAATCAGATAGCAATGATTTAAAATAAGTATAGTATATTCAATGCTTGGTAAACATTAGCCTGGGTCCTAGGCATTGAGGATAAATAATCCAATATTTTTTACAAAGATAGTCCATTCCTGCTGGAAAAAAACATTTACTCAAATTACTGCACTTCTCGTTATTCTGACTGATCCATATTTACAGAGAGTATGACAGTGTGGTAAATTAGATGTACATTACTCACATATCGTCGTTGTAAATGCAAAACCTCGTATCTCGTTTTTGGAAAAATTTAAAGGGAAGGGAAAAAAGTGTAATAACTTTTCTCAAACTGTATTAATTTACTTGAAATTTGGACATATTGTTCACAAATGATGTGCCATCAATACTGATCAGTAAAATATCTCAAAACTTGCAAGAATTGTCTGTAACTGGGCACACAAGTTTGTACTTTTAAAATCGCAAGGATCGACATACGAGGTTTTGCATTTACACCGACGATATATTTTATTAAAGATCAGCTCAGTCAGACTGGAGCCAGTCTATGTAAACAAGAAATTAAAATATCTAATCAGCTTATAGTCAAGTCCACTTGATCCAGAATCGTTGAAATGGGGCAATCAGCATTTTTACGGGGTATTGACCTGTCTGAGAAGCCTCACCACCTTGTCCAGATTAATATGATATTACTTCACACTTCGTGGAAGATGACATATTTTAAGTACTTCGACGTAATACTTCAAATAATCCTATAATCATATGTAGGTCTTTATTTGACATGCCACTTTCAATGTAGCGGAATAATTATGATATAATACATATTTTGATGAGAAATATTTCTTACGGCAACATATAATTGGGGCCTCAACTTTGTTATTTTGATTCAAAATTATATGCTGCTGGTACTCAATTGAAAATAATTAGGTGATTGATTAATGATAGATTGCTGTTTGAACACGACCAATACCACCTCTTACATATGTAATCCGTGTCTTCTTTGATGAAAATTCGCTCTTTGATATTTGGATGTCGCTATTAATAGTAACATCTAAATATCAAAGAGGGAATTTTCTTCAGAGAATTTGCTTCAGAGAAGACTCGGATTATTACATATTTATCAGTCCCTGTTTTGTATCTTTTCAGGAAAAAAGGAAAATTGCGAACGATATAAGATTAAGTTCAGAAAATTAATCGGAAAAGCTGCCACACGATAGAAACTAATTCACTTCTAAATGGTAAGTGTGTCCCCATTTCTATGTTAGGGAAGGGGTTGGTTACTTTGTAACCACGGGTCCATTGATACTCATATGACTATAATATTCTTTACTTGTGAGGAATTTTGTCAAATACCAAATCATTGTGACATTATTCATAATTATGAGAAAAGCAATTTGCGTTAATAGGGACATATAAAGAAATTCTTGGTTACATATGAAATGTCAGCATAAATTTCCTCGAATCATTCATAAGCCCGTTCCCGAACGGCAAAGATTTGGGGTGTTCTAATCTGAAAACTACTACAAACGATTAATTAAATGAAAATTGATGCGTTTATATTATTTATTACAATGCAGTACAGAGTATCAGCATTTCTTTTTTGCGACAATGTCTTCCCAAGTTTTCATAGTTCTAGGGACATCAAAACCAAACATTGTTTGGAAAGGGTTAGCGTCTTTCATAGAATATGAATATTCTACATACAGTTATAATGAATGGTTTGCCTTTTTATGCCATTTTCGCATTTTATTGAGCGTTGTGACATATTATCGTGATCTAAAGGTGAACATTAGGATTCAAGGCGGATCTAGAATTTTTTTTCCGGGGGGGGGATGGGTTCCGAAACCCAAGATTTTTTTCCAGGGGGGGTCAAGCTAAAATCATGGCTTAAACTGTAATAAATATGTAACGTAACACTAAATTTATATAGTCAAAATTTAATTTTCGGCCAATGCCGGGGGGTGTCTGGACCCCCCGACCCCCTCTAGATCCGCCCATGGGATTAAACATGTATACTGTACCCAAAATCCTATCCTTCACGACATCATTTTTCCGGGCCAGGTTTTGGATTGGAGCAGTCTAGAAATATATTGTTTATGAAGGCTTAACCCATTACCACACAATAACTCTTTTTAACTCCCCACAAGATAATGGCTTTGGAAAACATTGTGGAAAATGAAGAAATTGCTTGTCACAAGCAATTTCTTCATTTTCCACAAAGTTGTCTAGCCTAAAGGACAACGAAATGTAAAAAAAAATCATCAATTTGAAAATGTCGTCTGCAACACCTTTCAAATTGGAACAGTCCAAAATGTGTCCATCTGCTAATTGGTTAAAGATTAAAAGGAAAACATTGGACATTTAGCACGACAGATTGACCTCCTTTACTAATTTCAATACATGCATAATTATGGTAATGCACTCAAACTTCAAATTGATAGGATGTTTTTCGATGCAAATTCAATCTCCTTCACAAAGATCTCATCTGAATCTGTATATGGAGATCTCTGGCATCGCGAATATTGCAGCATTTGCTGCCAATATTTTTAGTAATGTTGGCTTTTTTAGCTGTTGTTTATTTTATAATCGATATAGCTCACAATAAATGGCCTGGTAGAGCGTCTCTAGCTAATAGATAGAAATTGCTCTGCCATTTCATTTATTGTTAAGTTATATTTAAAAGATAAGCACGGTTTTGATAATGTTTTCAGATCGTAAGCGTTAGATGAAAACTAAGGTAACATCTAACTTCAGAAACTAATGTAATAAGGATACCCATGGGTCAGAACTTGGCTTATTTAGTGAGCCCGACAACACCCGAGTGTGCCAACCAGTCCACCATCTTGACACATGTCACGTGATCATACCATCATCACGTGATTTCACTGTGGCAGTGATTACCTGCCCCTGGCATAATCTGGAGTTTGAGCCAAAGGTTGACGACCTATGTAATCCGGTATTTACGTTTTCTAGTCGCATTATGTTTATCTTCGATGTATACAAGAAAAAGTCTCAGTGAATTTGTCTCTTTTTTAAATTCCGAAACCGATGTCTGTAATGCAGTCGGCAGATTAGATAAAAAGTCTTCCAACAAGAAAATATGTTTCTGGCCTGAGGTAATATGAGATACATTTACTTAAAGATCATCAGACTGACCCATCTATATTTTGACGGACTGTACAACTTCGCCAACTGCAATTGAGATTTCTTTTTAGTATATCTACATGATTAAGCAGATTCGCTTTTTATAGATTCAAACAAAGATCTCAATTATTTGAATAGTTTCTTTAATACGTAACACAGGCATGTCTATAATTCGAAAATTCAATTATGGTTTTTCTTGTACATACAAGCTTTTTATATTGCAGTTTTCTTAGAATTATGAAATCGTTTTCATTCTTTTCTATGAGATATACAATACATGTAGTAACAAGAATTCTTATGCATAATTATGTCAATTAAGTAGGATAATTGTAATTAGCAGGCATTAAAGCCTATGATTCTTTTTTATCTAAAGTTCAGCATTTCTTGGACTGCAGTTCAATGCAGATATTTTTCTTATGAGACAACGACTGTGAATGATACAATATTTTAAGTTTTGATATCCATTTGGTTGTCCTAGGTTTTCGGATATACAATTAACATGGTAAGTAAAGGACATTTTTTACGATTTTATACATATGAGCAGGGATCTGGAATGGTTTATAGGGAATTTCAGACAAGTGTAGATCTAGATCAGAGAAGCGATCTTAAGAGCAAGATTACTTAAGATTTCTTAAGATGATTTTATAAAGCGTTTTTAAGAACTAGATTCTGACCCAGATGTTCCAAAATACACCCAAATACACTTCCAATTTGTTACTAAAAATAGTAACAATTTTTTATGCCAGATCGAGACTCTGACCCAAATGAGAGTAAAGCATCCAACGTGCAATGGAAATGAACGGAGGAAAGAAGAAGTTTAAGAGGCTTCACACTCCGTTTAGTGATGATTCCTCTGTGAATCTCGACGGGATATCATTGACTGACTTCCATTTATGGCCTTTATCGGCTTTTAAGTCATTTTTGACCCTCCAAAAAAGTAGTATCCTCGGATCTTTTGAGGACTTAGCCGCAAGGTTAAACTGTCATATTCACGTAAACCCCCCCTTCCCAAACAAAAAAAGTACGAACCATGCCATTTTCAGTGTGAGGATGATTATGTCAGTACCGAAAGGTTTATGAAGAAAGATAATTCATTATGTTAGATCAATTTGATAATAAAAACATAGCTGTTAAAGCCCATTTCCCAAACGACAAATTATTTAGACTTTTCAAGTTTGACAGCGGCTTAACCCTTTCCTAAACGGCACCTGATTCAATTTGGAAGCTCTTGCAGATAACAGAATGGGTATCATGAAAGTAGGTTTTTTTAGTGCAAGGGCGGATCTAGAGTGGGGGGGTCGGGATGTCCGCACTACCCCCCCCCCCCTTGAATCCGCCGAAAATTGAATGTTGACTATATAATTATTTAAGCGTCAATATAGGCCTAACGTTATATATAATTTAACACATTTAATTAAGTCATCATTTGGGCGTGGACCCCCCTCCCCCCGCCCTGGCAATTGGTATTGGACCCCCATGAAAAATATAGTAATACAGTAACGAAAACCTTGAGGCAAAAGGAGAAAATGCTGATTAAAAGTATTTCATTATTTTGCCCCTTGAAACGATTTTTGAAACAATCTCTGTAAGACAGTCAAAGACGGATCTAAAAGGGGGTCGGGGGTCCGGACCCCGCCTTGAATAGGTCGAAAATCGAATTTTGACTACACAGCGTTAGTATGGTATCTAACATTACAAAATTCACAAATTTAAAGCCATCTTATAGGCTAGACCCCACCCTCCACCCCTTGAAAAAAAATCCTGGATCCGCCCTTGACAATCAAAACATTAACATTTCTTGTTTGGTAAAAGTTTAAAACATTTTTTCATTTCTTTTTTAATTTAACGCCTCTCAACAATATTTCAGCAATAAGTTAATTTATAATTGTCCACGCTCCGCGGCTGGGAATCCATCCTGTGACCTGTCCATTATTGGCTCTAATCTAGAGCACAAACACATGCAAAATATTACCGCTCACACTTGGACAGTACTAAGGAGCTCACTTGCTCCTGCAAAATTCTTTTTATATGGTTTTCAAAAGCAGTAGCTCATCCTGAACTTGCATGGTGGTAATGGGCGATGGAGACAGGGTACGAATGATTACAAGCCAAAAAATCTCTTTTTTTCAATCAAAGTTGCAAAAATATTCCTGTAACTGAAAACTCTAATAATTAACGCAAATGACTGTATAAAATATTCTTAATACTAAGGCAGAATAAATGAAAAATGCTCGCGCGAAAATAGCGACTCGCACAATGAATTATATAGTAAAAAGACCACGTGACCTTTTGTTTGCTCTCTTCATGCGCAGGTCACGGTTAAAAATTTGGAACTGTATCAGGGTGTATGCTGCATACTTCATACAAATGACGTCATGATTACGTCACTTGTTAGAAGTTAGGAGCATATCACCACGGCACCATAAAACTTTCGGAGCAACTAGGCTCGGTCAATTCTCTCTTATATTGTTTCTACAGAGTTAGCCAAGGGGTTCCGTACGAAGTATAGGTTAATGGCGCCTCCCATCGAGCGTCGTAAGCTTCTTGCTCTAAAGAACGCTTTATCCTGAAATATCTTAAAGGGGCCCATGCTAGGTTTTTATGCTTCCGAACTATTCGGGAACTCATATTTGTACATGGAAAAACAATTTGCAATGCATAAAAACCTCAAACACGACGAATAATCATCTTTCCTTTGCTATAGATCAATCCTTTACAAGCGTGTTTACAGATTCTAATTTTACTTCAAAACGAGACAAGGTCAAGGTCAACGAGAAACACCCCCAGCGGTATTAACACACCGTACAACCGGCTGCATCGATGACTGTGACCTTATTTGCGAGGGATGCGTGGAAATGTTTATTTTGTAGAAGCACTGACCATTTATAGGCCCTACGCGTATTTATCAACTATAGAATACCAAAGATCTTTTCGTGTATTTATAAAAGTAAATTAATTTGACCTACCATGCACCTTACATCAGATGCCGAATCTGTCTTCGCTGACTTTCGACGCAGCCGGTAGTACGGTGTGTTGAATCTCGTTGAACACAGATGATGTACCTCTGACGTAATTGATTTTTGAAGGTTGGGCATGTGTAACCGTTACAAGACAAAAACAAGGACACCAAAATGCGGATCCGCAAATTATTCATTGACTTGGATTTTAATACTTAATAAAGCTCGATGAGTGCTAACAATGAACATAAATGATCAACCCCTTCAGGTTGGTAATTTAATACGTTATATCTGGTTTTTAATTTTTGTGTCATTTGCCTTTTTTCAACAGCCTAGCAGAGAGAGAGCAGGAAGGCTGAAAATTCCAGACAAAGAATGTTCTCACTGAAACATATGATCCCTTAAATAAGACTAAATAGAAATTGTGATTTAAAATAAGTTTTTTTTTTTTTCTAAAACATTTGTAAACACCTGGTTTTATGTCCCGAATACATCTCTTTGTTTACCATGGCATTTGCGATAACTGTTCTAAATGGTTTAAAAAGGTGGGAAATGACATTATGATTTGACTCTATGACGCTTGATCGACAGTCAAGTCAAAGGAACTTTGAAAGATTATGAAAAGTTGTGCGTGCTTTTTGGAACTTATTCCAAAATAATCACGAAGATGTCGTGGTAGAAAAGGGTTAAAAGCGTTGCATGTTGATCCGCACGAAATGAACCAAAATTAACTAAGACATCAGAGCCTGTAGATGCTACGCCCCGTGGACCTATTGGAAACCATCAAACTTCGCTCCACTCAATTTTACGACCTTTCTGCCCAGCCGACAGAGGCTTATCAGACCATCTTATTTAGACCTTATCTCTTGGCACCAGAGCCCATTTAAACTGATTTGCATATCTTATCGGATATTTTTATCCTTCCGCTCTGACTAAAAAATGTTCTAATTCGATCTACAGAACTGGAACTTTAAAAAGATAAAACGTGCTAGCTATGCTACCAATGGTTATAGTTAGAATCAAGGAGTTTCTAACCATTACAACTCCTTGCTAGTATGTTGTTCTACTAATCTGAAATTCGGATGAATATGTAATATCTAAAGCTTCAGAAAGAATGCCTTAACCAAGAGTCATTTTCTTTCAATTCGAATTCAATTCAAATCAATTCGTCGACCCTTCAGGTTGTTTTAAAACTGATGTTCAATTTATGCATGATGTACAGACAAAATAATGACAGAACACAATATCTGACGTAGCTAGCCGAAAATAAAGTGTACGCAAAACGAATGCCGAATTTATCGGAGGAGGTTTGATGGCGGACTCCATACTGCTGGGGCGGTGGTCTTGCGGGCATCTCGCAGAAATTTTCTGAAAATTTTATGTAGATGCTTATTAATTGCATACTAAATGCCCACCTGGAGCCACGAATGACCATGGTCATTCGTACTCTACAACGCCGAGGTCTATTTATTAACCATTAAATATGACCTCTGCCGTTTTTGGTACACCAACAGCCTATTTGGTCGTCATAATCTAATTATAGCACATCATTTGAATGATCGAATCAAAATCAATCAGTTTTATCTTGCATGATCATTACGTATACATTACGTCGCTTCTATTTTAGCTGAAGCCGGTAACATTTGAATTATCGAATCAAACTCATTCAGTTTTATCTTGTTTGATTACGTATACATTACGTCGCTTCTATTTTTGGCTGAAGCCGGTAATTTGAAGCGTCAGCCAATGAAAACTTGTATAAAAAATTTCAATTGTTTATCAGTTTATTGTCAACGATTGGATACCGAAATCCCGCCAAGGCCCCGAGATTAGACGTGAAATGACCCCGCGAGAACAGAGCTTATTCTATCGAAATAGAATGAAGAGATAATGTGCTCTGTTCTTAAGAGAGTAGGTCATTCGTGGCTCCTGTTGGGTATTTTGTGTGTATTTAAATGGCGATTCAACTAGGTGTCTAAATATATTTCAAGAGAAACAAAAGCAAAAGAAAAACTTTTTTTCCATTTTGACTATATGTACGCAATTGCGTTTTTGTGTACGGGTAGCTACTACGCCTATGACAACAATCAGCTGGTGTCTGAGCGGAAGCAAAGTGTTGACCGAATATTTACACTTAATCAAACTAAATGCAAATTAACTTAGAGCAAAGCGGACACATGTCAGAACTCAGGTCTAAAATTCGATGCCTTCTATCGAGTACTTCAGCCGTACATAATCTTCTTGCCTGATACTTTATTATACAAAGATTTTCTAATACGAAGAAGATGGTATGTCTTTTATTTCATACCTCATCCCAATAAACGACTTTTATTCCTCATCTTTGAGATAAAGGTCTGCCCCGTTGAGCCAGTTGCCCAGCAAATCTTAACAGTAACCCGACGTTTAAGAAAAAAGAAAGAAAATATACTCTGTATTTAGAAGCACTATAATGCAACTAGACATAATATTCAAAGCTTACGTAATCTTTTTGGATTTCCAGCACTATCCAATCTATTCTTCGAAAAAATAAATCGTATTGCGTATACATGATGTAAGCCCAACATGATATGTGGATTTTGTGTTCAAGGTTATCAAGAACATAAAATAACTCGGAATTAACAGCGTGTAGAGTTCGTAGTTATTGTTTTGATCAAAGATAAGGTGATGTGATGTTATGATGATAATATATTATATATGTGTTCTTTAGACCTATTTCTACTTTTAGGCCTTTGAAAAACAGCCAAAAGTATAGTGTTCCAATGTGAAAACTGATGCAGAAGACAAAATGACTGTTGAAAAAGATCTGATTTGTGTACGATATAGCATAGAAAATGTTGATGCTAAGGGGCAAAATGCTGGTTAGCAGCTTTTTCTTCTTTTGCATCAATGTTTTCTTAAGCCTTCTTAAAAAGGGCGTCATAACAGGTGGTCTTGTTTAGGAAAGGGCAATCTAATAACATTGGAATTGAAGACAGGTCGTTAAATGTTCTTGTTTGACTTTTAACTAGATTGGTATCGTCATTTACGTTAAAAATGCCGTAACTACAGCTTACTCGACCTACAGTTACAACTATACAAGAATTTGTCGTTGTTACTTGCGAATCGTCATAATGTCATAATACAGCGTTGTGGGCAATTCTTTATAAAGAATATTGCTATATTTCTTCTAGATACCTTGTAACTACATGTAGTTACGAGGTTTTTGAAGAAAAACGACTGAATGAATTCGAAATTTTCGAATGATAAAACTGCCAAGCATATTAGGTATATGAATGAAATACGATATTTAAGAGTACGTTAGCTCCGTTAATGAAAAAAAAAAATACATTAACAACTTGATTTATGTAATCAGAAATAAGATATGAAGTAAATGAAGTTTCATGTTTTATGATAAATAGGAAGTTAAGCACCACGTCACAACCCTTATCGCGATGAAATTTTTATAAGCTGCGTTCGCAATTGTCGTAACTACAGCTTTAATAAACTGTAGTTACGAGATTTTCGAACAAAGTCATTGTTGTAGTAGGACATTCATATCCAGTTAGTTCGTAACCCTTTCCCAAACGACAAAATTTTAGGGCGATGCACTTCAAAAACTGCCACAAATGACAAAATAGAAGTTATTAAAGATAGAATTTGTGTAAATAATGGCATAGAAAATATTGAGACAAAAGGAGAAACTGCTGGTTATCAGCAGTTTCTTTTTTTGTTTCAATGTTTTCTCAAGCCTTTTCTTCTAAGGACGTCAAAACCAGGTCTTGTTTGGGAAAGGGTTAAACAATCATGATATAGTGGCGGGTTATAGCTCACATAAAATGACCTGGTAGAGCATCTCATTCGATTTGCATGGGCTCCTCTGCCAGGTCATTTATCGAAAGCTATAATGAAATGATAAAATGAAATTAAAAGCAGTCAATGTAGATGGTGATCAGGCTGCCAGGCAATGTCGCAAGATCTTTTATATTTAAAAAAAAGACATTCTCGATTTGGATAGCTTTAGCAATGTTTTCTTGATCTTCAACATCGGATCAAGAAAGTGGTAGCAAAAACTGCTGATGTCTTACTTTAGGGCCGTCTTCGTTAGGTTGCAGAATCGATCCCCCTGCCACCACTTCAATCTCTCTGATATTACTTTCCAACGATGTCCCATCTCCATATGTGACATATGCCAAAGTTAACTATTATGTGGAACATATTAAATTCATTATTCTGTCTTTGCTGGATATCCGTTTGTCACTAATATTCTTTTTCTATTCGGTAAAGCGTTAATAAGAAAGCCTGTTTTCCCAAGAACATATTGCTGAGTCTGTTAATACATCAATACATGTACGTTAATATTTGTACAATTAGCGTCATATGCTGAAATAAGACCAGTGTTTCGGATTATTTGTAGGATTCTGGTGTGTATTTTATGGTTGTGTAAGGATTTTAAACGCACACGCCATGTCAAAGACGTTCACTTAAGGTAGTCTACCCCGTATGAGATTCTAGAGATATCGGAATTATTCGGACGTTGTAAACATTCGGCGATGGAACGTTCCACCGCCGAATGTTTACTACGTCGACCAAATAGCTTCGGATACATAACGAATGTTTAACGACGTCGTACGAAAAATATCGACGTCTCATTAGAGTAGGAATACCTTAAATCGCAACCTTCGAATGGTGATCGTGGTCACCGATTTCTTAGAAATACAGCAGATGAAATAGTATTGACTGTTCCTATGATCAATGATTTTGAGATAGAAAGAAATGATCAGAAGAAAATCACAGTGAAATCAGAATCTCTGCCTTTAACCCTTGTTCTTTCCGCCAAAGCATTAAGATGTTGTGATATTTTATGTTCAAGATGTGTTTTTGTTCTCTGCAACACTTATTTATATTCTCTAGTTGGATCAGATTAAATCTTGCGTTTATAAAAAAGTCTATATAGTACGTTCTCTGATAGCGTGGTCAATTATTGGCCATTCTTGTATCTTACATGTATCTTTTTCGTTACATCAAAAATGATTTTACCTATTTAAAGTGTTCTGGAACATTTAATTAGCATACATTCTAGTGTAAGGGTGATCACGCCGTTAAGGTGTTCTACATGTATATTCCTGGATACCTGACCTCGTAGATTCGACACAAAGGTAAGAACCCAACCTAGAGGTTATCTGTTCGTTAGAGCCCCTAGCGGGACAATTATGATTAACCCTGTTATTAAACCTGATTCCAATTATGTACCTGGTATAGGTGGGTGACCCTAGCGAATACAAAGTGTGATATCTTTTGAGGGAAATGAAGAAAGTGATGATTACGAACATGTTCTTTATTCCACCCGAAGATGTCAAATGGTATAACGCACACAATTTCGATAGATTATTAGATTCATTTTTGCTGTGTCAGATTTTTGCTGTGTCAGAAATCGAATTTAAGGTATTGCAGTAGTACTTATTACATCCATCAATATCTACATAATACTTCGTGCATGTTCGGGCGTTATCCGTGGCAACGGAAATTGACGAGGGATACCCTCGTCAATTTCCGTTGCTACAGATGACGACCAGGAAAGCACGAAGTGTTTTGTAGTAAATGATGGATGAAATACTTCGATTTCTGACCTCATAGATTCCACACAAAGGTAAGAGCCCCACTTAGAGGTTATCTGTTTGTTAGAGCACCCGATGGGACACATATTATTAGCCCGTCTATTAATCACGGTTACAATAATTTACCTGGTTTAGGTGACTTTAGCGGATACAAAGTTTGAAATCTTTTGAGAGAAATGAAGAAAGTGATTATAACAACCATGTTCTTTATCCCGTCCATAGAAACCAAGTGCTATAACATAAACACGTGTACTTTCGATAGATTATAAGAGAAAATTTGCCTGTATCAGGTCGGCCCTGAAGGAATACCCCCTATTATTAGATTCCATCCAACAATATCTACAAAACACTTCGTGCATGTTCGGCCGTTATCCGTGGCAACGGAAATTAATGAGATATACCCTCGTCCATTTCTGGTCGTCATCCATGGCAACGGAAATTGACGAGGGATACCCTCGTCAATTTCCGTTGCTACAGATGACGACCGGGGTAGCACGAAGTGTTTTGTAGTTACATGTAATGATGGATGAAATACTTCGATTTCTGACCTCATAGATTCAAAACAAAGGTAAGAGCCCCACCTAGAGGTTATCTGTTTGTAAGAGCCCACAGTGGGGCAATTATGATTAATCAAGTAGTTTGGAAACGTCATGTTAAAAAAAGCTCATTGAAACTCATTTTTGCATTGTGAAATTGTTAAAATGGTTAAGCCAGTCATACTAAATGATTAAGTTAATTAAATGTTTTTAAGGTCAGCACCAATTTCATAATGGAAATGTAACACAAAGAGTTATAAGAAGAAACAAAATCACCCTTCTATTCGATTGAAAGGAATCGTTTTGGCATAGATCAGGCTGTGCATCTTCGCAAACCCTAAGTAAAACGTAACGTCATACCTGTATTCCCAAACGTAGATGGTTTCAACCTGGGTCATCGAATATCGGCTGATAAGGATCGACATACTCATAATCTAAATTGGCATTTGTTTCATATGGCAAGATATTCAATTTTGCTAAAAGACGTGTGATTTAATCTTGAATATATTAACACTGATTTCCATTTCTCGACCTACTACCTCTGTTCTGAACTCTTGCCTACTTGCATTTCTCTCTCATTTTTCTATCAAATACGACATTATGTCATATGAATGCATCAGAGTCTATCAATTCAGGGTCCATGGGTTTAGAACACCGCCTCAGGAAACATCCTTTCTGACTTAATAAAAAAGATGAAAAACGAAATTGGTCTCTCACCAAATAGCTAAATCGTTTCTGAATCATCTATATGGAATGGGCAGCAGTTGGCTGGAACTGCATGCATGTTGTTTTTGTACTGATGCTAGAAACACAAAGAACAAATAGTTAGTTGCATCAACAGCCTAAACACGACAGGTTAACTGTTCGGCACAATCGATCTACTCCGTTATAGCAGGATATATTCTTAAGATTCTTCTTGTAATAATAAGATACAAAATTAGTCAGTATACTTTGAAATCATTTTATATGGAACAACAAAGAACTCGTTTTTTATGCGTTCATGATATAGACAAGTTCCTGAGAAAAACTTTATCCATCCATTATCAGTTTTAAGTTTATCTGAAGACAGATCGCATGCTGTTTAGTATTGCGTCGCTTTTCAACAAAAAAACTCGTGACTGCATCTTGTGTAAAGCTGCAGTTACGAGGTTTTCGTTGAAAGAACAGCGATTTATCAAGGGTTGATGCACTGTACAGTCTTTCAAGAAAAAATACCGCAAACTGGGTAGCGCATCTGGAACCGCTTAACCCTTTCCCAAACAAGACTAGTTTTGACGTCTTTTATACATAAACGTTTGGGAAAACATTGAGTCAAAAGTAGAAAATGCTGATAACCAGCATTTTCTTCTTTTGTCTCAATTTGTTCACGATGTTTTATACACAAACTTCACATTTTACCAGCATCAATATTTTCATCAGCAACACCTTTGAAAATAGATCGGTTAAAGATTCTCCGTTTGGGTAAGGGTTAGCACTTATCGATGCCTAAAGTAATTAGGAAACTTTGTAAACGTTTTTAGACCTGACTCTCCCTCGCGAAAGGTGGTTTGTTTACATTTCATTATAAGCTTACCCCTCCGTAAAGTGGTTTTGGAATAAGCCAAGCTTGTAAGTGATAGACTATAGATTAACGGTTCTAAGGAAGGTGTTTAGATTTCATTATAAACGGATTTACTGCTTGTGTTTTGATTTATAGCTTTTTGAAGGCTAGGATATCATTTTTCTGACCCTTCAGGTAAATAGGTATTTGCTTGGAATTTCGAGAAATAATATTGTGGAAACGGGATAAAATTTGCTGCAGGGTAGATAAAGTGGTATTGTTTTCTGATGATAATTCTGTGAAGTACAGTCGAATCGTCATTTAAGGTATTCTATACATCATTTGATACTAAACACTTCGTGCTTCTTCGGACGTTATCAGTGGCAACGGAAATTGACGATGTTATACCCTCTTCAATTTCCAGGTGTCATCCGTGGCAACGGAAATTGACGAGGGATTCTCGTCAATTTCCGTTGCAACGATTGACGTTTGAAGTTGCACGCAGTGTTTGGTATCTAATGATGGATTGGATACCTTAACTGTCTGATAATCTCTCAAATCGGAAAGTTTCAACCTAGATCAGACTGCGTGGAATGCGCAGTCTGATCTCAGTCGATACTTTTCACAACTATTAGAGGTGTCATTCTTTGTTATAAATAACATGTCTATTATTCTTTAAATTTCAGGCGTCAAAATTGGGTCTCATCTCAGCTGCCCGGCTGCTATGCGATCTGGCGTTTACATCGTAAACGAACCGCAGCCAGACGCCGATAGCAACTCGTATTACGGAGCTTATAACTTAGATCAGCCTAGAATTTACACAGACTTAGATCAAACAATGGAACACGAGCAGCAGGAGCACATACCGGTGGAAGCCGAGGTGGTTCCGAATGAACCAGAACCGGAAGTTAATATTGTTGAACCTAGTGTACCGGAAGTGACAAATGACGGTGCCAACGAGGTTGATGAGATTGGAGATGAAAGTGGATTAGTGAATGTTGGTGATAATGAGCGTGAAACTGATATTGTAGATCCACCACAGGATGGTGAAGCTCCACTAGCGGAGCAGGAACGCGTGAGTGGTCTTACTGTACCACCACCTTCTCCGATGGAATCTAATACTGATGATGACAATAAAGATTTGATTGACATTGAAGATGATCCTGATAGACAATTTGTGCAAGATATTCAGGATAGTGAAAAACCGGATATAGTGTTCATTGAAAACGAGCAGGAACCGCTCAATATGTCAACGCCAAAGAAAGATAAGAAAGCGAAGAAGGAAAAGAAGCCGAAAGAAAAGAAAGAAAAGAAACCAAAAGAGAAGAAGGAGAAACCACCGAAAGAACCAAAACCACCGAAAGAACCGAAACCGCCGAAAGAGCCGAAACCACCGAAAGAACCGAAAGAGCCGAAACCACCGAAAGAACCGAAACCGCCGAAAGAGCCGAAACCGCCGAGGAAACCGTTCTTTGATTTCACAGTACCACCTCTGTACAAGTAAGTTTGTATTCTTACATTCCTTACTTTATATAATGTGCAAGGGTGGATCTAGAGGGGGTCGGGGGTCCGGACCCCCCTGGCATTGGCCGAAAATCAAATTTTGACTCTATAAGTTTAGTATTACGTTAAATATATAGGCTTTTTAGCACATTCAAAGCCATCATTTAGGCTTGGACCCCCCCCCCCCCCCTCGAAAAATTCTGGGAGGCTTCAAGCCTTGGACCCCCTGGGAAATAAATCCTGGATCTGCCCTTGATGTTTCTCATAAACAGGGTTTCAAAAGCAAGACCAAATGTGACTTTTTTCCTATTAAGTGTGCATTTTCTTATTGTCAATGTGTGTTTTCAAAGCATTCACTTATGGTGACATCAAACCCAGATTTTGTTTGCAAAGGGGTTAAAACTAGCAAATAATGCACTAATCATTGCAAGACTCCCTCGAGCTAAATCGCTTTGAATATCATTTTGCAGAAAAAAGTATAAAGTCTGAAATAAGGCCAGCAAGAATTCCTCGGTGTTATTGCACAACCTCGTAACTACAGTTTATGAAAGCTGTAGTTACGAGGTTTTCCAACAACACCGACGAAATGTAACAGAACATCGTCTGTATAATCAAAGTCTAAAATCTCATTATTTTGTTCTAAAACAAGAATTATCTCTGATTTATCGTCGCTTTTCAACAAAACCCTCGTAACTGCAGCTTGTTTTAAGCTGCAGTTACGAGGTTTTTTGTTGAAAAGAGACGATAAATACTATTGAGAAATGTAACAGAACATCGACTGTAAAATCAAAGTCCAAAGTCTTAGTTTTTTGGTTCTAAAACAAGCAAAATCTTAGATATCTATGCTTTTCAACAAAAACCTCGTAAAGCTGCAGTTATAAGGTTTTGTATTATTAAAAATCGACGATTTGCTAGTGAGAAATGTAAAAGAACATCGTCTGTGAAATCAAAGTCCAATGCCTTAGTTTTTTGCTCTAAAACAAGCAAAATCTGATGTATCATACAGCTGCACACAGACCGCATGCTGAGACAAACGTTTTATCCTCTAGTTCTTGAACGCAGTGTTGAAAGCCCCGCTGACAGAAACATATCACGAACAATTTGTATGCTGTAGATGTTTATCCATGCAATTCTGCATGTTCTCATTTATATTAACACTTTCCTCAAACAATACTTGCCTCAAATACTTCGCAAAAAAACACTCTCTGGAAAGTGCTTAGATACCCATGATGCCCCCCCCCCCCCCCCCCCGTGTAGGCCTTAACCCTACCCAAATTAAAAAAATGATTGTTAGAATTCAAGAGCTCCAAACGACAAAATAGACATGATAGAAAATGAGGTTTGTGCATTTCGTAGAACAGAAAATATTGAGACACAACGAGGAAATTCTGGTTATCAGCACATTCATATTTTACCTCAATGTTTCCCAATCCTTTTCTACCAGGTTAAAACCAAGTTTTGGTTGGGAAAGGGTCAGCTGAATACAGATCCAACAAATCTGTCTCCTCGCTGACATTCTCCAACAGGTTGATGTGTAAAATAAAAATGCCAAACATTTTATCTGCAAGTCTTAATTTTCACTTGCAGTTTTTTTTTTGAATTTGGATAAACTCCACAACAAAATGATACTACTGTATCTTTGTACTTCAGTAACTGTATCTTTATGTTTGAATTCAGACACTTTGATATTCTTTTCCGATGTGTCATGAAACTAATACAAAAATTCTTCATGAAGTGAAATCATGACTTTAATAAATTACTTTGAATGAAAGCCTGAAAATAAACATTTTCTTTCAAAAAAATTCAGTTAACACTGATCGTATACGGGTATTTTGAAAATGTACAACCCGATACTCACCAAGAAAGAAAAGACGGATATGTACATAATTGATAAAGTATATTCATCAATTAGTAAATAATCACAATAGATAAATACAAAATATACTTAGCTGCGAAAGAAAGTTAACATATTTTGTTTGGCCAAAGAGCAATGATCTTTCCTAATTTGTAAACATGGAATAAAAACTAAATCTTTAGTCTGGTTATCATTTTAGGCAGCTTGTTTGCATCGGAAAACACTGGCCTTAATTAAGTGCAGCAATTTCGTTTTCTTTGTTTTCCGAATATTTGATAAAAGCTGATAGTGTAATTGTAACATCGACTTTTTGTTTGTCTTCCAAAGGGACATTATTGCAACTGCTCATATTTTACATACGTGTAACATGATAAAGCGCTAGAATCTAAAAATGGATACATGTGAAATTGTAAATGCGTATGAGAGACAAAAAGAAATCGAAGATGCTGGCGTTTCAAAACCTGGATACTTTCTTTTGCCATTGAGTATACAAAATATTGACATATGAGGTAAATAGCTCTTTGTCCGCTAAAACATGTAGATGTACATGTACCATTAACCTAGTTTTAGTGCGTCTGCTGCTCGTTAATTGGCGCCAAACATCTGTCGGTGGATGCTCGCAGCTGTACACCCTGGGCTTATCAGCTAATCCCAGTCATAATCTAACGGCATGGTAACGTTGTGGAAAGATAAGAATACACAACGTATACGTAATAAAAATGACAGCGTCAGATGGTGATTGAAATGTCGCCCTGTACATATTCTTCAGCAAAACACCAATTTAGCCACTTAGATCAACTCAATTCTTATCTTAAGGTTTACAGACCCTGAAAAATCACCACTTTCTGGCCATATGAAATGCATCAAATTACACACACCTGTAGATACACTTCACATAAGTTGATTCACCGTGCCGAATTTCAAGAATATGCTTCAAGAAGAAAATAATTAACAAACATTATTTAACTCTATATTCATATGCAAGGGAGGTATTTTTGAACATGTTGTCAAATATTTCCATAAGAATACATCAATTCAAAATTCTAAACCGTTAAAAATGCTTTATGTTTGTATTTGGAATGGAAATGTAACACAGTTTAGGAATTATTTGCACTTTTCAAATTTCACTTCTGTCTCTTTGGTACTTTTGAGGGTTTGGATACCTTAATTAGATTTATTATATTTGAGAATGATTATTCGTGGTTACAGCGGCGATAGAATCCCCTACCAAAAGTTTTGTAAATTGTAAATTCATACGATAGGTGCGCATTGATTTGAAAAAAAAAACATTCTAAATACCAAGAAATTCAATAGGTGAAACATGTTCGACACCTTTCGAATCAACCGACAAAATGAAATATTATTGGCACACATCGATGAATAAAATATTAAGATGTTCAAAAATAAAGTTACGATCATCAACCCTGATAATTGTGCACCTGTTACACGTTACTTCAACAGCATATTTGATAGAAACATCTTTCATCAAACACTATCTTGATGCAACCTCTTCTCTCTTTGAAGTTTACACGTTCAAGTTCAAGGGGCTAGTAACTGATTGCTCCCTTTGGGAATAATTCGATGTTTTATACATCGTCGCTTTTCTGCAAAAACCTCGTATCTGCAGCTTATTTTAAGCTGCATATACGAGTTTTTTTGCAGAAAAGCAGCGACATGTAGCAGTGTAGTAACCCGTTTGCAAATGGAACAACTTTTGGCTGGTCCAATCTGAAAGGTGTTAAAAGTAGAAAATGCGTATGTTCCTCCAATGGAAATATAGAAGGAAGAGGAAAAATTGCTGATTATAAGCATTTCCTTCTGTCCACTTAACGTTTTCCTAAAACGATTGCTGCTGGGGACGTCAAAGCCAGGTCTTGATTGGGAAAGGCTTGAACCCCCTCCCAATCGTCGAAATTTATTAGATTATCAGATATTCCACCGTCGTAAATACTTAAGGGGGAAATGATTAAAAAAGAAAAAAGAAAATAAACGGGCTGTGGAACTTTTGACTCATCTATAGATATAGCAAATACTGAAAATTTCAGAAAATGATGCCAATTAGCTATCATAACTGTCGGGGTTACCTCTATAAATTTAGAGGCAAACGTAATACATCACCCAGAGAATGTTTAATTATCCATGTCGTTAAAGTCGTGTCAGAGTTCTAAAACGTAACACCCTTAAACCTCAGAAATATTCTGAAAGCCAAATAGTGATCGTACAAAGCCAATATTCTTGAAATAGAAGATCCTTTTCCCAATCAAGATTTGGCTATGCGCAAATAATTAAATATATATGACGTTTTCAAGGGAACTACTTGGAAAATAAGAAAGTTCTGATAACCAACATTTAATCGTCATGTAAAAGACAAAATCCATTTAAGAATTATTTATGAATAAAAGTTGTTTTTATCGTTTCTGATTACGAATGTTCTAGAAATTACTGAATGTCATTTATGAACATGGTCCAAAGGCAATTGTAAAAACATGCCATGCAAAACTATTTATGTATGGCATGATTTGACAGTTGCCTTTAACCATCTACATAATTTATGATGGCAATTTTCTGTTTATATTCATATTAAACAATCTGTGTATGCTTAATATAATCGTTCGGCACTCTATGCACTTTCATCATAAACATTTCAATACAATCTGAGAGAATTCTGAAATATAAAAAACATGGCTGTTATGGCATTTTGAACCACTATCGACTCACGTCAGGTTAGGCCTCAATGTAGGCTGATCCGGACCTACGCTGCTTTCTTTCACTCCCTAAAAGCAGAGAAAAAATAATTGGAGAACAATAATTATGTGTATATTAGTCAAATTACATGTAAGAGAAGAATTATGTAGGCTGATCTTGTATTCCAGTTACATAAAAACCCATTAACCAAATACTAGCTTAAATATCAAATTCAAATAATTTTCAGAATAATCTTCTTTAACCCTCTTTATTTCCGATTTTCTGGGTTATAAAAACATCGAAAACTTCTAGCAATGTGTTAATCTGACTACCTGTCTTTACTTGAAGCTGAAAATTAACTGCTGTTTTGAGGATGAAAAGAGCTAATTTTGCATCTCGGTTGCTTGGCAACCTTTTCATCAGTTAAATGGGTAAACGAGTCAATGGTTTTTCAAGCTATTAGATTTTTCAGAACTATTTATCTTCTGGTATCTACCTGTTAACTCCTGATTTTTCTTTAAATACCGGTATATAAAGGAATTCCTACATTTTACGAAATGGACTCCCATTTAAAGTTTTGATACAATCTGCTAAAAATACGTTCCCATTGCCGATCAAATCAACTCGATCAAGCTCGATCAAGTGATCCAGTACTGATCGAGCTTGGTCGGCAAGAGTGATCGGGAATTAACCGACAAGAAATAAAGAAGAAGTCGTGTAATTTGATCGAGTTTAATCGGGTTTGATCGGGGAATTTAGACGATCGAGTTGATCGAGTTGATGTGGTCGGCAATGGGATCGCGCCTTAAAATACTTACAAAAAGGAATCATTCTATTTTGTCTTCATTCATCATGAAACGTCTTATGGTTTTCTTTGACATCGTTTTTCTACTTGTACAGTTATGACAAGTTGGGTCAATTCTAGTTGCTTGGCAAAACTAACATCAACTGTTTCAAATTTGAATAGTCTTTTTCTTTTCTGTCTTGGTAAAATTTAAGCATTTCCTAGCCAAGGTTTTAAACCCTTTCCAAATTGTTTCAGAACAGAAAGTCCTTAGTTTTATGCCTTTGAATTTGGCAAAATTGCCATTGTCAATCGTGTATTCTTCTAATGTTTAAAGATTGATTTCATGGTCTTACCATTATCTCAACTATGAATTCATGTGAGCGATCTAGGGCCATCTTGGCCCTCTTGTTAAATACGATTTTATTTTTATCAAGATTTCTAAAATGCTCACATATTCATCGATATGTTTATTAATTTGATACAAAATCTCAGTGGAATCGGTCATATCCAATTTTCAAATGTATTGAAACCATCGGATCTGACAGGTTTTGTTGGTGAAAACACGACTTACTTACAAAAGACTCGTATGGAGTGAGATACATGAATTTATCAATTTCATGCATGTTATGTAAGGGTTTGTCACGATCTTATCATTACATGTAGGCCATTAGGAACGTTTATATCATAAACATGCAGACTACAGCTATAACACGACAAAGTGCAGAGTGAAGTTTGACATGGCAAATGCACGATACGCCCCAAACTTGGTGGGAGTTTTCTTTTCTAAAACACCCCAATCATTTCGTTGAAATTCTATCTTGGTATTTTGGTAACATCACCATGCGAAAAGTTCTTTGAAGTTCATGAACGTTCTTGAAGTTCTAGAAGTGCCATTTAATGTTCTAAAACGTTCTAGGATAGTTCTAGAACTAGAAATACTTTCTTGAACTTTTTTCGCGGATTATGTGTGCTTCTCTCATTTTGTTACATAAATTTGCAGTATTTGTTCAAGAAAGTGATCTTAACGTTGAAAAGGGGGAAGGGTAGAATTGTGTGATATTGCGTTTGAACAGAAGGAGGTCTGGAACCGCATTTACCAATATTTTCTAAATTGATTTCTAAAATAAAATGACATAACAAGCCATTTGATTGGACGTATGTCTGGGCCAATCGGAGGGATTGTCGTGCAATCTTAGAATTAGATTGTTAATTGTTAATTAGATTGTTAATGATTAAGGCCATTGTTAGCCTCTTGTTGTCAGATGTTATTCAAAGAGAGTCTTTAGTATCAATTTATATTATTTATACTATCGTAACATTTTGTATTTTTTATGAAAGCTTCCAGTTAACAATCTTTCATCATACCGATGAGATTCTATTGGAACAAGGCCAGTGTTATTTGTCTATTTACTTTGAACAATTTCCATCTTCAAAACAGAAGAGATTAACCGCTAATCGCTTCGCTGCAAATATCTTCTTATTTTTTGAAGTTTGACCTACTTAATAGTTTCTTTGTTTACTTTTTGTGGTATCGGGAATTCACATTACGCTAATGCAGAACACCGGGTTGTGGTAAAATCGAAATAAATTAAAATTTCATGTGTGGAATTTTAGCTCCTCTGAACCTAAACTTTTTCCTTTCATCGACAATTTGTACATTTGTTCTTTTAGTAATGCTCATTTACCGGTACCCTTCATTCATGCACATGCTCAACGTTTCAACATAGTCCTTTCGATTGATAGTCCAGTCAAAATAGCATGAAAGGTCAAACTAATTCCAACAGAATTTTTTTGCGATATTTACATTGTAAGTAACCTCCTGATGAACATATAAAAAGTCCCGAAGGAAATACCTTGCCAAATGGTCATAAATGGAAATTCAAATTTCGTAATTTCAATAAATTGAAGATGGCCCTTCTGTTCGCCGTACTTAGATATTTTGCTATGACAGAAAATGATGACGTCACAAATGTCAAAAAGTATCATAGTATTCGGATGTTTCAACTACGGATGGCGAAATAAACGTGTTAAAACGTTGGAAATTTTAGTCTCAATTTACATGTAAGTGTTTGTTGTATTTTGTAGCTATTCTGAACATGGCAGGTATCAATTATATTTCCCGATAACATAAAGTTTTTATAGAGATTCTTCGAAATAATAACACTTGATCTCCGTTTTTTTGGCTCTGTTCGCATGAAATGTCATTATTAAAAGAATTTTTCTATCAAATCGTTTCTAATAGACTTCTTTTATTTCATAATACAATACAATACATTTAACTTACCCAGGAAAAAACAGCATTACATTAAATTGAAGAACCTTCGGTCTGTGCATTTTCTGTTAATTTTTAAACTACGGAAGCCTATTAGTGACATAAAACGTAAAAAATATGTAAACTTAAGGTTTTACACAGAATATTCTCATTGTGTTGTAGTTTGGGTCACATATTCAACGCTGTCATGACAGATCGGGGTTGACAATATCTTCCATACATCAAATAATGATTCGAAACAAGACGACTTAAGCAATGCGTGCTCTTTGTATTGTAAATTAACAATTTTAAAAGTACAAGGGCGATGCAGAGATCATATTGAACTCATGGCTAAATGCCATTAGCTCAACAGTTAAAACCACAAATCCATATGCGATGATAACCATATACATGTATCACGAGTCACAGTTTTTTCTTTTTATACAGCACTCACACACACACACACACGTATTTTTTTTCATTTGATAAGGACAAGATGACAGTTTCTGAACTCAAAAATATATGTTGGAAAACTGGAAAAGGGTACCAATGGGGCCATGCCTGGCTGAACTGTATCAACATATTTGATAAAGATAGACCAAAAAGGTTGTCGCATATCTAATGGAATCATCGAGGATGAGAAATTGATAATTGGCATAACTTATTCCGGTTTGAGTTTTACTTATTCCTTTTCAATATAATTTCCATCAAGGGCTGATCCCTTGGACAAACAGTGCTCAAATGCTACCAGCCCAGAAGTAAAAAAGCCGGGACAAATCTCGAAACGGTCTAACGATATCTTGGTAGAGCTTGAAATGGTGAGCATGCATGTCGCAATTCACATTTTGCAAACGTGAAGAAGCCCCTATAATATATGTTCTTAGTAATTTCTATCCATTTCGGTCGACAGCATCGATTGCAAATGTGCTGTTGTAGGGAAAACAGGGGGGTTCATGGATGATGATCTGTTTCAGTTGGTGTAGCAATTTAGAATTTATAGTAAGCTCCTGTCAGGTTATTGTACTATTCTTTGGGGAAATATCCACAAAAATGCCGTTAGCGTCCCAAAACACTATCACTGAAAATGATTAAGCACCCTTATGCATAGCCCCTCAAAATCTCTGTGATTGCCAGAGAAACAGGACTTCATTAAAGATAATAAAAGAGCAATCAGAACAGTGGGGTACTGTGACTTTTCAATAACCTGTTAAATTATCCTGCTGATAGCGGACATATGGTCAGTAGGGCATGTGGCTGCATATTTCCTGATTGTAACTTGGTACCCATTCATATAACATAAATATGCTGTACATAAAACATTGAAACAAAATATAATACTGAGGAGTATCATTTTGTTATTTTCCCCCAATAGTTTCTGTTATAACATGTACACATTTTACAAATCAATATCAATTTAATTCATACTTTCAACTTTCAACAGTCCTGGGTTTTCGAGAATGGGTTAAGCCTCTCTAACAACCCACCGTGCGTCCTTATAAATCATGAGTTTTAAAAATCTGCAAAATCACATGATTTATAAAGACACAAGACGTGTTGTAAGAGCACATTGAAATGTGTACATTCAAAGCAAGCCATAAAAGTACGCCTTCTTTGTGAATTTTCTGGAATTTGTGTATAATTTTCCGTGTTTCAAACACACGTTTGTCGTGCGTGCTCACTACTTCTGACTTGCGTGCTCCTGACGTTCTGAAAGACGCAGAATGGTCGTAGTAAAGAATTGCCCGGTAAATTCTTTGCTACGCACAGTCTACCTCGTGGTTGCGTCCACCGAAATCGTTCGTTGCACGACTATGCCTAAGTTTTAGACACAGACTGCATGCAGGAGCACGTGCGACCGGTTGTAAGAGAGGCTTTAAAGCTACTATTTCCCAGATTTGGACCCAAAAATTGTCAAATACAAACGAAATGTACACTTTTTAAGCTTTATATGACCTGATTAAATGATTACGAGAAACTATTGAAGCAACGACTCATTTTTTCGCAATTTGATACCAAATTCATGAAGCGATGTCGACAGTAGGTCAAAACAGTAGGACATGCGACTTTCTTAAATGACGTCACAACATACATGATGATATAATTTTCCGTGTTTCAAACACACGTTTGTCGTGCGTGCTCACTACTTCTGACTTGCGTGCTCCTGACGTTCTGAAAGACGCAGAATGGTCGTAGTAAAGAATTGCCCGGTAAATTCTTTGCTACGCACAGTCTACCTCGTGGTTGCGTCCACCGAAATCGTTCGTTGCACGACTATGCCTAAGTTTTAGACACAGACTGCATGCAGGAGCACGTGCGACCGGTTGTAAGAGAGGCTTTAAAGCTACTATTTCCCAGATTTGGACCCAAAAATTGTCAAATACAAACGAAATGTACACTTTTTAAGCTTTATATGACCTGATTAAATGATTACGAGAAACTATTGAAGCAACGACTCATTTTTTCGCAATTTGATACCAGATTCATGAAGCGATGTCGACAGTAGGTCAAAACAGTAGGACATGCGACTTTCTTAAATGACGTCACAACATACATGATGACGTCATATTGAAATTTAAGTATGAATCTCGTTTGAATCATGGTCCGCGCTGTATGCGCATGCGCAACAATTTAAAAATAATTCTAACCCCATCAGTGATGGGGTTGAATTTAGGCTTGGATTCTCCCTAAATTCAGCTTTCTGTCTTGTAATTTCGGCTCATTCTCTGTCTGAATCGCATATTATTAACCATCCCGAGGTGGTCAACACAAAAGTTTTGCATATTTTTTCAAAAAATTTCATTTTTTGCAATTAGACCATCTGTTACCGTCGCCCTTTAAATGAGCTAATCAGCATATACGAAAACAATTTTTCAATTTTATAATTGACAAACAATCGGTTGTATCTGATTCAGCAGATGGTCCATAATTATAAACAGAGCCATTATTTGAAATCACCATTCTCTTGATATGTCGTTTGTTTTGACTATCCTGTTTTCCATAAGAAAACTTTTGACGTCCCTAATAGCAAATCATCGAAAAGAAAAAATCTAGGCATAAAATGAAAATGCTGATAATAAGTAGTTTGTCTACCGGCGGGGCGAAGTCATAAACAGGCTTCTATCAGATTCCTTAAAGAAATTTTGTTTGGATAAAAAACATGGTCGGTGTGGATGGGGCTTATTTTTTGAAACAAAGTGTAATTAAAAAACGCTTTAAAATGTTCTAAAAATGTATCCAATTTCAATGTAGTTTAGCATGAATGTTCATTGTTCTCTTTAAAATTCCTTGAAAATATTTCGATTGGATGAAAAACATCACGGCTGTTGTGTGTGGGACTTTTTTTTGCTATTGGTCATATATATGAAACATACTATACATATCATTTTAAGAAAACTAAATAAGAAATTTCTCATATGAAACAACTTATCATATTTCATAGTAGTGAAGCCTGAATGTTCATTGGATGGACCCCTATTGTATTCCTTGAAGAAATTTCGATCTGATAAAAAATGTCTGCTGTATTGGTTAGGGCATACAATGTATTTTCATTTATATTTGAAGAATTTTTCCTTGAACTAAAGATTGTAACTAAAGAAATGTCAACCAAGCGTACCATGGATACTATGGGCAGCATTTATTATTATAGTATAATGTTATTTTGTTTAACTATTACAGAAACTTCAAATAAGCTTCTTTTGACATTAACAGCCAGTAGAATGATACAATGTCATCATGGCCCTCTTGTTATTTTTGTCTTCATTTTTGTGTTATATTGTCATTGTACATGAGTATAATACCAATTAACACAGAAGATGTTGTCTACCAAAGCTTTGGAACTAAGACAGTCTGTTTTTGTTTTTCTTTTTAGATAAATAGGAAAGAGTTAATGAAAATAGAAAAGATTAGGTGATAAAATCGCCATTTATTGTTTTATACAGGATGTTTTATGATATAAGTCACTTTTCTGAAAACATACAAAATCAGCAAATATTGTCATTGAGTATTTTAAATCTCATATGAAGGCGACATGATGATAATATTTATTTTGATCTATATCTACTTTCATTTTATGAATTTATAAGCTTTTACAGTTATAGCAAAGGTCTTGTCATTTGCAGGTATTAGATAAATGGCAAAGGTTGAAATAAAAAAAATGTAGCTATTTATTCCAGTATTTTTCTCTGATTCATGTTTTAATCTCCGTCCCCTGCATCATTGATATATTCTTTTTTGTTCGAGAAAAAAACTGTTATTTATCAAAGAAAATGTTATTATGTCCCCTTCATATCTTGAAAACTGATTGTACTCCTTGACAATATATTTTTCGACTTTATAGATATTAAGAATGGGGACGGACACCTTGTATGTTCTGCATTTTCTAGATGAATAAATAATTAGAAATATCATGAAAGTTACTAATGCCGAACACACTTCTTATCTTTCTCAAACACCTTTGTACTGTAAGATAACTTGCCCCTGAGCTGGTTGGGGGCCAGTGCCTGCTGTGTTAATGAAGTACTGAATTAATTAGCCAATTAACCTGAAGGAGGACCACTTTTGGTCCTCTTTTATGTGGCTATGCATAAGGGTGTAAGACTAACTAACTTTGAGACCTAGACACTATCCACTTGCGACTTTGTGATTCATTTTCTTGTTCATAATAAGGCACACTTGCAAATCTCATCAACGGTGATAAGACATTAAAGGAATTCATGTTAAACCTAAAATGTGTCAACAACGCACTTAATTATTTGCTTTTCGCAGAGCGAATCTAATTTACTGTAAGGTTGCTGCAAGATTGACAAAATGTTTACTTTGAAAATATTGACGTGACGTTGATTTTTAAACATTGGTGCATTAAAGCTTACGAGAATACATACCCAATTAGTCCCAACATTGTATGAAATGCATGCCACAAGAAATTTCCGAATCCCGGACAATATTGCTGTATATTACCATGTGAAATATCTAATACCAAAGTAATTTGTTCGACTTTATCTCGCCTATCTGAGTGAGTAAACCAGATCTGTGGCTTCACTGCAAATTTTATGGTGCACGCCTTGGACATCAACTGGGTATATAGTGTAGAATACCTGTAGTAATTTGTAAGGGTGTTTTAAAAGTAGAATATAATATCTTTATAAGATGAATAACATTGACTAACTCATAATATATTTTCTTACCTTTTTTAGCGCGACAATTAGAAGAATAGCGGTTGGCTACTCTAGTCACCCAGGTGTCAGCGTCGGTGTAGTGCTTTGGTTAAGTTTCTACGCAAAAGTTTGTCAAATCTCTGTTTCTATTAATGCTATTGCTCTAAATCTTTACACATGCCTCTGTGATCGTGATATCAGCCTCTATACAAAGATCCATTATTCAAACATGTAATTCAGTTGATTTTTTTACCCCTTTCGACATAGAAGTTCTTGGTTACGTTTTTACGCGCAACTTTCATATATCTCTTATCAATAACTTTTTCTGTAAGTTCAGCGTTTGCATTAAACCTTGCACATGCGTCTGTGACCATACTTTCAGTCTCTAGGCAAGGACTTGTCACTCTGATATTATTCAATGGATCTTTTTTGCCCATTTCGGACTTAGAAATTCTTGTTTAAGTTTAACGTGCAGCTTTCATATAATGTGTTATTGTTTTCTGTACAGCTATTACTTTCAAACTTTGCATATGCTTCTGTTGCTTTTAGGCAAATATCATATAGTCTGGCATTTAATTTAGTGAAATTTTCACCTTTTGGACTAAATTTTTTTCGCTCTTATAAATCTGTTCTCCGACAACTCTTGTTACCTTTTAAATGCAAGTAACAAATATTATATTGTAACTACATAAACAATAACATGCATAGCATAACTTCCTCTAACGCGACAACATATTATTTTTTATTATTTATCAGGTGTAAACCTGATTAAGAAACTCAACTTCGTTTGAATGGTGCGGGGAAAAATTTTCAAATAAATGTGTAGCAATTGAATACACCATTGTCCTGGAGCCTTCTTGAAGAAGGTGTCATGTGGTTGTAAACAGAATTGTGCCTCTGTAACATGCACTTCGATGAAATAAAACACAGCAGACCTTTAGGGGAAACGATGCATTTGAAGTTCAAGCTTTCATATATAATTGTGATTTTCAAGATTGTTACCGGCAGCCATCTCTATTTTTTATACTTTCCTGATTTTCGTATACTGCATTTAGCATCAAATTCTGATTCAGAATACCAAAGAACCCATAGATAGACATTTTTCACGAAATTTAGGACAATTTGATAAAAAAATGTTGATTTCTCCAGTAGTGTTTGGTGGCCATCTTGGAAATTTGCGGATTGTGGACGTTGTTGTCCCAGGTTGCCATTCTGGCAACAAAGCTTATAGGTCTGCTCTACAGCATCTTAACAATGCGTAGAAAACATAAAACTACATTGTACTCGACATTGCAAGGTTGTCATTTAGGACATATAGATCTAGTAGCGTCAAACGGACCATCACCACATTCGGTACTTTTGGCAATTTTCAATGGCTCCTTTTTCCGTGACGAGAACATTTTTTTTTTAAATTTGGCAGTGAAAAGTTTAGAATACCTAATATGACAACATATGATCAAAATAAACTTAAGGTTTTTATCAAAAATAAACATCGAAAATAATATAATTTTATAGATCTACACCTGTTTAATTATGAATAAGTGGGTGGGGTAAGTGTCAAATTCTTTTATAATTTCCATATTTTTGGGATTTATTTTTTCATGAGATAGCAAAAACATTTATTTCAATAATTCTTATGAGTTGTAAATGTATTTTGCTTTTGTAAATTTATATAATTATCATCTTTTTATATGAGGTCACCATTTTCCGCTAAAATTTTATTTCGACAGGGCATAAATTCATCGGCCGATTAAACAAATTTCCCCTCTTCGGATGTTTTGGAACTCTTTTTTGGAATGACCCAAGGGTCATACCTAATGCTGGTAACAATTTTTTATTCTGTTGGAATTTGTTTGCGGTTGGGTGCAAAAATCGGCTATTGTGCTGCGTGAAGACGCGATCGGTTTTGAAATTCGAATATTCTTACGGTGGTCGACATTTTCTGCAATTTTAGATGGCCCCTTTTTGCATGACATGGCAAATATATCTCGAATATATAATGTGACAAGTCTAGAATACGTAACCATATGACTCAGTGCTGAAATCATTTAAAGGCAATTTCGAAATTTGAAAATATCTTTAAATTCATGTATATAAAAAGTGGGTGGGGTAAATAGCTATGATTTGTAGATAAAAAAAACACTCATGTTGAGATTTTTTGTATGAAATACCTGTAATTAAGATAGCAAAATCATATCTATCATCATAGCTTGTGATAGAAAGGGGATACGATGTATTTTGTTCATTAAAATATGTGATCTCTACATATTACTTTGATAGTTTTGCCAAACCCTTTTTTCAACAGGGCCTTAGTTAATCGGTCGATTTCACCAATTTCCGATCATCGGATTTTTTGGGACTTTTTTTCTGGGATGGCCCAAGGTTCATACTTGATGCTGGAACCGATTTCATTTCTGTTGGAATTTGTTTGAGGTTCGGCCAAAAAATCGGTTAATTTGACTGGACTATGACTTATATTTCTACGGATGACGCATGAAAATAAGAGAGGTATCAATGCTGGATGGAGTACCTTAATACAATGCTGGATGTTTCAATGGAGTACTTTGAGAATTTATAAAAGAAATTAGATGTTCAAACTAAAGGCCTATAACGAATTAATGACTTGGCTCACACGCAAACCGTGCTTTAGTTTTTAGCTCACCTGAGCACGAAGTGCTCATGGGGAGCTATTGTGGTCACTCACCGTCCGTCGTCCGTCTGTCCGTCCGTCCGTCTGTCCGTCTGTCCGTTCACATTTCTTTCGTCTGTCCGTCCGTCCGTCTGTCCGTCTGTCCGTTCACATTTCTTTAAACATCTTCTCCTCCTAAACCATATTGTCAATTTTGACCAAACTTGGTAGGAATGTTCCTTGTGTGACCCTTTTCAAAACTTGTTCGCGGATTTTTGATTCGTAAAAAAATGTGGGCGTGGCAGGGCGTGGCTTATCCGACTTAGAGAAATCCTAAGAAAATTCTTTAAAAATCAACCATTGGGCCAATTTAAACCTAACTTGGCAGAAATGTTCCTTATGTGACCCTTTTCAAAAATTGTTTTCAAATTCTTGATTCGTCAAAAAAAAGTGGGCGTGGCAGGGCGTGGCTTATCAGACTTAGAGAAATCCTAAGAAAATTCTTTAAAAATCAACCATTGGCCCAATTTGAACCAAACTTGGCAAAAATGTTCCTTGGGTGACACTCTTTTAAATTTGTTGGTGAATTTTTGATTTGTCAGCAAAAGTGGGCGTGGCAGGGCGTGGCTTATCGGACTTAGAGAAATGCTAAGAAAATTCTTTAAAAATCAACTATTGGTCCAATTTGAACCAAGCTTGGCAGAAATGTTCCTTGGGTGACACTCTTCAAAATTTGTTGGTGAATTTTTGATTTGTCAGGAAAAGTGGGCGTGGCAGGGCGTGACTTATTGGACTTGGAGAAATTCTAAGAAAATTCCTTAAAAATCAACCGTTGGCCCAATTTGAACCAAACTTGGCAGGAATGTTCCTCGGGTGACTCATTTCAAAATTGGTTTGCGAATTTTTGATTCGTCAAAAAATGTGGGCGTGGCAGGGCGTGGCTTATCGGACTTATAGAATCCTAAGAAAATTCTTTAAAAATCAACCATTGGACCAATTTGAAACTAACTTGGCAGAAATGTTCCTTGGGTGACCCTTTTCAAAACTTTTTCACAAATTTTTGATTCGTCATAAAGATGTGGGCGTGGCAAGGCGTGGCTTATCGGACTTAGAGAAATGCTAAGAAAATTCTTTAAAAATCAACCGTTGGCCCAATTTGAACCAAACTTGGCAGTAATGTTCCCTGGGTGACTCTTTTCAAAACTTTTTCGCAAATTTTTGATTCGTCAGAAAAAGTGGGCGTGGCAGGACATGGCTTCTCTGACTTAGAGAAATCCTAAGAAAATTCTTCAAAAATCAACCGTTGGCCCAATTTGAACCAAACTTAATCAGAATTATTCTTTGGGTGACTCTTTTTAAAATTTGTTTGCAGATTTTGATTCGTCAGATAAAGCGGGCGTGGCAGGGCGTGGCTTATCGAAGTTAGAGACACCATAAGAAAATTCTTTAAAAAACACATTGGGCCAATTTGAACGAAACTTAGCAAGAATTTTCCTTGCGTGACTTTTAAAAATGCGTACACAAATTTTCTTTGTCGTCTAAAAATGTGGCTGTGGAAGGGCAGTGTTATCAGACTAAGAGAAATCATATGAAAACTCTTTAAAAATGAAGCATTGGGCCAATTTGAACCAAACTTGGCAACAATGTTCCGTGAGTGACCCTTTTCAAAATTTGTTCTTGTATTTTTGTAAAAAAAAAAAAGTGGGCGTGTCACAAACTTCTTTCAGGTGAGCGATATAGGGCCATTCTGGCCCTCTTGTTAGTTTTTTCGGTACTATATAGGCCTATACCGTTGAATTATTTTTCCTTCTTATCTCTGTTATTACACTCTTAAATCAGAATGCAGTAAAATATATAATTTAAATTTATCACAATGTTTGGAAAAATGGTACTCCCTACACAGAGTTTATCGCTCGTATTTATCCATTCAAACTCTGTCGTAACACTTTGAAAATTGAACTTTTTGGTATGTTATGACGTCATGTGCTACGTCACTGTTTATATTATTATCCAAATAAAAGTCTACACGCAAGGCGATGACGCACTCGGTCACTCATCTAAACAATGATAATCATCCAACGAAATCGGGTTAGATCTACATCATTTTATTTTATTATTTTTTTAAATCTATTTATTTATTTTTATTTTTTTTTTTTTTTTTTTTTTGTCAAGGACGGTAAATTGGGGTTTCAATCAATGAAAATTTGTGTCAAACTTTTAAATTGTTTGGCCAATTATTTGATAATGAAATCCCACGTGCGACGGCCTGAGATTAGACGAGATTTGATATCGTAATGACAAGGTTTGACCGGTCCTTGGTAATACACAGTAGGTCCTACACTATGGACGATGGAATGAGAATAAGAAAAGGGTAGATCTGTCGATTAATTCCGAAGATCTAGAGTTTCTAGTCATTAATAATGGGTATGGGTGTCGAATACACGCGTATCTAATTGGACAATTAGGCTACCTAAATATTATCGTGTTAGTATCAGGAACCTTTCGAGTACAATCAGTGTTAGATGTCAGCTCCAATATAGTCAAATAGCAGAGCTATTGTGGCTTTTGGAAATGGAATTTTTCATTTATTGTCCATTAAACCTCATTGTGCGGGTACTTTTTGGAATCGTCTTACCGAGACGATTCAAATGAGTACCCACAACATATGGTTTGGATTTGAAATAACGAATCTGGAAAGCCTCTATTGGACAATTAGGCTACCTAAACATCATCGTGTTAGTATCAGAAACCTTTTGAGTACAATAAGTGATATATGTCAGATTCAATATAGTAAATAGAATAGAAGAAAGATCATCCATTCATTGTTGCATAGTCGCTGCTTCTCTTCAGAAAGATCGTAACTGTATGAACACATTTTGAGTAAAGGTCAGTGTCAGGTCAAATTAAATCCGTAATAACACCATTATTATCAAAGGGTCTATTCTAATCATTACGTTTATGATAACAAATTACGCGAATGACACTGTTACAAACGTACAAAATTAAAGATAAGGTTGATAACTGGTGATATCGTAGGTTACAAAGATCAAACAATTATTAGCAATTACAGTACGGAATATCAGGATTTTGACAATCATAGCGTGTGCGTTCCGCTCAATCGCGGGCAATTCCGTTCAATCACCACTCACGATCGTTCCGGTAGCGATCATGTTTTTTTCAATCAGCATGTAAAACCAATCATTGCGTTCAATCATGGCCTTATTTAAAAAAAACATTCACGAAAAAAGCGATCATTCCGTTCAATCACGTTTTACCGTTCGATCAATAGTTTCGTCTAAAACCGATTCGCTTTTTTGTCACAACAATAACAACAAAATGGTTGCCACGGCCGCTTTTGTGAGCATACCTTTTGCCCAGAAATAAATTATTTGCCAGAGAAAATCTTTTCAAAACAAAGAGAACAAATGAGAAACCAGTGGCAGATCCAGAGGGGGTTTGGGGATTCAAACGAACCCCATATGAAGCCTGATAATTTTATTTTCATGCAGAAATTCAGTGAAAAGTGTGTGATATAAAACGAGCCCCCCCCCCCCCCTTTGTGTACAAACGAACCCCCTTCACAGAAATCCTTGATCCGCCGCTAGAAACTGGTGATAAACAGAAGTTTCTCCTTTTTCCACCAACATTTTCTATGTAAAGGACTATTTCAAATCGAAATCTCGACAGTAGGTTGAATTATGGATACGTTTTGTTCCTTTTTATTCTCATATCTAGGCCTATACATGTTTCACTTTTTAGCAACTTTGAATTATCAAGGGCCAATTCCATTCAATCAAAAATGCCTATATTAATACACATTTCTAAAGATTCTTCTTCTTTAACATTTTCTTGCGACATCTAATTTTGGGGACACTTGGGCTGACTTTGTTTGGCACTATGACTATAGCTCATGCAATCGGGAACCATTATTGGGAACCAGCGCTGTTCTGTCTATTGAATTCCTCCCCGTTCTGAGTCAGCCAATCAAAAGCTTTGTTTACCTCGACACTAATTGGTTCGCTGTTATCCGAGGTGTTCCGAATGACGTAATGGCTCGGATGGCCGGACCACACTTTTTCCGGTGGTTGGACTATATCTCGGGCCATTGCTGTTCGATTGGAGCTATAGCTGCAGAAATGACGTCAATAGCTCGCACTATCGGTGTTCGGTTGGGGCGATGGTTCGAACGATGGCGCGAGCCATTGCGAATCGAAGTCAGCCCTCGTCTCCTGCTTTTGTAAAGCCAGCAGCTAGAGCTCAGATCTAAAATAACTTAAGACAAAATTAAATGGGTCAGACATGTTTGCGATGTGTACAAAGTTGGGCATTGGCTATTATTGTTTAACCGAAATAAACTAGCGCTCATTATTATCAATATTGCAGACGATTACGTTTGTTTATAAATATTCACAGCGCACGGTCACTTCGGTTTAACAATAGACTTGTAGCAATATTCTGCCTGATCGCCGATGAGTAGTCACCAACTCTTTATCCACTTTATTGTATCCAAGAAATGCCACTGTTTGATCTGTTGATTTTTGTTGATCGATAACTAGTTATGAAATAATAACAAGTTTAGAGGTCTTAAATCGCCAAATAAAAACCGATGTCCGACGGACTACATGTGTAGGTAAAAACCAAGGTGCTCAGCGCCGAGGTATTTGCCTTAACATGTAGTTCAGAGCACAGAGGTTTTTATTTGGCAAATAAAGACCTCAAAACTTGTTATTATCTCCATTATAACACGATTAATAAGAAAATGAACACTCTAAATGTGTTATTTTGTGGAAATTCTGCCATGATCTAGTTTTTGGCGTAGGAAACGCATTTGCGGTTTAGTGACTTCATTGATGATGTCATCTGACATTACCTTGACGCCACATGACGTTATGGCACATACACAAAGCATAATTACATAGAGTCTTTGTTGTTCAAATAAAAACCAATGCAGTTCCTTTTTCGCTATATATATGGATTTTACGGTAGAGTTTATAATGTCACAGAAGTAGTCGGACGTGCAGGTGATGTTTTTGTCGTTGTTTTTGTCAAATCATGTCAAGTGAGTCCGGACTTCATGTCTGGAAGTTGATGTCACAGCCCTTGAGTCACAGCTCAGGCGTCACTGAACGCGTCATGGGGGGGCTGGGGGGATCACATAAACGTTCCGACACCCCGGCGATGTGGTACTGGCATATATTTTTTTAGAATCCGAGATATTATCGTAGATTAGTTGGCGGTAGGCCTATGTCGTTGATTGATAGAGGCATTGGTCAACAAAACAGAATATTTTCATGATCGGCAGCGTGTCAGCCAATATATTCTGCTAGTTAAAACCAACCTATCAATCAGCTGAATTTTCTCTGTTTTGAAGAAGTCGGTGAAGTCTCATTGACTAATTGCCAAAATTTAATTAGCGCCAATAAAAATATTGTATTGAATTGTATTTAGAATGCCACTGAATGATCAGTTGATTTTAACTTGAAGTGCAAATTGGCCGACATGTCGCCGATCATACAAAAACTGCTATTTCTGTCGGCCAATGCGTCACAATCAATCGACTATGCATCTCTGATTAATCACCTAGAACTTTCCCGATATTACCAAAAAAAGCATTGCTGGCGCGTTAGAGCATTATATGATAGCAGCATTACCCATCAGCATGTTAGATGTATAAAGAATTTAGTAAAGGGTCAAATACTCACAGACAATTGACCAGCATACAGCCATTCATCTGATAAAGAATAGCCAACATTTCCAACATAATCTTAAGGTAGTCAATCCCAAATGAGACTCATGTGACGTCTGAATTATTCGGGTAATGTCGTTAACATGTGGCAGTGGAACATTCTACCACCGAATGTTTACGATGTTGCAAGCATAAGTTCGGATTAGGTAACAAATTTTAACGATGTCCTCCAAAAATTCCAATGTCGCATGATTCCCAATAGGGGTAGACTACCTTAATTCAATTATCAGCAATCTATTAATAAGTTGGCATAGCCGACATGAATCATAATCTACCATATGTCAGCGAAGCCATAAGCCAATTCAAAGCAGAATACCAGAATACAGCCATTCATCTGAAAAAGTACAGCCAATATTTGCAACATGTTCTTAAGGTAGTCCATCCCAAATGAGATTCATGCGACATCGGAATCCGGCAATGTGGTAAACATACTGCGGTGCAGCATTCCACCACCGTATGTTAATGACGTCACACAAATAAGCTCGGACTAGGTAACATATGTTTAGAATGTTGCATGAATCTCATTAGGGATGGACTACCTTAATTCAAATATCAGTAATCTATTCATAACTTAGCAAAGCCGACATGAATCATTCTACCATATGTCAGCAAAGCCTTAATCCATCAAAGCAGAATACCAGAATAGAGTCATTCATCTGACAAAGTACAGCGCACATTACCAACATCTTCCTAAGGTAGATCATCCCAAATGAGATTCATGTAACATAGAAATTATTCCTGCAATGTGGTTAGCATGTTGTTGTGGAACATTTCAAAGCGGAATAATATCAATGTCGCACATATCAATTCGGATTACCTTACAAAGTTTAACAACGTCGATCGAAACATTTGGAAGGTGCATGAATCTCATAAGGGTTGAATTCCTTAATTCAATTATCAGTAATCTATTTTTAAGTTGGCAAAGCCAACATGAATCATTCTGCCATATGTCAGCAAAGCCATAATCCATTTAAGCAGAATACCAGAATACAGCCATTCATCTGACAAAGAACAGCCGACATTTCCAACATGATCTTAAGGTAGTCCATCCCTTATTTTTAAGATTCACACGACATCAGATTAGTATTCCGGTAATGTTGTTAACATTCAGCCGGGGAATTCTCCACCACTGCATGTTAATGATGTCGCACATATAAGTTTGGATTAGGTAACAATGTTAACAATTTCGCATGAATCTCTTTAGGGGTCGAGTACCTTAATTCAATCATCAGCAATGTATTGTTCAGTTGTAAAAGCTGACATGTATCATTCTACCATACATTGGCAAAGCCAGACTAAGCCATCAAAGCAGAATACCAGAATACAGCCATTCATCTGACAAAGCACAGCGCACATTACCAACATCGTCCTAAGGTGGTCCATCCCAAATGAGATTCATGTGACATTGAAATTATTCCTGCAATGTCGTTAACATGTAGTTGTGGAACGTTTCACAGCGGAATAATATCAATGTTGCACATATCAATTCGGATTGCGTTACAAAGTTTAACAACGACGATCAAAAAATTCTGAAGGTGCATGAATCTCATAAGGGGTGGACTACCATAATTCAATTATCAGCAATCTATGTATAAGTTGGCACAGCCGAAATACACTTTTATCATTCTACTATAGGTCGGCAAAGCCATAATCCATTTAAGCAGAATACAAGAATACAGCCATTCATCTGACAAAGTACAGCAAACATTTCGAACATGTTCTTAAGGTAGTCCATCCCTTATAAGATTCATCCGACATCAGATTAGTATTCCGTTAATGTTGTTAACATTCAGCCGTGGAATTCTCCACCAGTGCATGTTAATTATGTCGCCCATATAAGTTTGGATTAGGTAACTATGTTAACAATTTTGCATGAATCTCTTTAGGGGTTGAGTACCTTAATTCAATCATCAGCAATGTTTTGTTCAGTTGTAAAAGCTGACATGTATCATTCTACCATACATCTGCAAAGCCATAAGCCATCAAAGCAGAATACCAGAATACAGCCATTCATCTGACATAAAGTACAGCGGACATTACCAACATCGTCCTAAGGTGGTCCATCCCAAATGAGATTCATGTGACATTGAAATTATTAGCGAAATAATATCAATGTGGCACATATCAATTCGGATTACGTTACAAAGTTTAACAATGTCGATCGAAAAATTCTGAAGGTGCATGGATCTCATAAGGGGTGGACTACCTTAATTCAATTATCACCAATCTATTTATAAGTTCGCAAAGATGACATGAATCATTCTACCATATGTCGGCAAAACCAGTAGAATACAAGAATACAGCCATTCAGCCAACATTTCCAACATGTTCTTAAGGTATCCAGACCCTCAAAAGCACCAAAAACCCAGATGTGAAATTTTAAAAGTGCAAGTTTTTCTTAAACTGTGTTGCATTTTCATTTCAAATACAAACATTTAAGCATTTTGAACAGTTTGAAATGTTGAATTAATGCATACTTATGGAAATATTTGACAAAAATGTTCAAGATTACCTCCCTTGTTTATGAAAATAGAATAAAATGATATTTGTAAATTATTTTCTTCTAAAAGAAGCATAATCTTGAAATCCGGCAATGTGAATCAACTTATGTAAAGTGTATTTACAATTGTGTGTAATTTGACGCATTTCGTACAGCAGGAAAGTGGTGAATTTTTCAGGGTCTGTAAACCTTAAGGTAGTCCATCCCTTATTTATAAGATTTATGCGACATCAGATTAGTATTCCGTTAATGTTGTTAACATACAGCCATGGAATTCTCCACCAGTGCATTTTAATGATGTTGCCCATATAAGTTTGGATTAGGTAACTATGTTAACAATTTCGCATGAATCTCTTTAGGGGTTGAGTACCTTAATTCAATCATCAGCAATGTATTGTTCAGTTGTAAAAGCTGACATGTATCATTCTACCATACATCGGCAAAGCCATAAACCATCAAAGCAGAATACCAGAATACAGCCATTCATCTGACAAAGTACAGCGGACATTACGAACATTGTCCTAAGGTGGTCCAATTCCCAAACGAGATTAATGTGACATTGAAATTATTAGCGGAATAATATCAATGTGGCACATATGTATTCGGATTACGTTACAAAAATTAACAACATCGATCGAAAAATTCTGAATGTGCATGAATCTCATAAGGGGTGGACTACCTTAATTCGATTATCAGCAATCTATTTATAAGTTGGCACAGCCGACATACACTTTTATCATTCTACTATATGTCGGCAAAGCCATAATCCATTAAAGCAGAATACCAGAATACAGCCATTCATCTGAAAAAGTACAGCCAACATTTCCCACATGTTCTTAAGGTAGTCCATTCCTTATAAGATTCACGCAACATCAGATTAGTATTTCGGTAATGTTGTTAACATTCAGCCATGGAATTCTCCACCAGTGCATGTTAATGATGTCGCCCATATAAGTTGGATAAGGTAACAATGTTATAACAATGTTGCATGAATCTCTTTAGGGGTCGAGTACCTTAATTCAATCATCATGAGCAATGTATTGTTCAGTTGTAAAAGCCGCCATGTATCATTCTACCATACATTGGCAAAGCCATAAGCCATCAAAGCAGAATACCAGAATACAGCCATTCATCTGACAAAGTACAGCGGACATTACCAACATCTTCCTAAGGCAGTCCATCCAAAATGAGATTCACAGGATGTTGGAATTATTTGGGTCATGTTGTTAACATATGGCTGTGGAACTTTTCATCGAGGAATGTTTACAACGTCGCACATATAAATTCCCGTTACGTATCAAATGTTAACGATGTTGCTCGGAAAATTTTTAAGTTGCATGAATCTCATTAGGGTTTGACTACCTAATTCAATTATCAGCAATTTCTTGATAAGTTGACTAAGCCTACATGTATCATTCTACCATATGTCGGCAGATATCGTTTGGTGTTACAGAACCGATATATGCCCGATTTTGACGGAGGATATCAGACCGATCATAGGAGACGATATATCGGTCCTATCATGAAAGCCGATATCGGTTAACCAGCTTTTGGACTACAGGTCCATAATTGGACTGAACATGGAAGTCGATATTGGGAAAATCAATGGAGCCGATATCTGTCCGATCATGAAAGCCGATATCGGTACGATATTGTTACACAGCCGATAAACGCCCAATTTTGACAGCCGATATCGGTCCGATCATGACAGCCAATATTGGATAGACAGCTTTCCCAATACCGACTGTGTCGCCGCGCCCTACCCAACTTACTGGGTGAGGGTAGGCTCTACAGTCTGGAAGCCCCTCCAGGGATTTTTGGTTTCGGAAGCGACCATGGTTTCTTTATATCGGTTCCCGTTCTGGCCAGAGTGGCCGGTTGTGCCGGCCGTGCGACCTGATCTGGGTCCGGGTTGTCTCTCCTCTTACCAGGATGACCAGAGTGAGATTGAGAAACTGATTCTAGAACGGTGATCCTGATCAGACCTTCATTTGGTTGTGGGTTTTTAGATATTAGACTGGTCAAATTTGTAACCAAAATACTAATATTAATAGGGATCATTTTACTGTTTATTTGAGGCACCGGCTGCACTGAAGCATCATTTTTTTGAGTAAATGGAGTCTGGCTGTCTGCGTTAGCCCTTTCAACAGTGGTTTGAGTGTCGACTTCCCGGACCGACTTGACAAGTGGGGGGGCCCGACACTCACGTCGTCTACCTGTGAGACGTCGGTAAATGTCGAGCTGCCCTCGTCATTTGGCGTTGAGCTACAGGCCCCTTTGTTGTGGGTATTTGGGTATGAGATGGGGCTGTTGTTTGTAGATAGTGGCCCCAGCATGTCAACTCCAGAACTATCATAGCTGGAGATGGTCAAGAAGGAGCCTGAGTTATTTAGGGCCTTGACTGGTGTTTTTTTTCAATATTAGCAAGCCGAGACTTTATGTCCGAGGAGCTAATGTCACAGCCCTAGTGTCGGCCTCGCGTCCCGTCGCGTTTTCACTTGAAAAACTTTAACCTGGCCCCGGTTTCTCGAAAAAACTTAAGTATCTTCTCATGCTCAAATCTGAGCATCGTGCTCAAATCGCACGAAATCCACGTGAACTTCAATTGAATACCAATCAATGTTGATTGGTATTGAATAGAAGTTGAGCATGAATTCATGAGAATATACTTAAGTTTTTTCGAGAAATGGGGGCCTGGTCTATATCTCAGGCACTATTAGAGATACAGCCTTGATATTTCATACATGGATACATCTCGACAAGACCTTTCATTTGGGACTATGACCTTTAACCCTTTCCCAAACAAGACCTGGTTTTGACGCCTCTAATAGAAAAGGCTTTGGAAAACATTGAAACAAAAGAAGAAACTGCTGATAACCAGCAGTTTCTCCTTTTGTCTCAATATTTTCTATGCCATATTTTACACAAATTCTATTTTTAATACCTTCCAATTTATCATTTGTGGCAGTTTTTCAAGTGGACCACCCTAAAATTTTGTTGTTTGGGAAAGGGTTAACCTAGTGACCTTGACCTTTGAGTTTGACCTTCTTTTGAAAAACTTTAACCTGGCCTATATCTCATGCACTATTATTGATAGAGCCTTGATATTTCACACATGGACAGTAACCTCCTGCCAAGACCTTTCATTTGGGACCATGACCCTTGACCTTGTGACCTTGACCTTGGAGTTTGATGTACTTTTAAAAAAATAAGCTGTTTTTGTGACAAGCTCCCGTATAGGCGAGCTATGTTGTCCGCAGACAACTCTTGTTACAGTGTGGCTCCTTCTGTAACCATACTCGGACCAGTGACCGTGACCTTTGGCAATTGTGCACATGGCGTGGACAACTTTTTTGATTTGTCAGTATTGGTGAAGGTCAGCATGCGGACCGAACTGGTTTTGTCATAATTAAATTCGAATCGAGGGCCTTGTTTCTCCGGGGAGCACGCTGACCCGGGGCTGCTTTGAGCAGATGCTCATTCTTTATAGCAGCCCGGTTTTCGGCTATTTTCTGCTTTTTCTTCATAATTTAGACTGAAATTGGCACTCTTTAGCTCTTTGGGGGTGATGGGGTTTTGCACTTACCCTTATTACTTGAATTTGATTGATTGAGGGGAGGGGGGGGGGGAATTACAAGCAGACCTCTGGGGCATAGTTTTAGCTATAGTGGGGGGCTGGGATGGGGCTGGGGGGGTCTTTTTCATCTGGGCCTCTTGTACGGGGGGCTTCTGTGGCAGCAACCCTGGCTGCAGGGCATTCGCTCGCTGCCCTAGCCCAAGAGCACCCCTTGGCATCCCTGTACATTCGAATCTGGGATGCCAATTGGTACTCCCGGGAAAACACAGACCGTAGGGAATGGGATCCCCCACAGTTTGCGCACCTGCGGACGCTTCGGTCAGCGTCGCACAGCCGTTTATCATGAGTACCCGCACAGCGGGCACATCTACCCTCATTTGGGCACCTAGCAGAGGTGTGCCCGAACTTTATGAAATCGGTAGCACCTGAGGGGTGGTTTGTAGTATGGTGCTACCGGCAGGGATAGGACAGAACCACTGACCGTCACCTCCCCCGGCAAGGTATTGCGGAAGAATGTGACGATCAGCGCCTCCGTCGGATAATCTGGATGATAGATCCTCCAGGCGTGCATGATGGGGACCTTATTATTGTTGACCTCCGCCTCGAGGGTCTCGCTAAATCCCTGTGGATCAACATCCACAGGGATGTTACGGACGACTCCCTTAACCATATCATCTGGTCGGTACGCAAAGCACGGCTTACCACAGATGATAAGGGAGTCTCGATTGAGTAGCTTAACGAGCTGCTCCGCCAAGCACACCTCCACCAGGAGCCCGCCTTCTTTCAACGACAGGACTTTCTTAATTGTCCTTGACGAGTCCGATGTCAGGCCCCTCGAAAGGGCAAGAGGTGAGATTCCCTTGAATCCCCGCCTCATGTCCCCTCCGATGGGCCTGATAAAGGCATTGTGCTCCCAGGTGTTTTTGGACAAGATGTGTTGGGGTAATTGGTTCACCGAACGACAAAAGATTTGTTCTCATTCTACTGTTCATTTTTGAAAAGGGTTAAATACACACAAAATTTACTATTTTTGTTCTCATTCTATTATAGATCTACTGTTCATTGTTTTGTTACGACACTCAACTAGCGGACTTTGTTCACGAAATTTAATCAGTACGAGTTTAATGTGGTCAAACAATACTAAACTACGGGCAGCAGTGAGAGAATATATGTAAACATTAATTGGAAAGGATAAAAGTAAATCAGAGGTGACGTTCGCCAAATATTTGACATTCAGCCATTTTGGAAATGCCGCCCGTTTCCAATCAAAAAGGGGAATAACTCGAAATTATTTTGAGTAATTGATAAATCGGTCTCAATTTGACATCTGCTGCTTTTAAAAAATATTAAACATTGAAAACGATTTTTTTATTTATTAAAAAAATAGATAGATCTATAATAATAGGCTCGGAAACTGTTATTTAAAAAAATAAGGATTGGGGAATTTCGTTAAAAATAATTCTATTAATGAGGCAATAAACGTTCATTCAAAAAAAGCATTCAGCTGATCGCAAAGATTGAATGATTGTTTTTTGGGCATATTATGAAAACGTTCAGCGTTCAATCGCGATCATTCAGTTCCGCTCGGGTTGCATTCACCGATCGCTCACGTTCCGTTCTGATTGTCAAATTCCTGATATTCCGTACTGTATCTGTGCAGAAAATGTAACCATATCAAAGAAGCAAATGGTAGGAATGCAAATAATTTGTTTTGGGGGTGGTGTATGTAAGACCTTACCTATCGCATCAAAGAGTTCATACCCATCTTTACGCTATTGACGTAGCAGTTACACTTGCGTTTAACCCTTTCCCAAACAAGACCTGGTTTTGACGTCCCTAATAGAAAAGGCTTGGGAAAACATTGAAACAAAAGAAGAAACTGCTGATAACCAGTAGTTTCTCCTTTTGTCTCAATATTTTCTATGCCATATTTTACCCAAATTCTATCTTTAATACCTTTCATTTTGTCATTTTTGTCAGTTTTTGAAGTGGATCAGCCAAAAATTTCGCCGTTTGGGAAAGGGTTAACACCGATATTCAATTGAGAAACATCTCAAAAAGAATGCAAATACTTCGGATAATGATAATTGCATGTAAGGTCCTTGACCTTACAGGGTTCGTTCCTATCTCAACGTTAATGGTATAATAATTACCAGTAAAGTAACGTTACATAATAACGCATTAGTAAGTGTTAGATGATACCAAGGATTACGCGCTTATAACAATAATATACCCCGTATCTCTAAAGATAATCGTAGCAAAAGACAATGCCAATTGGTATATCTATAGGAAAGTCGATCGACATGAACATCTTAATAATTATGTTTGAAGTCAGTTGCCTTATCATTCCCGTTTGAATTTTGCTGTTAAGAGCTGGATTCTATAGTACCAAAAGTCCTTTGCACGTGGTTGAGATTTTCATAACATATATACAACTCAGTTGTTTTGGCTTTAAGTAAACGTAAAATAACTTCCTCACGGAAAACTGGAATCAGTGTATATCTGTAAATATGAGAATCAAGTACATTCTAGTACATAGGCCTATAGATCATTTCCGGTATATCGACTCCTTTCCTCCACCAAAATTACCATTTGAATGTTAATGACAAGTAAGGTACATGTACTATGCACATACAACTTAGGTACATAATAGTATATTTAGATCACGCCCAATAGCCTCATGAAATTGATTATCATAAATCTATCTTATATTTAACCCATTACCACACAATGACTCCTTTTGACTCCCCACAAGATAATGGCTTTGGAAAACATTGTGGAAAATGAAGAAATTGCTTGTGACAAGCAATTTCTTCATTTACCACAATGTTTTCTATGTAGAAAGACCACAGAATTCAAAATTTGATTCACTTGAAATTGTCGTCTGCATCATCTTTGAATTTGGACTAGTCTAAAATTTTGTCGTTTGGTAATGGGTTAATGGTAACACAGGCAGGTGTTAAACAAACACATTAGGCTGTTTCCTGCTTCCTCTCTAATCCGCTCATACGATTTACCAACGATTAGTTCTGAATTAACTCCAAAAGTACGCTGGATTAGCGATAAAAATGGTAATATGTGTCATATGTGCATTTATACGTTAATCTAAAGATAATTATGGTCAGCTAGAATAGATAGGATCTGTATTTTCTAAGAAATGTAAGTTTGGTCGGCACTTGCTTAACTAACGTTGGTACAAGAAAATGAATGGTGTGCATAATATAATGTCAACCACTAGTTATATCATCAGACACATAAATCTATCGTAACATTTCATCTTCAGAAATGAACGTCTTGAATTTTTGATAATCAAATTTGAAATAGATGCATGAAACTGTATCGAACTGGTCAATGAACCACATGTTCGTGTATTATTAATGTTGTACAATTTCGATTTCTCGGAGAAACGCATTATGGATATGCGACCATACGTAAATTTATATCTAAGGTCAAACTGTGAATCAGCTATACACTGATCTTGACATCCACCGCCTGATCTAATGCTAGAGCTTCCCCATAACAAGGGTCTATTAATTAACCTGTTACTGAGGCGGCGTCCGTTCGGAATTCCAGACTGACTATTTGCAGCGTCAGGCTGGCGGGGTTTCAAACAATTGATTCCAGTCACGTACAAATGCGCCATGTTGCAAGCGAAACATATCGGCTCTTCTCAGCCTCGTTATTTCAGGCGACAAAGCTGGGACACAGTGTTCGTTAAATGTGTTACTAGTATGTTAAATATGGCACCGATATTTAGAATTGATTTCTATCACACTTCGAATGGATTTGGTGCAAGGTTAATGTGACTTGTAAAAGTTATTTAATAAGGCATTCCATCTGCCATAAGATACTAATCATGCGTGTAGATTATACGTTATCCGTGACAGTGGAAATTGACCATGACCTCTCAAATCTCCGTCATCACGGAAAACGGCGAAGTTACAATAACGTATTTGGTATCTTATGATGGGTGGAATATGTAAACCAATAATTGAAGGTTCATTAAGCCCCATTTATCCATAACGCGATACAATTAGCCCCATAACTCATCTTACCTGCTCAAGTTATGAGTCTAACTAGCGTGTATGTTTGTGTTGCTATAGAGATGCTCTTCACAAAACAGTGAAAACGAACATGGAACTGCCTCCGGTAAATCATTTCAAACTATATACACAAGAACGTGGTCTGGTGTCTTTAGTAAACAATGCGAACGTATGTGGATATGTAAAATTTAGCATGTTCCCCACCCAGCCTCACTCCTTTGCTGTGGACATATTTGGTATAACCAGGAGTGAATAAAAAATCGAATGCCGGGAGATACAAGTCCATAGCACGTTCTTCTTTGAATAGTTATGCTTTGTCCTAAGCATGATAGAGTAGGGCGCTATGTAACGAAATTGGCTCCCGTGTGCTTTTGATGATACAGGGTGCCAACATGCATTTTTGTAATCTCATATGTTCCTGTTATCGATATCCGTTTCTTGACATTTCGGGAGAGGCGGTGTTTTCCCAGAATTCGGCCATTTCCAGGTTGCTTAAATACGTCACAAATTCAATGCAAACATTCTGGTTGATATAACTCCTACATTTATGAACGGATTTGGATCAAAATTTCACAGAATGTTCCTAGTTACCTGATCATGTACATTCTGTTGATGTTTTTACCATTTTATGCTGCGTCATGGCAAAAGAGGACTTGATGCAAAAACGTTCTTTGACATAATTCCTTAGAAATTTATCGGCGGATTTTGAAAATGAATACGAAAAGTGTTTCTATCCACATGATTATGTGTATATTGTCACGTGTTTTTGTCATTCAATGCTGCATCATAGAAAATGGGACTTAATTAAAAAAGCTGGCATATTGATCAATTTCTCCCCGCCACCACTTCTTGTGTTTTAATGTAATAGAAATAACAACATTGTGATATGTTGTGGTAAAGAATAGAGAAAACAAAGCATAATCAACAGCAATATCCGATACTCCACTAAGTCGCACATGCAAAGTTTGCAAAACCGACATGTAGCACGAGTATGGATAATCGATTGATTCCAGGGGACACCTCTCAAACTTGTGTAAATGCTTTATGAATAAACGTATTTTGTTCAAAATTTCGAGTCGATATCATGACAATTAAGATATATATTGAGAAATAGAATTTGTATACTTCCTTTTGTCTCTCAGTATATACATGTAAACCTGTATAATCTATTAGGCTTCAGAGGCAAAATTACAGCAACTTCATTGATGTCATAGCAATACTAGTAACCATGTTACCATGTTGGATGGCTTTATTGCAAAGAGGCTTCACACAAATGAAACACAGTTTTGATGTACGATGACAAATGCGTCTCTCGATTTGTACAGGTCATCTGTCAAATCTATTGTAGTCCAAGTACAAAACTAGAACTGTCGCAAAGCGGACAAATACCCCCCACTAGCGCGTTGTCACTGAAAAAATGCTAAAGTTCAAAGTGGCATAACTCTGAAACTACTGCCTTGATCAAGATGAAAATTGCAGGTGCACAACTTCATATGATAGGAAACATCCTGCTAAAATTTCAGCAAAATCGGTCAAAAACTGTGGGAGGAGAAGAGGACACAAAATTATGTCCACGGACGGACGGACGGACGGACGGACGGACAGACGGACGGACAACCTGAATCCAGTATACCCCCCCATAACTTTGTTGTGGGGGGTATAACAAGCTTACTGAGCTCAAAGAGGACAGAGGACAGTTTGCATGGCTACTGATAATTGCGAATTCTCGGAAGGTAATCAGCCTAGAAAATGGCTTCAGTAATTATGAACTTTCAGTCGTCCCAAGAGCACTGTATGACGCTGATGGTTCAATTCATCGTCGTTCGAACAAGTCTCGGTTGATGACGATTCTGAAAGAGAAGTTTACCTCTGATCACTTCTTCGAGCCTGTATTTGGTCCTAGGAACAAGGAAGTTGCGGTAATAGATGCGATGAACTTAGTGCAGGCACTTCATAACCCCAAAGCATCAAAACAGGTTCACAATCGGGCGACCATTTTGTATATGTACTTGAGTCAACGTATGATCGCTATGATCGACCGTCTTCTTTGAAAACAGTAACACGCCTGAAACGACTTGGCAAGAAACAAGCGGTGTCGTATCACATCACAGACAGTACACCGCCCGAAAATGTGTCGATGGCAACTCTTCTCTCCTCGTCTTCTACTAAAGACGAGCTCACTGTTTACCTAGCAGAGGTCATCACAAAACTCAAAGAAAGCATACCGTAACATTGTACGTTCAACGAAAGGAGAAATGTCATATCTTTCCAGTTCACAAGAAGATGCCGATACAAAGATTCTGCTCCTTGCAACTGACTGATTCAAATGTTGCTTCATTTGTATTAATATTTATTCGCCAGACACGGGTGTATTTGTGCTATCCTTGAGGCGAATTCCAATTTTTTTACCTGGAGACACCGTGTTTGTTTCAGGAAATGGCGATCCAAAATGCATTGTACGTTTGACAGCAGTAGTTGATGCCATAGGAAATAACGCAGCCGAAGCTTTACCGGCCGCGCATGCCTTTTCGGGCGCTGATAACACAGGGTCCTTCACTAGAAAGTTGAAAATTCTGTTTTGGAAGTCATTTGAACAGGCAAACACCAATGCTATAGATGCTTTTAAAGCTATCTCTGCGGGGCATTCCATAACTGGGATAACATTAGCGTCTCTTTAAAAGTTTGTCTGCAGTTTGTCTGCAGTTGCATCAGCCTGGAACAGAGATCACAGAACTGGAGCTCCTCGGTGGTGGCTATTTCGTAGGAAGCAATACGAATCTGAGCGATTGCCACCTACAAACGCAGCAACTCCTACAGTTCTGATCGGAATTTAATCAAACTTGCCACAATAATTTTCCATGGTGTCTAGTTGTGCACACCGCTTACGGAATTCAGATATCTCTTTTCGTTCTTGAATTATCTGCCTTTGAATTGAAATAAAAGAAATAGCCAATTTTACTGACAAGCCCCTCTCGGGCATATAGGTGATATAACTAATATTGAATTTTATCTAATTTTATCCCGTTTTTATACGTATTTTTATTCTTTTACGTCGTTTTATATGTTTTAAAAGAGTTTAATCATCATACACAGTTTAGTAGCCTTTCATAAACAGGTGTAAAAGATGTAATTGGCATACTTGCAATAACGTCAAAATTGGGAATCTAAGCAATTGTTTATATAAACAAACTGTAAGCTTCCTATATTTCTCAGAAATGTATACACGTTTCGATACAACATACTAGACCATAAATACCGGTATATCAATTTCAAAGGGTGGGCAAACAAGAAAGGGCAAAATATACCAACGTCAACTACAATTTTAATGATTTTATACCTATCCCTATCTACTTGTGTACATTAAATGTTTTCTGTGGTAAACATATTTGCTTTAGATCGGACAGTATTGAATAAAATTAATTACTATGCGTATTCTTTGAAAACAATACTAAAGTGACGTCACCGGTTTTCAATAACGTTTATTTTGCGTACTCACGGTGGCATAAAATCATTTTTGATATTTTTTACAATTGTTCAATGAGTGATTTTAAACATGATCTGTTTATATACCCAAAAATACCTACGTCTGCTTGTTTTATTAACAACGTTTAAATTGGGTCGTGACGTCAGAAATGGCGTTTAAGGTTAAACACAGTACACAAAATACGTTTTTCTACGTCAAGATAAATGCACTTTGAAGAACTGGAAGTATATTCATCAAACTTTTTATCATTTACGTCTTTCATTTTTCAAAAGTCCTTTTTCCGGACGTCATTTTTAACGTAACGTCTCAAAAATCTCCCGCGAGAACACGGATGTCAAGATGTTGTTTCTCCACCTTCGGTGTATGGACTTCGTAATGGACAATGTTGGCAAGCTGTATCATCAAAAGCACACGGAATTACATAGCGCCCTACTCTATGATGTTGTAGGCCTAATTCATCATGACTACTGAGTCTCCATCTGAGATTGTTTTACAGTCCGAACAAGATATGAAGGCGTATGTTTACAAAACTTACCTATGTAAACAACACAAAATCGAACTCAAAACTAACGGTAAATCTAGTCTATCTATAGCACAAAATTCATTGCTATTTAGCATAATATGACAGAAACATCCAGTGAGAAAACAAGTACAAAATTGCTGCATGATGCAGCATAAGATGAAGCACGGCCTAAATAAATTTGTGCCCCGAATTTTTCCGCATTATGGTTAAATTCCAAGGGATCAAACAATAGTTTTCAGCTCCACTGGCCGACAGGCCAGCGGGCTATTGTCATGGCGGTGTGTCCGTCGTGCGTCCGTGCGTGCGTCTGTCCGTCCGTCCGTAAACTTTTTCTTTAAAAATCTTCTTCTCAGAAACTATTAGATGGATTTCAATCAAACTTCACAAGAATGATTCTTGGGTGACCCTCTCTCAGATTCCTTCAAAGAATTTGGATTTAATCAGAATAACATGAGTTATCTGCCCTTGAATGTCAAAAATAGCTGGTTTTGACTTTAATTTTACTCTAAAATCCACAAATATTAATTAATCAAGACAAAACTAAAACAGAATGTTGGTGACTATAAGATCTTGCCTTGGTATAATTTTCAGCTTGATCTGAATTTTACATCATGAGTTATGTGCCCTTGCTATTGACAAAATTGCCATTTTCGGCTCAATTTTAACTTTGTTTTCACTCTAGCTAATACAAATATTGACCGATCTAGACAATACTTGAGCAGAATGTTGATGACCATAAGAGATTGCTTTGGAATAATTTTAAGCTTGATGAACTCAACATCATGAGTTATGTGCCCTTGATATTGACAAAATCACATTTTCGGCTCTATTTTGACATTGATTTCACTCTAGCAACTACAAATATTGACCAATCAAGACAAAACTGAAGCAGAATGTTGTTGACTATAAGATCTTGCCTTGAATTAATTTTCAGTTTAATCTGAATTTTACATCATGAGTTATGTGCCCTTGAAATTGACAAAATTGTCATTTTCGACTCTATTTTGACTTTGTTTTCACTCTAGCAACTACAAATATTGACCAATCAAGACAAAATTTGTACAGAATGTTGGTGACTATAAGATCTTGCCTTGGTATAATTTTCAGCTTGATCTCAATTTTATATGAGTTATGTGCCCTTGCTATTGACAAAATTGCCATTTTCGGCTTTATTTTCACTTTTATTTTCACTTTTACAACCATTAGTATTAATTAATCAATACAGAACTTTCACAGAAATATTACTGACCATACGATCTTACTTGTGTGTAATTTTTAGCTTGGTCATGCATGCATTTGGTTGTTTGCGCAGCCTGAACCTTTGAAATTGCATTCAACAAGACAAACAATCAGGCCTGTGGAGCGCTTCCAGGCCGCCAGGACTGTCTAATTTCTTTAATGTCTGCGAACTGGTAGGGTTACAATCATATCTCCATTATCTAGGTGTAAAAATAGAGAGGGCTTGTTTTTGGAGATAATGGCTAACAAAGTTGGTAGGGTGAATTGACATGAGAAGCATTTTTTTACTTTGAAGTACATGTATAGTTTAAAAAATTGACCCTGCTGGTACTCTACTCTACAGTAATGGTAAGAGAGTTTTAGACTATCAACAGTACTACTTTACTCTATCCCCTTTCAACCAGCATCATGTGTCTTCACCAGTCCTAAAAAACATTTTAAAAGTGCTTATTTAAATTGTGAAAGGACAGACCGTTTTACGATAGGTGACCATAGTAGGTTCCACTGAACACTTTAAGCCGAAAAAGGCAATTTTGCCAAATTCAAGGGCAGATAACTCAGAATTTGCATTTTCAATCTGGATAAAATTCTAACTCACCCAAGACGTACATGCAAATATTTGTCTTTGGCTTTACATTTGATTGTGCAATATTTGTATGTATTTCGCCAAAATTGTCAAAAATGGCATTTTATGACATTCAAGGGCACATAACGCAGCACTTTCTACAGATTTCTACAAAATCAATCTCACACAAGGGCTTTTGACCATACACATTTTGACAAAGTTTGGAGAAGATCTAATGATATTTGTGGATTCTAGAGTGTAAACCTGGATATTATTGGGTCTTTTCGTAATTCCGGTAAGACAGAGTTGTCGTTCCTGCGGGACGGTATGTTTGCTTCCATTTGCCTGTTTGACAAGCGGCAACTTTAATATTTCCGTAAATTCAATGAGTAATTAAATGAAAATGATTTTTATTGTAACTTAATAATGGAATCTAATAATACCTCTGCACCTTCCGTCATTTTTAAGCCGTTCGGAGATCTATAACAAAAGAAATCTCCCATAATCCGATGATAGGTTATCATTGAAAATATTTTTCCCCGTGGCGTGCCTCAAATGAGGCCAGTGTCGATTTGTGACGTCATGACTTTTCCTTGCTTACTCTAGTCATATGACGTCATAGAAATAAAAAGAGGGGCAACTTTGGGGGAAAAAGATACATGTATATACATGTACGCTGTGAGCGAGTTCTTCCGAACGAATACTTTGTATTTGTTTGTGAGAACATTCCGCTCAACACGGTTTTCCACTGTCGGAAAACGATTAATATCGGAAATAGAATAAGTAAATGTTAAATCACAGAAAATATTGAGGAAAGAGGCGATATTTCTGACTATCATCCAATTGCTCCCTTTTTCTCAATGTTTTTCCGAACAATTTACTAGCTGAGATCAAATACAGGACTTAAGAAAAAAAAAATAAAAGATGAAGAATTCGTTTTTAAATGTGCCGAAAAAATAACGGATTTTTCTAACCCTTACCCAAACAACAAAATATGGTCCTTTCCAAATTAAGTCTTGCTAATTGTCAGAATGATTCTGATTTTGCTTTGTGGGCATCAAAACAAAGAATTGGATAGGAAAGGGTTAACATAATAAACCATCATTTCAAATTTGATTCAAATTTGAAGCAGGCTGTAGACTATGATACGTAGATCTACTAAGAAGAACAGTTTGGTGTAGATTGTAGAATATGAACTATATTGAGGGAAAAGCAAAGTCAGCATGTTTTTCTTTTCTCTCAAAACTTTGCTATTTCGTCCAATTAGATCTATGTAATTCATTGTTTGTTCGTTAAAGCTTCCCAAACCAAGATCTGGTTTTACTTAATAGAAAATACTTTGGGAAACATTTTGGCAAAATGTAAGAGTGCCCTGATAACCGGCATTTTCTCCTTCTGTCTCAATAGACTAGATCTACTTTGATATGTAAGCGTTTAGTGTGTTGGGACTATGTTGCGATGGGATTTCTCTTTCTTCTCTCCGCTGAGGTTCCTTTGTTGGAATCTCCCAACGATCTACGCGTTTCGGCTAATACTGTCTCTCAGACTCGGGTAGGCATAGGCCAGATACGATGTTTGGTTCTAATTCTTTAGATTTATTACACGAATCCCAGCTCGTCTTGCATTTGCCTCTTTCGATATAGTTTGTGCAGTTCAAAATTTCCAATTTTATCCGCAAAATTATGGCATTTATGAATGCAGTAGTGGTTCTTTCCCACCGATAGCGCTTGTTTACATTGACACCGGAAGACGGTATACCGTCCCGCATGAACGACAACTCTGTACGTAACAACGGAATTACGAAAATCCGGAATAGACGAGCAGAGAGACGGGCAGAAAACAGACAAACCTGGTCGCAATAGCTTATTTGTAGTCACTTTCTTCTGAGGCCAGCTAAATTTTAAGCTAAGTAATCATTTATGCCTTTCTGTGCGAAGGAAATCCAGAAAAAATGTATTTTGTAATTTATTCCACAATTTGTCATGGGTTTAAACACAAAGTACTCAAGGTGAGCTATTGTGATCACTTTTTTCTGTCGTCCGTATGTCTGTCTGTCCGTCCGTCTGTCAACAATTTGGTGTTTACACTCTAGCATCTACAAATATTAGGCAATCTTGACCAAACCTGGTCAAAATATGTATGACCATTCGCTCTCAGATGAGTTTGATTTTGGGTCAGATCGGACCAGAAAGTCTGGAGTTTTCTGCCCTTGAATGTAAAAAAATAGCTACTTTTGACATTTTGTACACTCTAGAATCTATAAATATTGACCAACCAATACAAAAGCTGGACACAATGTTGGGGACCATAAGATCTCAAATGAGTGATTTTTGGTTTGATCGGACCAAAACGTATTGAGTTATCTGCCCTTGAATTTGACAAAATTGTCGGGATATTTTTACTGTTTTCGACTTTGTTTACACTATAGCATCTACAAATTATTGACCAATCAAAACAAAACTTGGACGCAACGTTAGTGACTATTAGATTGTATTTTGGTTTGATCGGACTAGAAAGTCTGGAGTTATCTGCTCTCGAATTTGACAAAATTGCTGTTTTTGACATTGTTTACTCTCTAGCATCTAGAATTAATGGCCAATCAAGACAAAAACTTTGCCACAATGTTAAGGACCATAAGATGTCAGATGGGTTTGATTTTCAGCTTAATTGGTTAAAAAAATCATGATTTATATGCCGTTGAATTTGTTTATTTTCACCTTTTCCCACCCACATATTGTGAAGTAAACTGGTTATAGAACCAGTACTAGAACAGTAAGTTCTAAAACTGCATTTAACGTTCAAGAACTCGTTCTTGAACTAATTATTGAATCAGTTCTAGAACTTTTGAGTTTTAGAAATGCCATTTAACGTTCAAGAACTGGTCCTAGAACTAGTTCAAAACTAAGTTGTAGAACATTAAGTGACAGTTCTAGAACTTCAGTTAAGGAACTTGGGTTCAAGAACTGATTCTAGAACTGGTTCTAGAAGGTTCTAAAGCTGATGTTTTAAAACATTCTAGAACAGTTCTTGAACTTCTTTTGCAGGGGTATGTCTTTACCCCCTTTTTGTTTGTTACTTCCCGTATAGTGAAAATTTGTAAAAGAATTTACGAATATTTTAGACTGGTAGGCCTAGTTGACGTGACTATCGAAATAACTAAATCTTCTTCTCTCTCAATCTTATCTAAAAAATTCCTATCACGAACAATACCTGATGTTGACGTTCCTTATAGGAACGGAGTTGACGAAACATTGCGGCAAAAGAAGTAAATGCACAATATCATTATTTCCCTCTTTGCCTCAATATTTACAGTGCTACATTTTACACCAATCCTTTCTTTTTTAATATCCATTTGTCATCTGCAGCACATTTCAAACTGAAGTTTCATTGTTTGTCAAAGGATTAACAAAGACATAGACACTATGTTATGTTTAAGGACAGATCCTCCATTTATTTCCTACGGTAAGATTTTTTTTATTTTTTCTGTACTGATATTTAAATATTTGAGAAGTAAAAAAATGACTTAAAAACTATAGGTCACCAAGCGAATTAAAAAGTTATTGGATTTCAAGGGAGACTACTCTTGTCTAAAATTGCAAAAATGAGGTGTCACTTAAATACCAACAAAAAAGTTGTTCGAAATGACTAGGATTACATAAATAAGGCTTTATTGCGTTCAATATGTTTTGTTCTGTCTAAATGAGTATCAAGTTGGGAAAATTTAGTGATGATTTTGAAATTTTTAGTAAAACATTCTTTCAAAAGTAGCTGAAATTGCTCTTTTTTCGCAACGTTTCCTACAATAAAAAATATTCCAGCAGTAAGAATTTTTTCTTTTTTGGTGTAGACACAGTGCTTAGTCATACCTACAAAAGCAAAAAAAGAAAAATATATCAAACCAAGCGTTTTTCTAAGTTATAAGTAAATTTTGGTTTACTTTTTGCAGCTTTGTCCAAAATTGCTTCACTACTTTTATCCACTTTCTTCCTTATAACCAGCTTTAGATAATAAAAAGTGTCGTCTTTTGTGTCCATCTGAAGCGGACCAGCTCATAAAGACGCCACTTTGCTTTTGGTGCTCCGTTTTCTGATCGCTAACGCCACTTGTTGAACGTGTAACAGAAAGCGAAATGTACCATCCGAATACTATTACACTTTAATTGACCAAACAGAGAAAATGGAAATAACCGAAAAGGGTCTTGTTATTTATCAACCAAACACTAACTAATTGTAATAAATACATTTGCTGAAAAGGCCAATTACTGAAACAGCTATTTTTTCGTTATTTAGGATATGCGCAGTAAGTTGCGCAGTAACAACTGGAGGATCTGTCCTTAAGAAAGAGTTAAAAAATTATCTCTGGAGCTCTGGATTGACCCAGTCACGCTCGGTCACCTGATTGTCCTACATAGCTCACCACTCGCACTGTGCAATCCTTTTCCAAAAAGCGAACCTTTGTTTACTGCTCTAATTCCAAAACTGTTGCAGACAACAAAATAATTAAAGCTTTAAACCTTCCTATTATTTACATGATATTCCTGATGTGACCAAAGCTACGGCAGACAATATAGATTAAGATCAGTCTAGTCAGCAATGCAATCTGGTCCTAGTCTACATATTGGCTGCTTTCTGCTTGATTATATGATGAAAACTTGAGACAAACAATAAGATCAGTAGGGCAAAGGTTAAATAAAAAAAATGCGTACTATGCATTACAGCACAAACGGGATACATTCTGAACGCCCCTCAAAGCTGTTAATGTGATTAATGGTTAAAAGATAAAACAGAATTTATGTGATAGGCTAGAAATAGAAGGGAGTTTTCATTTTCGAAACACAGAATAAACTCAACAGAAAGATCCTTTAACGAACTTTTGTGATAAACATCCTTTCTTTACTCTTACCTATATAAATATCCTTGCCTCTCAAATGAACATAGCCATTGATTATGGAGATAACAATTCATTGAGAACAGAAAGGATTATATTAGCTTATATCCGACACCACTGACATTCCCAAACTCACCTTATTATGCACGGCCTGAGGGGCCGTGCAATAACCTTAATAGTTCATCTTCGCCAACAAACGATAAGCATGCCTTTAATTTGCCTTTAATTTGTTCTTTGGCCTTAATATCCTAACAGATGTTCTTTCTTTGATAACCCGTTATTAATTTAGAGCAAATCTACCTACTATTCCGTGTTTTGATATCAAAGTTTACCGCTCTCTGTTATATCGTTTATCTACTCCCGGAATCCCACAGGGATCTCCCGCTTCCCGCAAAGATTTACTCGGGGGTAAAGATAGTAACTTCATGGACATTAAGGGGCATTCATAAATAGGACCTTAGACATGATGAAGATTGGGTTCTAGTAATTAACCCATTACCACACACTGACTCTTTTTGACTCCTCACAAGATAATAGCTTTGGAAAACAATGTGGAAAATGAAGAAATTGCTTGTGAAAAGCAATTTCTTCATTTCCCACAGTGTTTTCTACCCCCAAAAAGATAACAAAACTTTAAATTTTATTCATTTGAAAGTGTCGTCTGCAACGTCTTTGAATTTGGATCATCCTAAAATTTTGTCGTTTGGTAATTGGTTAAAGTGCTGAAACAATGGGCCCTGATCTGTACGCTCACCCCGCTCATGCTGATCAAAACTGGTCATTTTACCCCGTTTTTTTTTTTAATCAATAGTTTATCTACCCCCGGATCCTGCGGGAATCTCCCGCTTTTCGCATGGATGAACACTAGGATAAATATAACTGAGAACTAAGAAGCGCATATAGAAATAGGTGTTTAAATGAGATAAAGGTGAACAAAAATGGACCCTGGTCAGACTGCACATGCTATCCGTTCTGACAAGAGACTTCTTTTTCACCAGGCTTATCCATTACATCTTAGTTGAATCCTACTCGTAATCTTACTGGCATAGGAAGAGGGGCAGGGGGCCAGCCCCCACCCCAATAATTTAGAAGGGGGCCTGTACATCATAAATAAAAAATTATGCCCCCAAAGAAATACACCCATATTTTCCTACAAGAAAGTTCCATGTATAAATGCTGTCTGAATGTGCCCAGATTGCAGGAAATCTTCTTAGAATTCAAAATTTTCTGGGGGCAGACCCCCTAGCAACGCTACGCTCGGTAGGGTTCCATTCACTCAAACATCTGTCCTCCCATATTATAAACCTTCCTACGCCTGTGAATTTATCTTACATATCCCCTCGTTTCTAAAACAAGTAAAACGACAACTTCAAGGACTATTCAAGAATGGACTACCATTAATCCATATGCATTGTATACTTGAACGAACGAAACAAGGTCGACACTGATTAGCCTGCAGAGTCTGCACAATTTGAAAAGCGTTAATGCTTTTAGCTACCTCTGAATTCTCACATTTTCTATCGATACATCACGCTTCACGCATATATTATCACGGAACACAAGATAGGAGTTTCATAGACTTGGTGAGGCATCTGTAAAAGTATTGATGGATATCAATAACTTGGGACTGAACGCTTTCAGCCTGGCCAACCTGATTAAATATTGGCGCTTTATGATTCCGGCTATTCAGCTTTCTGCTTTGATACATACATCATCCAAAAAAGGCATTCCAGTTATTTATGTAATGATAACATGTTTAGATAAGTCCATTCATGACATAGCAACCTGCATATGAAGAATAAAAAGTACACTGTTCAGCGCTGAAATGATTGTAATAAAAAATATACGATGGGTTTACTCATCAAAAAGAGCCGCAGGACATATATTGCAATACCGTGGTTTGGAAATTAGCTTATTAGCCCTTTCCCAAACAAGCCGTAGTTTTGGCACCTATTGGAGAGACAAATGAAAAGGGAAAACTGACATTTTCTGCTATTCCTACAATGTTTTGCCTATGTAATTGAATTATTTCTACATTCAATATCATTTTACTTATTGTATGCGACGAATTTCTATTTTGACCAGAATTTTTCGTTTATGAAAATGTTAAAAGCATACATCGTAATGTAGGCTCGTGTTTTCATGCCACGTCCCAAATTGTTGTTTGGAATCTTGGATCTTGTATTCCATTTTCTAATTGAAGATTTTGTGTACGATCTTTATAGTTTACATGCCAATACCTGAGTTATTGTGAATTGTTGTGCGTACATGAAGTAGTGACGGAAATACATTATATTAGTTTGTCGATTGGTTTGATTAGAATGTAAGTTATGAATTTTTAGCTGTTTTATTCATCTTTACTTCTTTGAATGTATATGGTTTGCGTCCACAGAAATAGAAATGCAAATGCACTTGTTCATCATCTTACAAAATGTAAACATTTAACTCTTTCCCAAACAACCACTGCTTTTTGGGTATTCAAAAGAGAATGCTTTGGACTACATTGTACATGTATAAGCAGCAATAAAACGACAGTTGCCTGTATCTTCTCCATTTGCCTGTATTCTTTCTGTACTAATATCAATTATGATGTTTTGGTAACTGCAACACTCTTTAATTCCAATTTGAATTTGTGTAATACCATTGACCTTAATCAGACTAAGCTAGTCTCTAGTTGCATATATATTTTTTTCAAGATTCGGACCAGTTTTATTCGGCGCAAGGTATTGCGGCACTTATACTTCTATGTGACCTTACGTAAGTAACTGTAGGAAGCAACGAAAGCCACGTTCCTTGCACTTAGGTACAAGCTGATTTGAAAATATGATGGTCTCAAATACTTTAATAGCCTTTTTTCTGGTCTGAGCTCTAACATATTATATGTAAACTACGTTGAAAACTAAATTAATGTAAGAAATCTTATCTTGAAATACGAACGTGTATATCGCTGCTTTTTTACGAAAACCTCGTAACTGCAGCTGCAGTTACGAGGTTTTCGTAGAAAAGAGACGATATGTACCTTTCGACAAATGCTATGGAAACATGACAAATATTCTTGTAACAGATCGTTTTGTCAAGATCATTATTACCTGTGTACACAAACTCGAGTTTTATATAAAACGTTAAATACGAAAGCTACACCAGGTACAAACGTCATAGAACATATCGTATTTTTCATGTCCAATGTATATCAAAACTATGTTACACTGTACATTAGTACATTAACATTATTTTAATATACCACAAGACAACCTGCAAGATGCATATAATACTGATGTAAGGGATAAAGAATCCCACATATGTGGCATTCATAAAAATGTCTACGAACAATGTTCTTGTGAAGGAATGTATGTGTGGCTATAGATGCACAGTATTGCAGCATACAGTCTACTTATATACCCATCAACGTAGGCAAATTGAGTCAGAAAATGAGAATTGCATCCTGTGTTGCCATCTTCGCTAGCCAAGGTTGAACCCACCTACGTTTGTATTCACCCTTGGCGGATTTAGTCCGATTTTCTTGAAATCGCGAAGCGCCGCCTAGCGGTTGTTCTGCTGGTTGTTTACGTCCATTATTGATGACGTCATTAATGCGCGTTGTCTTTCGCGTCGTACGTCGTGCAGATTATGTAAAAGTTAGTTGTTTTTTCGGTCGAATTGTCGAAAGTATAATAATTCGTCGATTAAAGTTAGAGAATTCCTGTCTATTGCAGTGAAATTCGTAGGAAAAATCGCCCATCTTCGCGTTTTTGAGTTGCAAATGCAATGCTTTTTCCCGCCCGTTGTCATGATTTGGTTACTCATAACAAATGTATCAGTCGACAATCTGATTGGTTCCAGCGAGACCTCGCTGGAACCAATGAAAACGCTTTCCAGGAGACCAAGAAAATCGGACTAAATCCGCCAAGGGTGAATACAGAAACGACGTTACGTCGTAGATGTCACCCTTGGCTTGCGAAGATGTGTGTTGCGTGCATGTACACGTGTGTCACCGCTTCACTCTTTCATTAACAAGACGTGATTTTTACGTCCCTATTATAAATGACTTGGGAAAACATTGAGACAAAAGAAGAAAATGCTGATAACCAGCATTTTCTCCTTTTGTCTCAATATTTTCTTGGCTTTATAAAGTCATAAATCATAAATCTTTTCTTTATTAACATCAGGGTTGTCGTCTGCTGCAGCTTCGAGGCATATTTTCTATACTTGAATATATGTCCGTGATTATTGCGCATTTCAAATTCCGATAGCATCAACATCTGATGTCCCTCCCTGTTAAGATGCAGAGAGACGACCACCGATTATGTTTCAATTGCTTGAAAACGCCGTGTTTGCTTTATGTGTTCGTCTATCATTTATCCGAAAATTAGATGCATGTTGACAATATCGTAGGCCTACTAAAGGTTTTGAGTGTACAAAAACTGAATTGATATGAATTTGACGAATTGATTTTACTTGCACAGTATTGTCCAGCAAGATTAGCCCGGGACATCTGCATATGTAATGACCTCACTTCGGCATTGTTTTGTTTACATGCTCAACTAACGGACTTTGCGCACGAAAATTAAGTTGTCCCTGTTTGATCTTGCTGGACAATACAAGTAATCACATACTACGAAATAGTGATGTCTATGTTTCGAATTAAGCCCGTGAGTCTAGATATTGTCGTTCTCAGCCAATGTCGTCTTAACTTCAAGCACTTTAAATAATGGGGAACGTTTTGTAGCTTAAATTGGCTTACCAAATAGATTGGAACAAAACTTTTGCAAAGGAAAAGAAATTCCATATGCAATTTCAATAGAATTCCAAGAAGTCCTCATAATCATATAAACAGTGATTCTACTAGTATTTACTACAAAGCATAACAGATCATATCGTTGGTGGGGAGTCAAAACCTCGTAACTACAGCTTGAAAAAGCTGGAGTTACGAGGTTTTGGCTCCCAACCGACGATATGGTTCCGGGTTGAATGGTCCCCATTAAGTACTTATTACGAGGAAGAACATTAATACCATCTGTTTTCGTGAGAAACCTGATTTTTACAGCGAAGCAAACAATCTGGATAATTACGACAAAAATGTAAGCAAATACTTTTTTTACTCACGATGTTTTTCTGAGCAGTCAGACTGTGTGGGGAGATAGTTATCTGCATACCGTAGTAAAATACGTGGCACGAAACAAGTAACGTGTTACGTAATGTTACGTAATTGTTAGAATCTTATTCAATTTGCGTACTCTGAACAGGTTCAATCATGGGCCTTTCTGTTTTATAATTTATATTCATACCTATAGATCTAGTGTGTCATTTATTTTGCGTGATGCTTTTTTGTTGTACCCAAATGCCCAGTGAGGGTTTCCTTCGAGTCGTACGTACACTGTTTGTTTATCGATAGGGGTTATAAAGAGGTTGAATACCGGTTCAGCTAGACTTGCGACAGTCTGATAAATAGAGATTTTGAAGTCAAACAATGACATTAAATGACATTACAAGTCTATGATTCTCTTCTTTATCTGAATATTTAGAACAAGGAAAGATAATTTATTATAATCATGAAGGTTGTTCACGGTTGTGGGCCTTGATTTTTAGCTCACCTGAGCACAAAGTGCTCAAGGTGAGGTATTGTGATCGGTCGTTGTCCGTCGTCCGTCCGTCCGGCCGGCCGGCCGGCCGGCCGGCCGTCCGTCCACAATTTCTTTAAAGATCTTCTTCTCCCAAACCAGTAGACCAATTTTCTTGAAACTTGGCAGGAATGATCCTTGGGTGAAGGGCTTTCAAAGTTGTTAAAAGAATTTGATTCCATCAAAGACTCTGGCTGCCGCGGCATGAGAAAAGGGGAAAATAGCCAACTCTTTTAAAAATCTTCTTCTGCCTAACCAGTGGGCCAATATTCTTGAAACTTCACATGAATGATCCTTGAGTGAAGGGCTTTCAAAGTTGTTAAAAGAATTTGATTCCATCAAAGACTCTGGCTGCCGCGGCATGAGAAAAACGGAAAATAGCCAAATCTTTTAAAAATCTTCTTCTGCCTAACCAGTCAGCCAATATTCTTGAAATTTCACATGAATTATCCTTGAGTGTAGGGCTTTCAAAGTTGTTAAAAGAATTTCATTCCATGAAAGACTCTGGCTGCCGCGGCATGAGAAAGGGGGAAAATAGCCAAATATTTTAGAAATCTTCTTCTGCCTAATTAGCAAGCCAATATTCTCGAAACTTCACATGAATGATCCTTGGGTGAAGGGCTTTCAAAGTCGTTAAAAGAATTTGATTCCATCAAAGACTCTGGCTGCCGCGGCATGAGAAAAGGGGAAAATAGCCAAATCTTGTAAAAATCTTCTGCCTTCAACTAGTTGGCCAATATTCTTGAAACTTCCCATGAATGATCCTTTGGTGAAGGGCTTTCAAAGAATTTGAGAGACTTTGATTCCATCAAGGCCTTTGACTTCCGCGGCATGAGAAAAGGGGAAAATAGCCAAATCTTTTAAAAATCTTCTGACTTACTACATGTAGTGGGCCAATATTCACATGAATGATCTTTGGGTGAAGGACTTTCAAAGTTGTTATAAGAATTTGATTAATATCAAAGCTCTTAGTGCAGTGGCATCAGAAAAAAGGTAAAAGAGCAAACACTTTTGAAAAGGCTGAATTTTGTTTCATTCTTTTGAAAAACTAAGGAAAAGGGGCTTTATTGCAAAATTCTTAATTTGCTGCTATACAGGTCAAAATGTTTATTTCAGCAAGGCAAGAAATTTCAGGTGAGCGATCTAGGGCCATCATGGCCCTCTTGTTTTAAGACATAACATAAATATTCAGAGTCTGACACCAGACTACGGTTCAGCCAACATTCATTTTTATTGTAACACACGTCACGTGAACCTATTTGGCTAGACATATGATGGTATGTGACGTGGTCTTAGTACTAAAATGAATGAAAACCACGAATAGGTGCACCGACCATCATCATCTAATTGCAAAGTCCTCTCAATATAACCCACATCAATCCAATCAACTCTTATAAAACTTATAGAAACCATTTTCCCGTGGCTATTCACAAAATTGTTTGTAATAAAACATCACCTTAACGTTTTCCCAAACGCCAAATATTTAGACAAGACGAACCTGTAACTTCTTAAGATGACAAAATAGGTGTTGACAAATATTACATTTGTGAAGAATGTAGTACAGAACACATTGAGGCAAAAGGAGAAATACTGATTATCATTAAGCGAGTACTTTAATTCATGCAGCCCCGTTCGACTATCAAACCGAGCTATATGCAACTCTCATAGAACTACAGGCGTTCCGCTGTATGGTGTGGGTAGTAGTGAGGTAAAACGCACTGCCTCTTCTCTAAAAAATAATAAAGGGCATATAGAAGATTGAATTAGCTTATGTACCAATCTCCGAGCAGAGTTGTCGTTCGTTACACTCACCATACATCTCTGCAACGGGCTGGGCGGCTGAATGACAAGAATCTTGTCAAACCGAGGAAAACGTGTATTATTACTGTTTAACTGTTTCATGTGTAACATAATAAAGTGGACAAAGAATTGGTGACTCTTGGTACATTTGAAAGTTATTATAACTGATGAATTTACCCATATAAAATGGAACTATTTTCTCAAGCCTCCTTACTAATGACAGGAATTTTGTGCTAAAAATAGACTAGGTTTATTGTTTTGTTTTGATAAATCGTCGGTGTTGTTATATAATATCGAATCTATGGCTTGAATCAAGTCGTAGTTGCGAGATTTTATAACAACACCCACGAAATACAATTGTTTGTCCGAAATACGCCACGGTTAACTGGATAAAATCGTTCCCTATCAGAATGAAACGTACAGAAAATTTGAATGAATGACATCAATTTAAAAAAAAATCAAATTATTATCGTTGGAAAATGATATTAAATTTTAAGCAACGTGAAGTATGATATATTTTGGACTTCAGAAAAGAAAAAATATTTGTTATTGCCATTTTGATGTGATAGAAAGTGACGTAATCTAGCAGATGATGACGCAATACTCTCTGAGGCAACCACAGAGGTGAATGTAATGAATGAACCGTGTGCAAGAGAGTGCTTATGTACATCTGGTCCCTAAAACTGTATGTTTGTATGTATGAACATTTTCCCCTGCCTCTTCACATAATGTTTTGCCATAATACATCACCTTAACTCAGGTACATGTTGATGGTGTAGATATCTGGGAGAGTTACTACGCGGACGTTTTTGCCATGTGAACCTGGGAAATCACTCTGGAGTTGAGCTGATAAGCATTTACAGGGAAAATGTAGAAATATTTGACAAACAGTGAGATCTGGAATGTGTATTTAAATGTTGAATAAGGATATTAATGTGGATTCTACGAAAATGATAAAGTAAGAAAAAATAGATACATGTAATGGTGAATTGCATGTAGAATTTAGATCTGGGAAAGAGGGTGCTGTGTTTAAATACGAGTAAATATGGTTATCTTACAAGCTTGTTTTGTGAGTGATATACATGTCATATGGTATGCGTACTTACTGGAATTGACAAAGTTAAGATTACTTCCAACTACATCACCTAGATTTCCGAACTGTTTTTCACGTTGTAAGGTCATCATAACATTGCATTTAATCTTTGAGGGGGTGGTATATTGACGTACTCATCGATTTGATTGGTGTACATCATGCACCAATGAGTGAAACTAGAACATCACATTGAAAATGCATTTCGAGAAATATTGCTTTTTCTTTGCAGATAATGATGATATCTGCACTTGTTCAGAGTAGGATCCTACCTAGATTCGCTCCTAAACTGACATTTTGTTACTAACGATACACTGCAGCCCCAAATGTCTTTGCGAAGTTTTCAAAACATCATTCTTCTGTTGTATAAAAATGTTGTTCTAAAAATCAAGCTCATATACTAGTAAATAATCCTTAACATTACCACGGTTCCTGTAGATTACTATATCTGAATATCTCCTTTTCGGTGTTTTACAACCCCAAAATGAGTAGCAGAGGATTCGCGATATAGAAATAGGTACATTGTACATACGTTGTTTTTACATTAACATGTAATGAAAAAATCATAAAATAGCAATACCCATTCTGACCAATATTGTTCGCAATTACTAAATCCATGTTGCTCCCAAATGCAACGTGTGTAAGGGTTATCTTTCCCTGATCTCCAGCTCAAAACATTTCTATACTTATTTTGTTTAATTAAGTCAGCACTTCCTGTGTTAATTACAGCACATCTTATGTACATATTACCTAATTAACTTGTTATTTACGTATAGTCTTTAGTTATCTGTACATCTAAAACAATGATGGTCTATAGGATATCTACTGCCAGGTAATCATTTTGTTGACTTTGGATTAGACAGCACGTTTAGAACTGTGTTTATTCAAACAGGGGCATGTAAAATACATTTATACATTTCAGGAATTTATCAATTAATTCAAATTAAATTTTGATTTCAAGTGAAATATTATGTTATAGCTATTCTTTAATCAATGAGTATAGATCTAATTCCGATTTGTTGTTACATGGGCGGATCTAAAGGGGGGCTGGGGGTCCGGACCTCCCTGACATTGGCCGAAAATGAAATTTTGACCATATAATTTTAGTATGTATATAACGTTACATATTTAACACATTTAAAGCCATTATATAGGCTTAGATCCCTCCGCCTGGAAAATCCTGGAGGGCTTGGACACCCCTGGAAAAAATCCTGGATCCGCCCTTGCATTAACCAATGAAAACGATAAGAACATGTATGTAAAGCACCAATCATTATTTTTTATGGACAGTCAGTTTGTTTTCGTATTTTAGCACTACTAAGTGCCATCACAACATTATTTGACAATCCTGGGCTACGTAGGCTATACGTCTTGTTGCAAATGGCCTACATATATTTTGCTAGCATCACGTGTATATCGTAATGAGTTCAACGTGTAAGTTTTACATGTTTATTCTTTCCACTTGAGAGAGCTACATGAAATAGAAACCAGATGTTATTTAGAAATCATAGCGACAAATTGTCATATCACGCCTTGCATAGTAGCGTGCAGATAACAAAGCATTCTGAACTATAAATAGAACATTGGTACCAGGCGTGTCACTTAGTGGCCTTGAAGTGCGACTCTGTGAGAATGTGAGACGTTGCAGATGATGAGATGATTGTTAAGAAAACCTGACATTGAACTAGTCACTGGGAAATGGGGGTGGGATGGGAAATGATGATTATCACAAGTCCTTTCCCGCCTCTGTGTTTTCTAAAATCTTGACTATCAGGGACATGGGAACAACACAACGGCTGTTTTACGAATGCTGGAAAGGGAACATTTATGAGTTGTTCTACGGTTCAATCAGTGATACTGACGAGTGATTCTGTGACATGTCAAGAGCGTCAGATACATGTACTTCCATAATTATGTTGTTGCCCTTAACAAAGAATGAAGATGTTTATGTTTTCGACTAAACGCGTACATAATCGAATTAAAACCAGAGGAGTTTCTATACATAACGGTACTCGTATTTTAACTTGCGTCATGGCTCTTACTATGATGTAACTTTTGGGTCAAAAATATTTGAGCCAGGATCTGGAAAAACGTCCCTTAAGGCTTTTGAGCCCAACATAGATCCAGATCAGCCTGTGCATATGCACAGTCTGATCAGGATCCACATTGTTCTCTAGTAACTTCTTCGTGACCTATAGTAGCTTAAAGAGAGCAGCATGGATGCATATTGGACTGCATTTGACAACAGGCTGATCTTCAAACTCAATTTTTGAAAATGCTATAAGGGACGTTTTTCCAGATCCCGGCTCATTTATTTGTTATCGGACGAATGTTGTGGGTACTCAGAGTTCTCATAGAAATAGACACGATGATGCATACCCACATCATAAAGTGAGATGAACTCTGAAAGATTATTTTTGCATTTCGAAAAGCAATTCCTACCCTTGTTAGCTCTGTAGGTGACCTCCCTCAGACTGTATGTTCAAATTCTATTTCTACTGGTCATCACTAGTGAAGCTCCTGTGCGATCTGTAAGCCCTGGTAATTGTGGCACTGGGGATTGTGTTTGCCACCGCCGACTCATTGACAGTTGTATAGTAGTGCCTAAATTTGTTTGTTTTTTTTTTTTTTTGTTTTTTTTTTTTTTCCGATTTCAAAACAGCGCATGCCCAATTCCGAAACTTGGCAAATAAGTAGAGATTTGCCCAAATTTGAATTTGTTCAAATCCTAAATTTGACGCTACAAAATATAGCGTAAGACAGACTAGACTATATGTTTATATTCTATATTTACAGGTCATCGTTAGTGAAGCTTCTGTGCGGTCTGTATGCCCTGGTTATTGTCGTACTGGGGATCGTATTTGCCACCGCCGACTCACTAACAGCAGTAGAGAGACATCACAAGTACTACCTCGAGGTAAATTCAATTTCTTTATCAAAAATTGATCTGCGGATGGCAAATTTAAAATTATTATAGAATATACGAGCACAATTAGGTACTGTAACCACAACAGAATATAAACAGTTCTAAGACTTCCATTGTTTTGAATATCAGTAAAGGTAGAACATATTTTAAACAAAGAGACAGTGTGTGTTGTGGAAATTGACATACGTTAGCAGCCTCTGTTGACAACATTATGAAGTGTACTATCCAATTTATGTTAGATTGGTAAAAGTCCTTTAGTGTGTGGAGACCCACAGATTTCTGAATTGGTACATGTAGCTAGACAATAAGCTTGCTCTAGTACTCTTCTCTCTGATTACTTCTCATTACGTGGAGTTTTGATACACCGCATATTTTGAATTATTCTTTATGAAGAAAGATATTTTTCACAGGGTCTAAATTCTCGTAAAGTTCGTTTTAAATTGTGCCAATTTCTTCTTATCTATTTTCCCGGATATAAATCGGTTTATTACCCTCCATTGATAAGGAAGCATTTCCTCCTTATACAAAATTGTGGAATTTCCTTTCTACTCCCGTGGTATTTTAACATTCCCGTTACGCTCCATTCCGCTATTCCTTATTATTTTCATGGAAACAACGTGGCCGCAATGCGAAAGTTTGAAAACCCAGTACATGTAATGGATGGATTGCGTATTACTGCAACATTATATTCCTATGTTTGTATGTAAGTTTCTCATTGGATTCAAAGGAATATATGTAAATTTCATTCAAAATATTCTATCTTTTGTCCGCAAATGTATTCTTTTGAGTTCGGTCAATTATTAATCAGTTGAAATTAAATCAATTGGTGGGAGTTGTGTTCTGTACTTATATTATTAGATGTATTTTCGCAAAAAAATGGTACAAAAATCGTCATTTTCTGGCATATTTTCCTTTTCGATGGGAATCGTAATCTGTAAAACGTATTAATTTCATTATCAGATAGGTGAAAGGCAAACTTGTTCACTCGATCTTTTATGCTTCTGTAAACTATCTGTATTATCTGTTTATGAATTATTGCGATTTGTTTTATTGTCTTATAATTTTTCTTCGTATAAAATTCTCTTATAGAGGATAAGCACGTTGTGCTGTCGTAACCTGTACGCGAGAATGACGAGTTTTCTATCGAAAACGCACCGGTCGTTGCAATAATAGTAACATTTTTTTTTCCAGATAGTGATAATTATTTAAGCCTGGACCAATTTTAAAAAGGTTTAAAACGAAACAAGTTTTCATACAGGTTTACTGCATTCAAAGTTCATATGAATAGATGCAGTAGAAAATATCAGACAATATAGAACACATTGATGAAAATAAGGTATTTTGTGAGAGGATTAAAATCAATCAAATCAGCACAACTATCATATTCCATCTATCCACAGATATTCCTGGTTTACCTTTACTTCGGTTCACTAGCAGTGTTGCTGTATTTCCAAATAGCCTTACTACGAGGGGTCAAGGTCAGAAACAGCTATTTTGAGACCAATATTAAAGTGTCAGTACGACCCGATGGCAGCATACAACACAAGTCACCCAGTGCTACCCCAACACCACATAGGTAAGATTGTTTGATGAGAAATAGTTGACTAAGTAGATCTACGTAAAATTACGCATAACTGATAAAACAACATGGAATCCAGCATGAAAGCATCAGTATGACTTGGTAGCAGCATACTAGAGAAGTCACCCAGTGCTAACCCAGCATCACACATAGGCGAAATCTATCAGCTTAAGATATGTGCTATATATGCGCTAGAAAAGAACTGAATCAAAGTAAAGTAGAACAAGGTTATGCAGAGAGGAATTTGTATGAATAAAGCCCCAGGAAGCATGTAACATTTTACAGTGTTACAGATACAAATAACACAGGTGCATGATGCAATAAATAAACGATTGGTACAGGTTATTGCATCCTTTATCGTTATCAGAAGATATGCTTTATTTTTCATTAGCTTTAGGAAAAACTGAGAGAAAAGAAAAAAATCTGATTTCCAGCCTGGTCTTCTTTTCCTTCATTATCAAATAAACAATGCACACTATTCGTTTAATGTCTATATTGCAACCATTATAATTTGGATGTGAAATACGGTCATTTGTCTGGCAGAGGTATACAGCAGAAATTGTAACACAGGTACATGATGCAATAAACAAACGATGTACAGTACATGTAATGTTACTGCAGCTTTTATCGCTATCTCGAGATATTTTTTTTTTTTTCTTATTTGGAATGTAGATTTAAGTTTTGTCGAGTATTTACACAAAAAAGTAGTTCATTTCCCTTGCAAACATGTCATATGAATTACTTAAATTAATAATAAATTTCGAAATGGATTTTGATACATTTTAATTACGAGTATTTAAGGGAATATAGAAATATGGTCACAATCTGGCCAATTTTTGTTCAACTGATAGTGTTCAAGTGATGCCTTATTTCTCAATCCAATTAAACCCAGCACTGTAGTTTTATTGTTATAAATCATGATTTATTGTCTAAAAAACTGACCAGGATGAATTCCTAGCATTCTACCTACAATCATGAGTTAGCATTATTTTCCAGGATTTCTTTTGTAAATGTTTATAAATAATCTGAAGTAGTTTATATAATTGATCAATTCTTGCCAAAAACATCCGAAACCAATTGAAATGAATATTTCCCTATGGTAGACCCATAGATTTACCTTGTGCCTGGATTCAACAATGGCAAGATGTGAGGATTTGGAGTTATATTAGTGGAAAAAACGAAAATGATATTGAGACTGAAAGAGAAAAAACCTTAATTCTATTAAATTAGTTTTACCCCTTTGAATTTAATGTATTATGACATGAAGTGTTGTTATTTTGTTGCGCTGTTCATGCTTTCATTTTCAAGACCAGTCTAAAGAAAAATTAAATCGAGATCAAACTTTTGTTAAGAACCACTTCCGAAATTCTTAGTAAAGGTCACTACTATCATGCCATAAAAAATAAAAAAACACCAAGTATCTATTTCCTATAGACCTACATTGTTTATTTATAAATAATAAGTAGGCATTGAAGCTATGAATAGATGAACTATGTGTTAAACTATTTACCATTCTGAGAACACCCAAGGTGATGGAATGAGTTCCATTTTCAGTGGTCCGTGAACAACTAATCATTTCGTTGAAATTTGCACAAAAATGTCGGATGGATTCCAAAACAGTCTGAAAATCTTTAACAATGCCAGATAATGATGTTATGCAAATCAACCGTTTGGTCTTGCTGATATCACTTAAACTTAAATAGAACTCGTATCACAGAAAAAAATGAACTAGAAAAAGAGAGAAAAAATGTTTGAAATACCGCCCGATAGTACGTATATACTTGCAATACATTCGTGTTACTTTCGAAAAAATAATTTTATGCATACCTACTACATGATGGTCCGATAAGTAGTTAACTAAATAACAAAGTTTAAAAAATCCACAATTAAACTGCACGTTGTAATCATGTCCATTATTTTGCAGGGTGCTTAATCTTTGCAAGTCAAGGATTCTACCTCCACTTTGTTCGGTAAAATTCTTGGCTTGCAAAGAAGAGGGTGTTTGGCCAAAGCCTCTGTTAAATCAATGTATAAATAACGTTCATGCTATCCATATAGACCTATTTTCCCAATGACAGTTCTCTATTTTATCTTGTAGAGCACACGAGGTGAACCATGACCTAGGTGATGACGTCACACTAGAAAATGGCCGCGCAGAAGAAATATCTCTGGCAAGCAGACACAGTCAGCTGATTCTGCCACAAGATGGCGGCGTGGCGCACGTGGGTGAAGGAATCAACTTCTATCTCAGGCTCGGAGCTCTTGGTAAGGTTCTTTAGAGAATTGATTCGTCTGGCCTTTGATTAACATATTCTTTGTTCCCTTCACTGTAAGGTTATGTATTAAGCTCTATAAAAACGATCTATATAGATCCATCTATTAGATTGTGATCGTGACACCTTTGTGACGTATATGATAAAATTAAATGTAAGGAGACAATAGTTATGTATGATTCAAGCCAAACGTTTGGAATTAAAAAAACTATTAATAAACATTTTTTTTTTTAGCTCACCTGAGCACGAAGTGCTCGAGGGGAGCTATTGTGGTCACTCACCGTCCGTCGTCCGTCTGTCCGTCTGTCCATCTGTCCGTCTGTCCGTCTGTCCGTCTGTCCGTCCACAATTTCTTCAAACATCTTCTTCTCCAAAACTAACAGGCCAATTTTGACCAAACTTGGCAGGAATGTTCCTTGAGTGACCCTTCTCAAAACTTGTTCGCAGATTTTTTGATTCGTCAAAAAATGTGGGCGTGGCAGGGCGGGGCTTATCGCACTTAGAGAAATCCTAAGAAAATTCTTTAAAAATCAACCATTGTTCCAATTTGAACCAAACTTGGCAGAATTGTTCCTTGAGTGACCCTTCTCAAAACTTGTTCTCAAATTTTTGATTCGTCTAAAAACGTAGCCGTGGCAGGGAGAAAGGGGCTCATCAGACTTAGAAAAATCCTAAGAAAATTCTTTAAAAATCAACCATTGTTCCAATTTGAACCAAACTTGGCAGAATTGTTCCTTGAGTGACCCTTCTCAAAACTTGTTCTCAAATTTTTGATTCGTCAAAAAACGTAGCCGTGGCAGGGAGAAAGGGGCTTATCAGACTTAGAAAAATTATAAGAAAATTCTTTAAAAATCAACCATTGTTCCAATTTGAACCAAACTTGGCAGAATTGTTCCTTGAGTGACCCTTCTCAAAACTTGTTCTCAAATTTTTGATTCGTCAAAAAACGTAGCTGTGGCAGGGAGAAAGGGGCTTATCAGACTTAGAAAAATCATAAGAAAATTCTTTAAAAATCAACCATTGTTCCAATTTGAACCAAACTTGGCAGAATTGTTCCTTGAGTGACCCTTCTCAAAACTTGTTCTCAAATTTTTTATTCGTCTATAAACGTAGCCGTGGCAGGGAGAAAGGGGCTTATCAGACTTAGAAAAATCATAAGAAAATTCTTTAAAAATCAACCATTGTTCCAATTTGAACCAAACTTGGCAGAATTGTTCCTTGAGTGACCCTTCTCAAAACTTGTTCTCAAATTTTTGATTCGTCTAAAAACGTAGCCGTGGCAGGGAGAAAGGGGCTTATCAGACTCAGAGAAATCGTAAGAAAATTCTTTAAAAATCAACCATTGTTCCAATTTGAACCAAACTTGGCAGAATTGTTCATTGAGTGACCCTTCTCAAAACTTGTTCTCAAATTTTTGATTCGTCAAAAAATGTAGCCGTGGCAGGGAGAAAGGGGCTTATCAGACTTAAAAAAATCATAAGAAAATTCTTTAAAAATTAACCATTGGGCCTATTTGAAGCAGACTTTGCAGGAATGTTCTTTGAGTCTCTCTTTTCAAAATTGATTCACAAATTTTTACATTTGTCAAAAAATGTAGCCGTGGCAGGGAGGAAGGGGCTTATCAGCCTTAGAGAAATCATATGAAAATTCTTTAAAAATCAACCAATGGGCCAATTTGAACCAAACTTTGCAGAATTGTTCCTTGAGTGACCCTTTTCAACATTTGTTCATAAATTTATAGTTTCGTCAAAAAATGTGGGTGTGGCAGGGTGGGGCTTATCTAACCAAGAGAAATTGTTAAAAAAAATCTTCAAAAATCTTCTTCTCCTTAACCGTAGGGCCAATTAAAACCAAATTTGGCAGGAATGTTCCTTGGGTGACCCTTCTTAAGATTTCTTTGAGGATTTTTTATTCATCCAAAATTGTGGGCGTGGCAGGTCAGCATTTACCGGACTTGGAGAAATCATAAGAAAATTCTTTAAAAATCAACCATTGGCCCAATTTGAACCACACTTGGCAGAAATGTTCCTTGGGTGACTCTTTTCAAAATTTTTTCTCAAATTTTTTATTCGTCAGAAAAAATTTGGCGTGGCTTATCGGACTTACAGAAATCCTAAGAAATTCTTTAAAAATCAACCATAGGCCCAATTTGAAGCAAACTTTACAGAAATGTTCCTTGAGTGACCCTTTTCAAAATATGTTGGCAAATTTTGTATTGGTAAAAAAAGTGGGCGTGGCAGGGCGTGGCTTATCAGACTTAGAGAAATCATAAGAAAATTCTTTAAAAATCAAGCATTGGGTCAATTTGAAACAAATTTGGCAACGATGTTCCTTGAGTGACCCTTTTCAAAATTTGTTTGCAAATTTTTGATTCGTCAAAAAAAGTGGGCGTGTCTTAAACTTCTTTCAGGTGAGCGATATAGGGCCATTCTGGCCCTCTTGTTTAAATTAATAACATTCAAAGGGAATTTCAACCATTTTAACATTTGTCACCCACAATCGCTGCTTCTAGTTATGCACTATTATCTAGATTTGTTTCGGCCTTTTGTATAATATACAGTTTTGTCGTAATTCAAACTACAAGTAGAGATCACTTGTTTGCATACGAAATATTCATACGAAAAGTTTTACATGTTAATGTGTCCTTGTAATGTTGAAACGATGACAGTAAAACTGTATTACTGTACCAATTGTCCATATTTCAGCGTTTGCGTTCGGGAGCGTTACCCTGGATGGCCTTCACATTGCGTCCTACTTCGAGTCCCCCGAACTGAAGACATGTGGCAGTGAAATATTTATTCTGGTCTACGTTATGCATCTTCTGTTTACATTCGTACAGACTTTCTTCTTGTTTAAAAACCACAAGGTAGGGATTTGATCACCCTAGTGTTGAGGCGATTTTATCTCGGAAATAATACATTCAAAGTACTTTACTATGATTCAGTTTACAAATATCGTTAGAATGACCACAAGCCGTGTAAAACACACGCACATAAGCTCTGAATGGAAATTTTAAAAAGATCGAGCCGTATCACATTTTCCAGACAATAATTGTAAGTTCCCGAATCTTTCTGCACAGCCAAAGTGCTGATAAGCACCCACGCTAAAACATAAACAACCCCTTATGATTTTACTGCAAATTTATTTTAGTGCAACGATAGTAAAACTTGCGCTCGGAAACGTACGCATCGGTACTACAAGGTGCTTTTAAGTTTTAAGGGCCTGCACTTGTTCAGTATAAATTTAGAGTCTCAAAATCTTTTCATATAAAGTGTTGTACAATCTGAGTTGATCTATTAGGAATATTTCGTAGTTTTTAGCTCCACTGGCCGAAGGCCAGCGAGCTATTGTCATGGCGTTGTGTCCGTCGTGCGTCCGTGCGTCCGTCCGTCCGTGCGTCCGTTAACTTTTTCTTTAAACATCTTCTCCTCTTATACCAGTGGGCCAATTTTGACCAAACTTGGCAGGAATGTTCCTTGAGTGACCCTTTTCAAAACTTGTTCGCGAATTTTTGATTCGTCAAAAAATGTGGGCGTGGCAGGGCGGGGCTTATCAGACTTAGAGAAATCATAAGAAAATTCTTTAAAAATCAACCATTGGGCCAATTTTAACCAAACCTGGCAGGAATGTGCCTTGAGTCATTCTGTTCAAAATTTGTTCACAGATTTTTACATTTGTCAAAAAATGTGGCCGTGGCATGTGGAAAGGGGCTTATCGGACTTAGAGAAATCATAAGAAAATTCTTTAAAAATCAACCATTGGGCCAATTTTAACCAAACCTGGCAGGAATGTGCCTTGAGTCATTCTGTTCAAAATTTGTTCACAAATTTTTACATTTGTCAAAAAATGTGGCCGTGGCATGGAGAAAGGGGCTTATCAGACTTAGAGAAATCATAAAATTCTTTAAAAATCAACCATTGGGCCAATTTGAACCAAACCTGTCAGGAATGTGCCTTGAGTAATTCTTTTCAAAATATGTTCACAAATTTTTACATTTGTCAAAAAATGTTGCTGTGGCAGGGAGAAAGGGGCTTATCAGACTTAAAGAAATCATAAGAAAATTCTTTAAAAATCAACCTGTGTGCCCAATTGAACCAAACTTTGCAGGAATGTGCCTTGAGTCATTCTTTTTAAAATTTGTTCACAATTTTTTCCATTGGTCAAAAAATGTGGTCGTGGCAGGGAGAAAGGGGCTTATCAGACTTAGAGAAATCATAAGAAAATTCTTTAAAAAATCAACCATTAGGCCAAATTGAACCAGACTTTGCAAGAATGTTCTTTGAGTCTCTCTTTAAAATTCATTCACAAATTTCAAGATTTGGCTGTGTAAGGCTTACAAGAAATCTTTGGATAATTCTTCCACTTTAGCCAGTGGAGCGATTCAGGCCCTCTTGGGCCTCTTGTTCTTCTAAAACCTCGTAACTGCAGCTTGTTTCAAGCTGTAGTTACGAGGTTTTTAGAAGAAAAGCAGCGGTTTCTGGTTAATATCTCGTTGAGCTTACATCGTAAATTCATTTTATTTTGAAAGGTACTTGTGGCTATTATAACAAATGATATCTGCTGTAAATATTAGGGTCAAGTGGCTGCCTTTCCGAGCTTTACTCACGTATACTGATTTATGTACTTACTACTTATACAGCAATGAACTTTGTGTAAAAATTATAGCCGCGTGCGATTTAGGCCAGAAGTGGTCTTCTGGAAGAGGTAAAGCTGGTCTGGTTCCCGCCTCTGATACACTACGTTATATATTTTATCTTTCAACTAGCAAAATATCGGGGTGATATCGCCCATGTGATAAATTTTTTGTTATCACATGGATATTTTTAGAATATGACGACATGGCGCGTAAGGATACACAGGAGGAACTATTTCCGACCCAGATATTGTGACCGTCATTTATTTAGGTCAATACACAAGTTTATGACTGGGAAATTTCGAGTTTTTAAATCTGCATCGTCATTTTTCATATATAATGCTGTTATTGGTGCACAAAATCATGTATTTAGATGCCCACTAGGCAAAAATACAAACGCAAAATCTAATCCTAACCACTATTTCTCATCCTATATAGCATAGAATACAAGACACCTCAGAATTTTCTACAGGACTGGGCCGAGCTTTTTACAAACATTTTAGCTTGGAAAGTTGTTGCAGAGGACAAATTTGGGCTGGAAAAAATAAAGTTTGAATGTTTCTTTAATCATAGCACAGAAAGCATTGAGACATAATGAAAAAATGCTGGTTCTGGTTTTCAAAATTTCATTCTTTTGCCTTTCCCAGATTTAAGATTTCTTAATATTTTGATGTGTCAAAAAGGTTGCAGTTTTTGGCAAAGGATCACAAACACACAAACATAGATCTGATTATAAAACAGTGACATTTTTAGAGGAAAAAACACACAACCAGATCTAGATACAGAAATAAATAAGGTAAATAAAAAGTAAACTTGATCTTATTTGACTGTTTTAACATCATGGATTTTTAATCTTTCCAAAAACAACAGATTTTCATACTCATCCTTATTTTTCAGAACAAAGCAAACATAGAATCTAATGCAGAGAACTGGAAGATAAAAAAAAAAACATTTAGGTCAATTATGAAGTGTCAGTTATTACCATTCAAAGGTTTCTTCTTTTCTCTCAATATTTTCCTAACTTAAACCTTACTCTAATAGCCTTAGGCATATAAAATCAGGTATTGAATCTTGTTTGTGACAGATTTCAACCATTCAGACAGCTAAATGTTGGCTTCAAATGTCATGCTATTTAGTAAACAAGGTGTTTGATAAAAATAAATGAGGGAAATATGCTCAGACACCCAGTATTTATATGAAGAACTACTTATTCACTGCATTTGACCTGTTCAAAATCCACATGACTTTATTTTAAATAGAATTTTCACTTTGGATATATTACATTTTGTCATCACAGGGGTTTAAATAACATTATACTTTGTTTACAATATTGAGGTAAACATGAAATACTTACTGAGAATAATTTTATAGATCCCCATGTTCATATCAAAAATACAAATCACTTAGACCTGTTTCAACCATTTGACTACTTTTAAATATCCATTTTACACTAATATAAGACATGTAATGACTTGTAGGAGAATGTGCCAGCAATGCTGAGTCTGTAGGTTTTTCCTTTCTATGGCTGGAATTGAGATCTGTACTTTTTCATACAAACTCTGTCTTTTTGTGAAGTCTCTCTGGCTGTATTCAGAGCCCAGCATAGTCTCTGGACAGTCTGTTTTGTCTTGACCCTGCATGCTTGTGACATCATATTCTGCAATTAAAAGAAAATGTACTTTTTAATATCAAATTGCATAAATTTGTAATCTAAAAAACTGGTCTTAAATTGATTAAAGTGTTTCCAAAGTGAAAATGGACCAAATATCAATCAAGCAAAGGTACAAATCAGGAAAGTCAAAATGTGGTAGAAACAGCAAGCTCTCAGACTTTCCTATCCTGATTTCTGTGTCATTCTTTCTCTCTCATTTGCTAATTATTCTTCTCTCTCATGCTATCTTTCTGTCTCTCTCTAGTTATCTAGGCTATCATTCCCCCAACAATTGGATTCAAAAGAGTTTAATCAGAAAATAATCAAATTGTTTATTTCAAGGTCTAGCTACAAATTTTGAATTGGCTCTCTGTCTGTTTTTCTGCTTGCCTGTCTGTCTGCATGTCTGTCTCTCTGCCTCTTTCTCTCTATTATGAATTTATCAAAATAAGAAATCGTTGTTTTAGTGTTGAAGAAACTACACCTACCTGCTACAATTACATATTCCTTTATTTCGGGACACATTGTTGTAAAAGGAATCATTCCCTACTGCAACTGTCAAATAGCCAAATTTGTGACCATGACAAGTTCGTTCTTCCGTCATTCCACCGCTAAAATCACTGCCACTGTTTCACTTTGTTATGTTTCAAGACAATTTTATATCCATTTGAGACATAAATCGCATATTATCCACGTAGCAGATATAAAATCGTCACTGTAAATGCTTTTAAGTCACATTTCAATCCGAATCATGACGATGGAAAACTGACCCCTGCATGTTTTTATCGTGTTCAAGATGTTGACACAGATTTCAGTCGACGGTTGACCTGTAAAGTTTATCTCTGTTCTAATGACGGAATTTCGTTGAAAAAAAAAGTAATAAGTCACTTTCAATTAATGTTTTGGCTTGAAATCTCGGTTTAATGACGGACTTGTACCAAATATAACGAACTTGTCTCTTCCGCGCAATGAAAAAAGAACGTTCTTCGGTCTGACGTCATCAACTGACATTGACCCAGATTCCAAAAATAAATGAGGAAAAAACCCATATTTTGGACAAAAAGGGGCACAAAAAGGGGGGAATGTTGAAAGATAAACATAATACGTCATGAGTGTGTGAAAATATAAAAAATATCTAACTCGGTTGTGAAAATCGATAATTGTCTCGCCAGAGGCTCGACAATTATCGATTTTCCCAACCTCGTTAGATATTTTTTATATTATCACACACCCATGACGTATTATATATTTCTACAACGTAGTGTATCAGAGGCGGACACCAGACTCTTCCAGAAGAGCTCTACCGGCCTAAATTGCACACGGTTTTTGACTTTCCAGTATCTATGACATGTGTATGTAGTCATACGTGTTCTTTTACCGGAAGTTATTTTACAAAAATAAGCCATATTTCATACTTTCAAAATACTCAGAAATAAAAAAAAAGTCTACGTAAAATAGCTCAATGTTTGTGTCAACATATATAATTTGCCCCCCTCCCCCTCAATCCTTTTTCTTTTTAGTCCCCTACCGGCGAAGCCGAAGGGGACTTTAGGTTTGCACTCTGTCCGTCAGTCCGTCTGTCCGTCTGTCTGTCTGTCCGTCAGTCCGGTGAATTAGTTTTCCAGACTTTTTTTCTAAACGGGTGTAGCTATTGAGCTGATTTTTGATATGTAGACCCGCATTGATGGGTTACAGAACAAGTTTGAGTTTCGTTCCGGTCCAGTGATTTTTGAGGAAGATACGGATGCTTGACTTAGAAAATTACTGGGAAATTACAGTTTTCCAGACTTTTTTTCTAAACGCTTGCAGGTATTGCGCTGATTTTTGGTATATGAACCTATATCAATGAGTTACAGAAGAAGTTTGAGTTTCGTTCCGGTCCAATGATTTTTGAGGAAGATACGGATGCTGGACTTAGAAAATTTCTGGGAAATAACAGTTTTCCAGACTTTTTTTCTAAATGCTGGCAGCTATTGAGCTGATTTTTGGTATGTAGACTTGCATCGATGAGTTACAGAACAAGTTTGAGTTTCGTTCAGGTCCAATGATTTTTGAGGAAGATACGGATGCTTGACTTAGAAAATTTCTGGGAAATTACAGTTTTCCGGACTTTTTTTCTAAACGCTTGCAGGTATTGAGCTGATTTTTGGTATATAAACACATATTGATGAGTTACAGAACAAGTTTGAGTTTTGTTCCGGTCCAGTGATTTTTGAGGAAGATACGGATGCTGGACTTAGAATTTTTCGGGCTTCTTTTTCTAAACGCATACATAAAGCCGGTAGGGGACTTGGTATTGTTTTGCAATACTTCAGAATGCTTGTTTAAAGCTGATGTTTCGAGGATTAGGAAGGAAAGCGCGTCGATATCCCAAATAATGGAGCTAAGCCAGGCCATTTTCTTGCTTGGTCTATACGTACAAGTTTTTAAGAAGCAACTTGATTGTTTGAGAATTATCTGTTTCTGATTCTTGAATTTACGAGCTCATACTTTAAAAGGTTACTAATCTGATATTTTAGGTGGTTATTGACAAGCAGAAGGCGTTTGTCCGGTTTGGTATGATGCACATCATGGCGACCAACTTGTGTGTGCTTCTCGTCACGGCCATCACGGAAACAGCCGAAGATTACCGACTACACGATTACATGGAAAGAAAGAGCAGTGAGTATTGTTATCTTTGATAATGAAAACTATACAGATTTTAAGCAAATCGGGAGAATCAACAATTTTGGCCACATTAGTTTGCATATGTACTAAAAAGTAATGAATAGAATGAGTAAACCTACATATGTATCAAATACGCAGATCGCACACAAAGCAATTAGCTTATTTCCACTATGCCCCCTACATACACACACACACACAATAGCCACCGGAAGTCGTCCTTATAGGCAAAAGGCGAACTTTATCCCTGTTCACTGCCTTTATCCATGCCCTGCGCTTGGGTTGATCGTGTGGAATAGGAAGAAGTGAATATTCTCTTTACTTCCGTCATAAATCTTCCGATTCTTGCATTGTTTAAAACAAATTCGATTCCCTATAGATCTAATACAATGTTAATTTCCTATAAACCCATTGTTTGCCACCGGAAGTTAATTCGAGTCTTCTTTGGTGAAAATTCGCTCTTTGATATCAACGAGCGAATTGACCCCTTTCCATAATCGTTTTATTCCGTACCCGCAGAACACTTCCGGTAATCCGAGTCTTCTCTCGCTCGTTGATATTTGGATATCGCTATTCACATCAAAGCGCTGTCCCATTCAAAAACGAAAGGGTTTATGGGAAATTAACATTATAGACTCGCATTACCGGAAGTGTTCTGCGGGTACGGACTAAAACGATAATGGAAAGGGGTAGCGTATATGTGTCTGTTAATTTTATTATAAAAATCAAATAGAGTTTTTGATTTTATCCATGAACAAAAATGCTGTAAATAAGGATAAGTCAAAATAGGCCAAGTTCTGGGTAATTGCATACATAAACTGTTTCTTTATCATACAAATATAAACAATAGAGTTGTTATTGATTAACATCCTTTCTGCTTATCTATGATTACATGATTTGTTTATCATAACATAAACATCATTAATGAATAATAATAGATAACGAAACAGCGGGTGATCAGAAACCCATTTCTTTGTATCTTTTGAGGAATATTCGACAAGTCAATGTCCAAAGATCTTGCAGTATGTAGCGTGAGGGGTGATCCAAAGGTTCTCGGCCCGATACACTTTAATACATTTAAGTGGATTTATAAATTAACGTGTCCAGTCTGTCATTCCATCTAATCGAAAGTCATTTGGAAATATTTGTTCACCCTCAATCGCTTACGCATGACGATATTTAAAGAGGACAGAATGGCAAACTTTCATAATGGAGAAAGTTGAATTTAGGGCTGTTTTCAGTTCTTTCATAAAAATGTGTCGGCCCATATATCACAATTTGCATTGACTGCTGCGACTGATTGTGGATTCTGCATCTTTTCTTATTCCCATATTATTCTGATATGGACCTTTTTACTTATAAACCACAACCTTTCTGGGAAAACATTTTAGAAGAAATGAAGGCTTAAAAAGGAGCGAACGTGTACTTGGGGTCCGGGAAAGGGGTTTTTGGAAGGTTTAAGCAAAGTCGAATAGGAATTGGCTAATTGCTTTGTCTGGAAGGGATTTTATATCTAAAAATGACTGAGTTTCATTCCCTGGTAATGGGAATCGGAGAACCTTTGTATCGCGTCACGTATACTGACGAACTTTAGGCTTGTGGTCGTCCAATTGTTGATCACACCCTACTTCTTTTACGCCTTTACAGATAACAAAGTATTGATCAAAAGACATTTTCAAACATAGGTATACATGTAAAGTATATAGAAAATAACAGCTTCTGACGATTTGCTGTGTTTCTTTCATGTAAATCTCTTAATATATACTTTTTACTTCAATAGATAACGAGACGGCCATCATTCTGAGTGCAGTGAAGAGTTGTTATGACGTCATCACGTTAGCGAGATCCGCGTCACCGTTCCTGTTTCCCACAACCATTATCTACAGTATCATCGCTGCCGGGATTGTGTACAGACTGTACCAGTATGTCGGGGTCAAGGTTAAACAGAGATGGCCCAGTCATACGTCACTTACTAGTTCTGTACCACAAGGTATTTATAAATTACTAAATATAGTATTATTGCTGCGGGGATTGTATACAGACTCTACCCGTATGTCGGGGTCAAGGTCAAACAGAGAGTGCTTAGCCATACGTCACTTACAAGCTCTGTACCACAAGGTATTACTTTTGAGGTTGTTAACATTCGCTGAATAATACTCGTTTTTAACGATAACCGACACGGTTTCTTCCCGATAATGCATGCTTATCTCGGCCCGCAAACACACATTTTATGCAATAAACTACAACTCGTCATAAATATAATTTACTAGCTTTCGTAAGAGTTCTTTTTAAAAAAATCCATTTGCGTAATTTTTATGGGGGAACCAATTAAAAAATGATCCCTTATTCCACAGATTTTCAAGTGGATGTGGGTCTAAGATCAAAACAGTTGCACCTTTGTAATTGTGAAAAACATAACCACCCAGCATCGAAATAATAGAACGTTCGCTTAACTTGCAGCTGTTAAGTTATTCCTTTCTTGCACCCATTATGTAGATAATTCAATTTAGCTCCAAAATGTGAGATAATTCTGTTTCGCTTCGCTAGTCATAAAAACCCTGTGTTGGGCCCCGATCGTAATAGTTCTATTAACCCTTTCCCAAACAAGACCTGGTTTTGATGTCCCTTATAGAAAAAGCCTGGGAAAACATTGAAACAAAAGAAGAAACTGCTGATAACCAGCAGTTTCTCCTTTTGTCTCAATATTTTGTATGTCATATTTTACACAAATTATATTAGTAATAACTTCCTTTTTGTCATTTGTGGCATTCTTTAAAGTGGATCACCCAAAAATTTTGACGTTTGGGAAAGGGTTAATGCATTTACGGTAGTCTGAAAAGGTGCTAACGAGTTCAACAGGTTTTTTTCTCACAACAAAAATAACCCTTTCCTATACGATGGGTTTTTATAGCTGTTCGGTGTAAAAGAAGTTGTAGATCACTAAATTATTGATAGCAAAAGTAGAACAAATGTGTATTGTGTAATACTGAGGAGAAAGGAGAAATTACTGATTTTCAGAAATTTCATCTTTTCTTTAATTTTCCAAAGCTATTTCAACTATGGACGTGAAAGTTAGGTCTTGTTTAGAAAAGGGTTAACCAGACCCAAGTGGAATATTTTCCTAAACGATGAACAAATGAGGGGATTTCAATTACTCCAATTTCTGGTTTTGGCGATACTAATAGAGAAAGTTTAGGCAAACACTGGGGCTAAAGAAGAAAATGCGGTTCACCAGCATTATGTCACTTTCTTAGAATGATTTCGCAAGACACATTCTTTCTTTTTTTCCGAAAGGATGTTTATTGTCCTGGTAAAGTGAAATATAGAAAGATAGCGAACAAAAGAGGATTAAATCCCTTGTCACTTAAAGATTTAGTGGGCTCAAAAGGGGTATAAAACATAAAAATTTTAAAAAGGACGTATCTTGAACTTTTGAGCCAGAATGAATTATCTTATTTTCTGAAGCAAAAAGGGTTTATCTAATCCCCGCGTATAAAGTGTTCTATCTTATACAGTAATCTCTTTTTCGAACTTGGAAACGGCTACCGAAACTAGAGAATGGTTCTATAAACGTTCAGCTCTAAAATTGGGTGCGTTCAGGGTTCTCTCATCGGTAACCGAGTGTTTTTATCATCGGCCACCGATGGTACCATCGGTAGCCGATGGCACCGTCGGCAACCAACAAACTATGAACGTAAATTGTACCGATCGGTAAAAAAGGCGGATTATCAATTACCAAGAGAGTATTCTCCCCGCAGAGTGATCGTTCGTTTTCAAAAATTATGAATAAAAAGATATTTTCAGAAATAAATGGCTAAATAAAATAACTGTAGCTTCAACTATTACAATAAATTCTATCAAGAAAGCGTTAGAATGCTATTCGCTTGCTATTGAAGAAAATATATGATTAGGATCGCCGTAGTTGGATTGTTATCCGCCATCTTACTGTAATGAAAACGAGGCTACCGATGCTACCCGACTTGTCTACTCTCGGGACAATTGGTTACCAGCAAAATATCCATCGGTATGCCGACGGTTACCGATGGCTACCGATGGTTACCAACTGCACCGATGGCTACCGATGGGAGAACCCTGAACGTACCCATTGTCTTATTAACCCTAACCCAAGCGTCACATTTGTAGACCAGTCCGAATAAAAAGAATTGCGGGTGACGATAAAAGGGTGACTGAGTGTGTCTGATTTAATCATTATAATGGAAAGCATTGAAAGGAAATAAGAAAATGCCAAATTTCAACATTTTTCTTTTCTCTCAAAAACTGATATGATTCAAGTTATAAGCATGATATTTTGGAAGAAAAAGTTAGGCTGTTGATGCCGATGAGGATATTATCTTGACAGACGTAAAAATTCTTTTTCACATAAACGGTTGTTTTAAGGATTACAACCCATCATCAACTTCAAAACGTTTTGTGCAACTTCGGGTGTCAACCGTAGCAACGGAAATTAGAGAGTAGCCCTCGTAAATTTCCGGGCGCCATCCATGGCAACGGAAATTGACGAGGGATACCCTCGTCATTTTCCGTTGCTACGGATGACGCCCGAAGATGCACGTGTAGTAGTTATTGGGTTGTAATCCTTAATATATGGGAGGTAACTCGCTGATTGAATGAATAGGCTCTACATGGTACTTACGTTCATATTCTGTCTATTTTCAGGAGCCACTGGCATCGACTGCGACAAAGCCAACAAGGGTCTGTTTTCCGGTCTTCTGGTTTCCGTGCTGACACTGATCGCCATAGCCACATTCTTCGTGTTCGAGAGTCGCATATCCGACCCACAAACCGCCATACAAGTCTTCTACATCACCGAGATCGCACTCATGGTCGTCACAGCGGTTGGAATCGTCTGGGGATTCAAGCGTCTGGCAACACTGAAGTTCCTACACGCCTACTTCCTGTCCGTAGACTCGGTGTTACTGATTGTCGCCCTTGCTGGTTCCTACATTTATTTATTCTTTATACTGATATCCGTGCTGTCCAGCCCAGAGCTGCTGGTACCCATCGGCATCATGTCGGTGATCACGATCGTACTGGCGCTCATTCAGATCACGATGCAGATCGTGTTTATACTTGATGGTCTGTGCCGATGCGCGGAGAATGACACGCAGATGACGGAGAAACCGGGGCGATCGGTCGTGACCTTCTTACTGGTTTGTAACCTCGCCATGTGGGTCGTCAGTATGTTTGAGATCAAGAAAACACAGGTCGTCTCCATGCACGAGGCATTCTACGGCAACCTGGCCTGGAATATTATCACACATTTGTGTGTACCTCTACTTATATTCTTCCGATTTCACTCAGCTATTTGTCTCTCTAAAATATGGTATAATGCTTATCAAAAAGACAAACAAACTTGAACATTGTAAACACTTCTTTGGTTTAGATAAAACAGTATTTCGTCGCTTTTCAGCAAAAGCCTCGTAACTGCAGCTTGTTTCAGGCTGCAGTTACGAGGTTTTTGAAGAAAATCAGCGATTTCTACACTCATAATATCTTAGAGCTCTCTGATCGAATCATTTAAATGAAACGTAAGGTCACATTCTTTATAAATTCAGATGACTTCTAAAATCGGATAAGTAGATCTAGATTCTCGTTTGGAGTCGCACATGTAGATGCTCAACTAGAAATTGTTTTTTTTAATAGCATTTGTGTAATCTAAAAACAAAAGAAAGTTTAGATCAGAATTTCACTGTCAAAAACATGGGTTCATGCGAAATGGACTTGGTGTTATGCTATTGTAAAGAAACTCAAAATGTCTGGTTTATTATCAAAATACTCTGCCGTTCGCGAAATGTGCCAAAGGTGATTAATTTATTATGTACTTATACTAACATCTAGATCTACTGTAAATATTCATTCATTCTAAATGTATATTCATATAGTATACTCTAGGATCACAATGTCTCAGAAGTTGTGCCCACTACAGAATAAAGCATCACTTGTGGAAGAATTAACTTCTATTGTTCTCATGTCCACGATTCGATGTCTTCATCGTGATATTTATCTGCAAATATCATGGTTGATAATCACGTGATACAACAGAAAATATTCAATAATTTTGTTAATATTGGACAGATTTGAATTCGGTTTGAAGCAGAGAAGGTGGACAGACGTAACGCATTATATAGACATGAAAGATTTTTGTAAAATCAACTGATAAAAAAGTTATTGAAGATCCACCAAACTTTTGGTTGATCTTAATTTACATGTACTTTTCTACCATTTGATTTTTCAAAATTCCACCACGTCTGGCATTTTCCCACCTTCCCTGCTTCAAACCGAATTCAAATTTTATTAAAAACATTATTAACAAAAATATTGATGATTTGCTGAAATACTGAGTCACGTGACTAACTTCCATGAATATGAGGAATGTATGGCGTACTGCTAAACTAAACGACAGGATTATTCAGAATTTCGGCAGTTGAGCGCTATTATAATATTTTAATCACAATCATTATAGACCCATGACTGTATGTTACATATTCACTGTAAATAGGACTCTCGCAAAACATTCTTGGTCATACATGTAATTCTAGATATTTCAAGATAAATGTCCATTTCTTTTTCACCGTATGTGTTAATCATTATATAGCGAAATCAAGACAAACGAAAAAAGCAGCAAAATTTATGTAGATATTCAGTTACAGTTTCTTGGAATACTGATTTTGTTTCATTCATATATTTATGGGAGCAATGCATGTAAATGTTATTGTCATTATACATTTCATTATTCGCATACTGCATTGAAAATACCTTTTTCCAAATTCGATTTTAAGGTAGAGTATCCGTAATGCAGCCATTTTGAGATTACAAAAAACATCAGATTTTTTCGAGTGTCGTCGTTACGTATCCGAACTTATTCGGGCGCGGTCGTAAACGTTCGGCGGTGGAAAATTCCACCGCTGAATGTTGACGTCGCCCGAATAATCACAACGTCTCGTGAATCTCATCAGGGGTAGATTACCTTAACCAAATTTTAATATGCAGGTCTTATTTCATCCCAATTTTCCTTTGAAATTGACAAATTGTCTTCAATGAGTCACTGATAAGCTTCTTTTTTTGAAATCAATCAAATTCGCATTAGGACACAAGATATTCATTTCTCACAATGTTATTCAATGGATGCAGGGTTGTTTTTATTTGTTTCATTCTGTGTACAAAATGAATAATCGAGCTAGGATATAGTATATTCGTTGCTTTTCTCCAAAACTTCGAAACTACATCTTTGAATAAGCTTTAGTAAAGAAGTTTTTGAAGAAAAGCAGCCAATTATGTTTCACTTTACATCGAGTAGGGCGGTATATAGGTAGATTTATATTGTAATTCTATGTTTAAGTCATCCAGTATTTTTGTATGTTCATACGAATAACTCAAATAAAGTAGATATTTAATACCATCACTTTCCATTTTGTTTATTAGTACATGTACTATGTATACGAAAAAATCCCTTTCGACTGGTTCACAGAAGCTTCAGAAAAAGAATAAAATGGGCCGGGATCTGGAAAAACGTCCCTTAAGGCAATTGAGAACAACATAAATCCAGATCAGCCTGTGCATACGCACAGTCTGATCAGGACCATGATGTTATCTTAAAGCTTCTTCATGACCTATAGTAATTTAAATATACCAACATGGATCATTTTTGGGCCGCGTTTGACCACACGCTGATCTTAAAATTCAGTTTTCCAAAATTCTATAAGGGACGTTTTTCCAGATACTGGCTCAAACGTATACGATTAGAAGGCACAGTCACACACGTTGGAAACACGTCTACATGACGTCCAGAAATATTAGTTGCACGAGCCCCAAGGGCGGATCCAGGATCTTTTCCAGGGGAGGGGGGTTGTCAAAGCCCAAATGATGGCATTTAATAAGAAGTTATATAGTCAAAATTCAATTTTCGGCCAATTCCAGGGGGGTCATGATCATCTGACCCCACCCCTAGATACGCCCATGGGTCCACTGTTTTAGGCGTGCTCCGTCCTTGATATGGACGCGTTATCGTGTATTTGAAATACATACGATTCTGCGTCCCTAACGCGTCCACGTCACGTCCAAAATTATACTGCAAGGGTTACCTGTTGTAGACGTGCTCCGTCAGTGATGTGGTTGCAGAATTGTGTATGTGACCAGGCATTTAGTCTCAATGAGTTCCATATCGTCGGTGTAAAACCACGTTTTGATAAAAAAAATTGAATGATGAAAATTCATTTTAACGTTTGGGAAACATTTTTCAAAAATTCGTTTTTTTTAATGTATCACCTTTCAAACAGTAATTCATGTTCTATTGCTGTTTCAAATGTAAAATCAGTACCCTTGACTAAGAACAAAATTTCGGTACCTTCAATAGTTAAAAGAAGACTTAAAATAAGGACAGTTGTTTTACACCGTTTGGGACAGATATTCCAAAAAATGTATACATTTCAATGTACTACCTACAGAATGTTATTTTTGCTGAATTTATGTTATGTACGTGCAATATAATGTCTCTTGACTAATAAAACATTTTTCGGTACATTCCATGGATAAAAGAGGTTTTGAAATAATGAAAATTCATTTTCACACCGTTCAGGGTATATTTTTCAAAATTACTCATTTTCAAGATACTACATTTAAAGAGGTGTTTTTGCATTTTATTGCAGTTACATACGTACAAAATCAGGATTCTTGACTGAAAAAACACATTTCGCGGCTAAAAGTACACTTGAAGTGAGGGCAGTTGTATTTACACCGTTATTGACTATCTACAGAATGGAATTTTTATGCTGTATTGATGTTACGCACGTCCAATATCAGAACCATTGACTAAAAAAACAACCTTTTGGTACATTCTGTGGATAAAAGAGGTTTTGGAAAAATAGAAATTCATTTTTACAACTTTCTCAAATTTCTCTTTTTTATAGTTCTGCTTTTAAAATGGTATTTTCGTGTATTATTGATGTTACATATAGTCGACACTCGTAGTGTCGAAGTCAGGGGGACCGTCAAAATACCTCGACATATCCGGAGTTCGAGTAAACCGATTTTGACCGGTTTTTGTTTGAACATCATTTGGCATATTTGTTGCTAATCAATTGCGTTCATAATTGAAATATAGTCGGAAAAGGAAAGAAATTGCTCGAAACGAGCAATTTCTATCCTTTTCCTACTAAATTTCAATGGCTATATTTATTTCATAATAATTTTGTTTAAACTGTTTAAAATCCGTTGAAGAGGACGGGACCAAACATTCACTTCGACTTAAGCGGAAATTCGACTAATCCGATGTCGACATAACGAGTGTCGACTGTACGTACACAATCAAGATCACCGTTTGGACAGATTTTTCTAAATAAAATCTAATATCCAATGCACTACCTTCAGAATGGTACTTTTTGCTGCACGTGGGCTGAACAAAAAGCTCGTGTAATTTGTTTATAGAATTTTAATTAGTGTAACAAATCAGTCCATTTTTCGATATGTTTCAGATTTATCTATTTCAAATAGATGTTGTAAGTTTCAATGAGATTGAATAAAAAATGATGATGCTATGACTCTTTTAAAATTGAAAGAATCGGGTACCCGGAGCACACTGTGACGTTAACGTCGTTTGTAGCTACGTCGTTTGACGCTACATGATAGCGCTCGTTTAGCACATTGTTACTGTTCCTTTGGTTTGCGCAATTGTTATATTTTTTTTTTTCGTAAACATTTGGACAGTAACAAATATTCACTTTCTAAGGATCAAACTATATAAATTAATATCTGTGTACCAGATTTATTCAGAGAAACGTATTTTTTACAAGAAACAACTTTTCTCATTAGATCGCGACAATCTCCGAAGATATATTACTGTGTAAATATCTTTCTGAAACGATATCATTTTTTTTTTTTTCAAAAATACATTAACCCTTTCCCAAACAACAAAAATTTAGGGAGGTCTTATTTAAAAAGCTGCTGCAGACGACAAAATAAATGTTGACAAATATAATTTTTTGTGTAAAATAAAGAATGGAAAATATTGTGACAAAAGGAGAAACTGCTGGTTATCAGCAGTTTCTTCTTTTGTCTCAATGTTTTCCCAAGCCTTTTCAAGTAGGGACGTCAAAACCAGGTCTTGTTTGGGAAAGGGTTAACTTACAGTAGTATTGATATGAACTATAGTTGAAATAGATAGAATGTTTTAAGAATAAATTAATAAAGAAAAATAAATATTGCATTTGAGAGAATTCGATATAAAAATTAGTTTCTGATATTTGATTCTTGGTGTTCCTCATCCGCCTTACCTAGGCAACAAACAAAATACATTAATTAAAAGCAACTAAATAGATGAGACTGAACATATTGATATAAAACTTGATAAATTCATAGAAAAATGCAAATTGTTTTAAACTACATTGTTTCGTATGCTGATAGCGACGGCGTTTCTAAACGACGTTGTTGACGAACGTCGACATTTATATACGCATTTTTTAGCGTTGAGTGTTGTCTTTTCGAGTCTCTTTCTTTTTTGAATAATATAAACAAGACATGTCACTATTACAGATCACTAAATTTACTACATTTGGGCCGGGGTATGAATCGAAAACAACATAGACCAATATTATCAACCAATTTTCTCCCTTTCGAGAACTGCTGTTTTTACCCTATTTTCATGTCGGTACGTCGCACCATATCCCTCGCCACATCATTGTTTTTTGTTTTTGTTTATTTTTTACATTAGACATTGAAATTTTACCAAGTATCTTGTATGATGTCTTTCTTCTATAAGATAAGATATCGGAAGTTTTGGGTTCACAAGTTTTGAAAAATGATTGTTTTTCGGAGATTTACAACTATGGTTTTACGGGGTGCTCCGGGGTAACGGTCTTTGACCATTTTAAGGAGCGAAAAAGTCGTAATCATAAATTGAGACTCATGATATTTTATCAGAGAGCCATTAATATAACAAATTTACATATTAAGAGAACAAATACATAATATCAAAAAAAAAAATAAAAAAAAAAAACGTTACGGTGGAATTATACCAACTTTTTGCTCAGCCCTCGAATTGATGTTACTTACGTGCAATTTATTTATGAGGATTTTTGTCTAAACGGCGTTGGATTTGGTAGGTATTGTTGACTACAGCACTAGCCAATGTTGCTGAGTTCCTAGCAAATACCACCTAGATACCATCATACAACCCTCTTATTCCATATATTGGTGTAGTAGACCTGGGAGCTGCTAATCAATGTCGTCTATAGAACTAGCTAATTTTGTTGATTTACTACCAGATGTGATACTCTGAATCCAGATTTTTGTCTTAAACGGCGTAGGCAGTGTCGACCACAGCACTAGCCCATGTAGCTGAGTTTCTATCAAATATCATCCTCTGAATCAAGATATTGGTGATTTCTGTATAAAACGGGAAAACCCGGGAATTGAAAGTTTAGTGTCTACTATAGGACTAACCAATAGGTTTCAGGTCGGATACCATCCTGAATCCAGGTTTTAGGCCAACGGGCCTGGGAGCTGTTAATCATTGTCGCCTATATAACAAGCTTGTTCTGTTGATTTACTACGAGATATCTTGCTCTTAATCTAGGTTTTGGTGTAAACGGGCCTGGGAGCCGTTAACCAGTGTCGCCTATAGAACTAGCTTATTTTGTTGATTTACTACAAGATATACTGTGAATCCAGATTTTTGGTGTAAATAGGCATTGGAGCTGTTAATCAGTGTCGCCTATAGAATTAGCTTATTTTGTTGATTTACTACCATAATATTTATGTCAAATTTTTAATCCCGATTTTGGCGCAATTGTTCCTTGGAGCTGTGAATCAGTGTTGCCTATAGAACTGGCTTATTTTGTTGATTTAGTACCAGATATCATACTCTGAATGCAGATTAAATCAGTGTCGCCTAAAGAACTTGCTTATTTTGTTGATTTACTACCAGATATCATACTTTGAACCAAAATTATGGTGCAAATGGCCCTGGGGAGCTGTTAATCAGTGCCGCCTATAGAACTAGCTTATTTTGTTGATTTACTACAAGATATACTCTGAATCCAGATTTTTGGTGTAAATAGGCATTGGGGCTGTTAATCAGTGTCGCCTATAGAATTAGCTTATTTTGTTGATTTACTACCATATGTCAAATTTTTAATCCCGATTTTGGCGCAATTGTTCCTTGGAGCTGTGAATCAGTGTTGCCTATAGAACTGGCTTATTTTGTTGATTTAGTACCAGATATCATACTCTGAATGCAGATTGTGATGCAAACGGATATGGAAGCTGTTAACCAGTGTCGCCTGTAGAATTAAGTTATTTTGATGATTTACCACAGGATGTCATACTCTGAATCCAGATTTTGGTGTAAATGGGTATGTGAGCTGGTAATCAATGTTGTCTATAGAACTAGTTTATTATGTTGATTTACTACCAGATATCATACTCTGAATCCAGATTTTGGTGCAAATGGGCCTGGGAGCTGTTAATCAGTGTCGCCTAAAGAACTTGCTTATTTTGTTGATTTACTACCAGATATCATACTTTGAACCAAAATTATGGTGCAAATGGCCCTGGGGAGCTGTTAATCAGTGCCGCCTATAGAACTAGCTTATTCTGTTGATTTACTACAAGATATACTCTGAATCCAGATTTTTGGTGTAAATAGGCATTGGAGCTGTTAAACAGTGTCGCCTATAGAATTAGCTTATTTTGTTGATTAACTACCATATGTCAAATTTTTAATCCCGATTTTGGCGCAATTGTTCCTTGGAGCTGTGAATCAGTGTTGCCTATAGAACTGGCTTATTTTGTTGATCTAGTGCCAGATATCATACTCTGAATGCAGATTGTGATGCAAACGGATATGGAAGCTGTTAATCAGTGTCGCCTGTAGAATTAAGTTATTTCGATGATTTACCACAAGAAGTCATACTCTGAATCCAGATTTTGGTGCAAATGGGCCTGGGAGCTGTTAATCAGTGTCGCCTAAAGAACTTGCTTATTTTGTTGATTTACTACCAGATATCATACTTTGAACCAAAATTATGGTGCAAATGGCCCTGGGGAGCTGTTAATCAGTGCCGCCTATAGAACTAGCTTATTTTGTTGATCTACTACAATATATACTCTGAATCCAGATTTTTGGTGTAAATGAGCATTGGAGCTATTAATCAGTGTCGCCTATAGTATTGGCTTATTTTGTTGATTTACTACCATTTATCAAATGTTTAATCCCGTCTGGCGAAATTGTTCCTTGGAGCTGTTAATCAGTGTTGCCTATAGAACTGGCTTATTTTGTTGATTTAGTACCAGATATCATACTCTGAGTGCAGATTGTGATGCAAACGGATATGGAAGCTGTTAATCAGTGTCGCCTGTAGAATTAAGTTATTTTGATGATTTACCACAAGATGGCATACTCTGAATCCATATTTTGGTGTAAATTGGACTGTGAGCTGGTAATCAGTGTTGTTTATAAAACTAGCTTATTATGTTGATTTACCACCAGATATCATACTCTGAATCCAGATTTCGGTGCAAATGGGCCTGGGAGCTGTCAATCAGTGTCGCCTAAAGAACTTGCTTATTTTGTTAATTTACTACCAGATATCATACTCTGAACCAAGATTATGGTGCAAATGGCCCATAGGAGCTGTTAATCAGTGCCGCCTATAGAACTAGCTTATTTTACGGATTTACTACCATATATTAAATTCTTAATCCAGATTTTGGCGCAAATGGGCATTGGAGCTATTTATCAGTGTTGCCTATAGAACTTGATTAATTTGTTGATATACAACCAAATGAATGCAGATTGTGGTGCAAATGGGCATGGAAGATGTTATTCAGTGTCGCCTATAGAACTAGCTTATTATATTTATTTACGACCAGATATGATACTCTGAATCCAGATTTTTGTAAAAACGGGCCTGGGAGCTGTTAACTAGTATCGCCTATAGAACTAGCTTGTTGTATTGATTTACTACCTGATATCATACTCTGAATCTATATTTTGATGCAAAAGGGCTTAGAAGATGTAAATCAGTGTCGCCCAAATAGCAAGTTTATTTTGTTAAAATACTACCAGACATCTTACTCTAAATCACGATATTGGTGCAAACGGGCCTTGGAGCTGCTAATCAGTGTCGCCTATAGTTCTAGCTTATTTGTTGATTTACTACCGGATATCAAACTCTGAATCCAGATTTTGGTTGAAACGGGTCTGGGAGCTATTAATAAGTGTCGCCTATGAAACGTTGATTTACTACCCGATATCATACCCTGAATCCAGATTTTGGTGCAAATGGGCTTGGGAGCTGTTAATCAGTGTTGCCTATGAAACTAGCTTATTTCGATGATTCACAACCAGATATCATAGTCTGAATCCAGGTTTTGGTGCAAACGGGCCTGGGAGCTGTTAACCAGTGTTGCCTATATTACTCGTTTCTTATGTTGATTTTGCTGTCAGATATCATACTCTGAATCCAAATTTTGGTGCAAATGGACCTGAGAACTGTTTACCAGTGTCGCTCAAAGAAATCGCTTAATTTGTTGATTTACTACCAGATATAATACTATGAATTCAGGTTTTGGTGCAAACGGGCCCGGCAGCTGTAAATTAGTGGTGCATATAGAACTAGCTTTTTTGTTGATTTATTCCTGGATATAATACTCAAATCTAGATTTTGGTCCAAATTCGGCGGGGGCTGTTAATCAAGGTCGCCTATATAACGACGTTATATTGTTGAATTCTTACCAGATATCATACTCTAAATCCGGATTTTTGTGCTAGTATGCCTGGTAGCTATTAATTCATGTCGCCTAAAAACTGGCTTTTTTGTTGATTTACTACTTGATATCATGCTTAGAATCCAGATTTTGAAGCCAACGGGCCTGGTAGCTGTAAATCCGTGTCTCCTAAAAAACTGGCTTTTTTGTTAATTTACTGCCAGATGATATACTATGAATCCAGATTTTGGTACAAACGGGCCTGGGAGCTGTAAATTAATGTTGCATATAGATAAGGACCTCTACGGATAAGGCGAGAAATCTCCCTAAAAGGCTCAAATGGAAAAGTCATTTTTCAAAACATGCAAATTGATTATTATTTCGAACTGTATTGTTAGATAAGTATCTAAATCATATGAACACTGATTTTGTACGATCAAAACGATTCGACAGGTACAGATAACTCTTGGTTTCTGTACCTACCCCCAAAATTACATTTTCTTACCCCACCGTTATTCATTAAACCAGATTTAAGTTTTCTTTAGTTTTATAAGCAAAACATTTTCTGTAAGGACAATTGGTGTTGAAATCATAAACCATTTTTCGATTTGTCCTTAATGCGCATGCGCATCATTGAAACGAGTTTAAAGGAGAAATCTTCCCACCAAAATTATGGCATATGGTATATGAGTATTATTTTTAGTATAAAAGTACGTTCCCCCCCCCCCCCCGTGACCCAGCAAATCCTTTTTACCAAGGAAGCCTATGATCCAGTTACACAACATATGTCAATGGGAAGCAGGGTCAAGGGGGGGACGATGTTAGCTAGCCTTGGGAAGGTATGTATGCCTCGGTTTTTGGCGGCAAAGTGCGCGTTTAAAGTTGTTTCAATGGTGCGCATGCGCAATACGGACAAAACCAAAGCTGCCATATGATGTCAACACCATTTATCCCTGTATCTGTAGAAAATAAATTGCAAATGAAAATAAAAGAATCTTCATTTTACCTCTTTGAATACCGGTAGTGTAAGAAAACGAAACCATTTAGGTGGGTACTAAAATAAAGAGTTATCTGCACCTATAGAACTTTTAAAATGACATAAAAATCGGTGTTTATTTCCTTTATTTGTCTACCTAACCATAAAGCTTAATTTTGTTTCTCAATTTGTTAGTTTTGAGAATTGACCCATCGAGCTGAGCTGAGCCTTTTACGGAGAATCGCCTTATCCGTAGAGGTCCTTTGTTGATTTACTAACAGATATCACACTTTGAATCCAGATTTTGCTACAAATGGGCCTCGGAGCTATTAGTCAGTGTTTCCCGTAAAACAAGTCTTTTTTTGTTGATTTTCTACAGGATATCATACTCTGAATCCAGATTTTGATTCAAACTGGCCGGGGAGCTGTTAATCAGTGTCGCCTATAGAGCTAGCTTATTTTGGTGATTTACTACCAGATATCAAACTCTGAATCCCGATTTTGGCTGAAACGGGTCTTGGAGCTATTAATAAGAGTCGCCTATATATTTTCTACCCGATATCATACTCTGAATCGAGAGTTTGGTGCGAATGGGCCCATGAGCTTTTAACCAGTGTTGCCTATATAACTCGTTTCTTTTGTTGCGCAAATGGGCCTGGGAACTGTAAACCAGTGTCACTTATAGAACTCGCTTATTTTGTTGATTTACTACCAGATATCATACTATGAATCCAGGTTCTGGTGCAAACGGGCCTGGCAGCTGTAAATTAGTGTTGCATATAGAACAAGCTTTTTTGTCGATTTATTCCCGAACATAATACTCAAATCATGATTTTGGTGCAAATTCGCCGTGGGGCTGTTAATCAAAGTAGCCTATCTATCGACGTTATGTTGTTGAATTATTACCAGATAACATTCTCTGAATCCGGATTTTTGTGCTAATATGACTCGTAGGTATTAATTAGTGTCGCCTATAGAACTAGCTTATTTTGTTGATTTACTACCTGATATCAAGCTTTGAATCCTGGTTTTGGAGCCAATGGGCCTGGTATCTGTTAATCAGTGTCGCATAAAAAATGGCTTATTTTGTTGATTTACTTCCAAATATCACACTCTGAATCTAGATTTTGGTTCAAATGGGCCTGGGAGCTATACGTCAGTGTCTTCCGTAAAACTAGTCTTTTTGTTGATTTTCTACCGGATATCATACTCTGAATGCAGATTTTGATTAAAACTGGCCTGGGAGCTGTTAATCAGTATCGCCTATACAGCTAGCTAATTTTGTTGATTTACTACAAGATATCATACTCTGAATCCAGAATTTATTTGAATGAGCGTGGGAGATGTTAATCATTTTCGCCTATAGTTCTAGCTCATTTTGTTGATTGTTGAAAACGGATCTAGATTCTGACACCAGTTTTCCTAGCATTAATGGTAATTTAGTACGATGACAATTTTTTTAGGAATATAATCAGTTTCTAACATATCATTTTCTTTGTCCATGTGATAATCTATGTATCATGTTTATTGCATTTGTATTCTCTTTCATCGTTTATTGTTTGTGTAATGTATGTATATGTGTGTATGTAAATCTTCATTTGATGGAGGAAATAAAGATATTAATGAATACATGATAGCACTCCTTTAGCACATTGTTTCTGTTCCTTTGGTTTGCGCAATTGTTATATTTTTTTTTTTCGTAAACATTTGGACAGTTACAAATATTCACTTTCTAAGGATCAAACTATATAAAATTAATATCTGTGTACCAGATTTATTCAGAGAAAACGTATTTTTTACATGAAACAACTTTTCTCATTAGATCGCGACAATCTCCGAAGATATATTACTGTGTAAATATCTTTCTGAAACGATTTTGGTGCAAATGGACCTGGGAACTGTTAACCAGTGTCGCTTAAAGAAATCGCTTAATTTGTTGATTTACTACCAGATATAATAATATGAATTCAGGTTTTGGTGCAAACGGGCCCGGCAGCTGTAAATAGTGTTGCATATAGAACTAGCTTTTTGTTGATTTATTCCCGGATATAATACTCAAATCTAGATTTTGGTCCAAATTCGGCGGGGGCTGTTAATCAAATTAGCCTATCTATCGACGTTATGTTGTTGAATTATTACCAGATATCATTCTCTGAATCATGATTTTTGTGCTAATATGACTCGTATGTATTAATTAGTGTCGCCTATAGAACTAGCTTATTTTGTTGATTTACTACCTGATATCAAGCTTTGAATCCTGGTTTTGGAGCCAATGGGCCTGGTATCTGTTAATCAGTGTCGCCTAAAAAATGGCTTATTCTGTTGATTTACTTCCAAATATCACACTCTGAATCTAGGTTTTGGTTCAAATGGGCCTTGGAGCTATACGTCAGTGTCTTCCGTAAAACTAGTCTTTTTGTTGATTTTCTACCGGATATCATACTCTGAATGCAGATTTTGATTAAAACTGGCCTGGGAGCTGTTAATCAGTGTCGCCTATACAGCTAGCTAATTTTGTTGATTTACTACAAGATATCATACTCTGAATCCAGAATTTATTTGAATGAGCGTGGGAGATGTTAATCATTTTTGTCGAGCCCGCTTGCGGTGAGCTCGACATAGTTGTCACAATGGCGGTTCGGTGTATGTGCGTTAGTGCGTTAGTGCGTGCGTTAGTGCGTGCGTGCGTTAGTGCGTGCGTGCGTTAGTGCGTGCGTCCGTCCGGATGGAGCTTGTCCGGGCCATAACTTCACCATGGATGGAGGGATTCAGAAATAACTTGGCACAAATGTCAAGCTCAGTAAGGCGGAGTGTCGCGTGCAAGAACCAGATTCCAAGCTCAAAGGTCAAGGTCAAACTTGGAGGTCAAATGTCAAAAATGAGAAGATTTTTGCTTGTCCGGGCCATAACTTCACCATGGATGGAGGGATTCAGAAATAACTTGGCACAAATGTCAAGCTCAGTAAGGCAGAGTGTCGCGTGCAAGAACCAGATTCCAAGCTCAAAGGTCAAGGTCAAACTTGGAGGTCAAATGTCAAAAATGAGATGATTTTTGCTTGTCCGGGCCATAACTTCACCATGGATGGAGGGATTCAGAAATAACTTGGCACAAATGTCAAGCTCAGTAAGGCAGTGTGTCGCGTGCAAGAACCAGATTCCAAGCTCAAAGGTCAAGGTCAAACTTGGAGGTCAAATGTCAAAAATGAGATGATTTTTGCTTGTCCGGGCCATAACTTCACCATGGATGGAGGGATTCAGAAATAACTTGGCACAAATGTCAAGCTCAGTAAGGCGGAGTGTCGCGTGCAAAAACCAGATTCCAAGCTCAAAGGTCAAGGTCAAACTTGGAGGTCAAATGTCAAAAATGAGATGATTTTTGCTTGTCCGGGCCATAACTTCACCATGGATGGAGGGATTCAGAAATAACTTGGCACAAATGTCAAGCTCAGTAAGATGGAGTGTCGCGTGCAAGAACCAGATTCCAAGATGAAAGGTCAAGGTCAAACTTTGAGGTCAAATGTAAAAAATGAGTTGATTTTTTATGTATATAGTCAAACTTTGAAATTCATCTCCTCCAAAACTACAGCCCAGATTTCAAACTAATTTGGCACAAATATTCTTTGGATGGCCCTCTACCAAGATTGTTCAAATTATCTCAATCCGTAAAAAACATGGCCACGTACAGCTACGTGCAGCTAATTTTCGTACTTCTCAGAATGTTCAAATTATTCCGATCCGTACAAAAAATGGGTGCCAGGGGGCATGGCTTATTTTCCTTATATGTGACCCGTCGCGCTAAAAGGGACCTTATCGGATTTGTGAAAAGTATCGACCCTAGTCCGTCTGCGCAGTCCGCGCAGCCTGACTAGGGTCGAAACTTTTCACGTTTAAGTATTTTCTGAATCTAGAATGTTTTCTCTACCTTACAATATTTTCGTTTTCCAAATACGACATCGGATGGACTTCTGCTTGGTCTGGTATATTTCTCGGAATTTGGTTTTATGGACTTAGCATAAGGTCCCTTTTAGCGTGACGGGTCACATATGTATACTCAAATTAATCCATTCTGGTATCTCGTTATAAATACATAGACATGTAATATTTTGTGAACAATAAACTGTCTCACCATGATCCCCATCATTCCAACTTATTTTGTCCCCACTTTTACAACGCCATTGTAATGACAGCTGTAGACATAGGTATGGTCTTCTTTCTTCAAAATGAGCGGGCTCGACATGTTGCCCTTCGGCATCTAGTCGCCTATAGTTCTAGCTCATTTTGTTGATTTACTACAAGATATCATACTCTGAATCCTGAATTCGGTTTGAAACGGGTCTGGGAGCTTTTATTCAATGTTGCCCATATACGAGTAATAGCTTATTTTGTTGATTTACTAGCAGATATGAAACTCTACATTCAGATTTTTGAAAAAAAAAAACGGGCATGGGAGCTGTAGAATATAATCGCTTAAAGAACTAGCTTATTTTGTTGATTTACTACCAGATATCATACTCTGAATCCAGATTTTGGTGCAAATGGCCCTGGGGAGGTGTTAATCAGTGTATACTAAATAACTTGCTTATTTTGTTGATTAACCACCAGATATCATACTCTGAATCACGATTTTGGTGCAAATGGCCCTGGGGAGCTGTTAATCAGTGTCTCCTGTAACACTAATTTATTTTGTTGATTTACTACCATATATCAAATTCCTAATCCAGATTTTGGTGCAAATGGGCCATGTAGCTGTTTATCAGTGTTAACCATAGAACTGGCTTAATTTGTTGATTTACTACCAGATATCAAACTCTGAATACAGATTGTGGTGCAAACGGGCCTGGGAGCTGTTGATCAGTGTCGCCCATAGAACTAGCTTATTTCGGTGATTTACCACAAGATATCATACTCTGAATCCAGAATTTGATGCAAAAGGGCCTAGAAGATGTAAATCAGTGTCGCCTAAATAACAAGTTTAATTTGTTAAATTATTACCAGATATCTTACTCTAAATCCAGATATTGGTGCAAACGCGCCTGGGAGCTGATGATCAGTGTCGCCTATAGAAATAGCTAATTTTACTGATTTACTACCAGATATTATACTCTGAATCCAGATAATGGTGCAAATGGGCCTTTGAGCTGTTAATCAGTGGCGCCTATAAAACTAGCTTATTGCGTTGATTTACTACCAGGTATCATTCTCTGAATCCAGATTTTGGTGCAAATGGGCCTGGGAACTGGTAACCAGTGTCACTTATAGAACTCGCTTAATTTGTTGATTTACTACGAGATATCATACTATGAATCCAGGTTTTGGTGCAAACGGACATGGCAGCTGTAACTTAGTGTTGCATATAGAACTAGCTTTTTGTCGGTTTATTCCCGGATATTATACTCAAATCCAGATTTTGGTTCAAATTAGCCGGGGCTGTTAATCAGGGTCGCCTATATATCGACGTTATGCTGTTGAATTACTACCAGATATCATACTCTGAATCCGGATTTTTGTGCTAATATGCCTGTTAGCTGTTAATTAGTGTCGCCTTTAGAACTTGCTTATTTTGTTAATTTACTGCCAGATGTTATACCTTCAATCCAGATTTCGGTGCAAATGGAACTGGGAGCTGTTAATCAGTGTCGCCTATAGCACTAGCTTATTTCGTAGATATTCTACCAGATATCGAACTCTGAATCCAGATGTTGGTTGAAACGGGTCTGGGAGCTATTAATCAGTGTCGCCTGTGAAACTAGCTTACTTTGTTGATTTACTAACATATATGACCTCTGAATCATGTTTTTTGTAAAAACGGGCAAAGGGAGTTGTTAAATAGTACCGCCTATAGAACTAGTTTGTTATATTGATTTACTACCTGATATCATACTCTGAATCCATATTTTGATGTAAAATGGCTTAGAAGATGTAAATCAGTGTCGCATAAATTTAACAAGTTTATTTTGTTAAACTACTGCCAGATATCTTAGTCTAAATCCAGATATTGGAGCAAACGCTCCTGGGAGCTGATGATCAGTGTCGCCTATCGAATTAGCTTATTTTACTGATTTACTACCAGATATGATACTTTGAATCCAGATTATGGTGCAATTGGGCCTTTGAGCTGTTAATCAGTGGCGCCTATACAACTAGCTCATTTCGTTGATTTACTACCCGGTATCATACTCTGAATCCAGATTTTGGTGCAAATGGGCATTGGAGCTGTTAACCAGTGTCGCTTATAGAACTCGCTTAATTTGTTGATTTGCTACGAGATATCATACTATGAATCCAGGTTTTGGTGCAAATGGACCTTTAAGCTGTTAAACAGTGTTGCCTATATAACTCGTTTCTTTGTTGATTTACTGTCAGATATTATACTCCTAATCCAGATTTTGGTGCAAATAGGCCTGGGAGCTGTTAACCAGTGTCGCTTATAGATCTTGCTTATTTTGTTGATTTACTACCAGATATCATACTATGAATTCAGGTTTTGGTGCAAACGGGCCTGGCAGCTGTAAATTAGTGTTGCATATAGAACTAGTTTTTTCGTTGATTTATTCCCGGATGTAAATAGAGAATAGATGGTTACTGTCTGTAGATTGAAAAAAATATCCGACAAGGCGGAGGAATTTTTATCCGGTGAGGCGTAGCCGAACCGGATAAATTTCCGAAGCCGAGTCGGATATTTTTTTCAATATACAGACAGCAAACCATCTATTCTATTTATCCTGTTACGAACATTTGTTAAAAAAGAGGCGCTATTCTCGTTAAAAGAACGAACGGGAAGTATTTAATGACCTAGTTAGTTATCCTAAAGACCGTTAGACGCATAACTCGTGTTCGCGACAGAAGTTAGTTCTAAGGTGGAAAACAAACAAACTTTCGAACTTGTGTTAAATAGATCTTCTCTCGATCTTTTTTATCATTAACAGGTAAATATTATAACCATAGAACAAACTCAAATTGCTAGGAACTGCAAAGTTCAAATCAAGTAGACGACGAGATCTGTCCTCGGTTTGGGAATGGAAGGTTCTGTTTCAACAAAGAACAAGTTTCACATTCATTTGAAATATATTGAAAATGTTGAAATGAAGTAACAAGAACATGAAGCATACCTTAAATGGATTTATATGTCCTCCCAACTTCTATTTACACGATCATGGACGTGTTTACAAACGTGTCATGATCTGTCATCTATCTGAATGTTTCCGATGTCGGCCATTTTTATTTTAGACATGAATTCATCAACAAGACAAATGTTTTGTGAGGGGAGAAGACAATTCAAAAGTAGCAGCCTTCAATCGTTTTGAAATAAAATAACTAACCAACTATCTCATTCATTCTCTATCCCCTCTTCAAGTCTTGTATTTAAATCCTTCCCTTAAATGTTCCTGTTCATCTTGTTGTAAACATAAACACGGCTTCCAACTGTCAAAAATAACCTTGTGTATTACGTCATCAAAAACTTTTACGTCACAGAGTTTTAAAATTGGGTCAATACTACAGGGTGAACCTAAAGTGGGGGTATTTTATAAGGAAATGAAAAATGTCTGTTATGCTCTATATTTCCCACTCGCATCTGATTACGTTGTACTGTAGGAGTAAAACTCAAACTCGGCATTTACATTGTACATTTTTGGAGCGATCTACTCGATCTTTTACTATCTGTGGATGAATTTATCATAGAGAATTTTTATTATGAAATTTAAGTCAACAAATTCTATTTCTGAGTTTTTATTGCGAATATTACAAGCTTCAAGGCACAACCTAGATATCGAGTGACCTTCGCTTGATGAAAGTAGTGCCGACGTTATTGGTCACGTGACTAACTGACTGATATCAAAAAAAATATCAGGCACCCTGTTATCAGTCAGTAAATATCGGAAGTGACAGGATAATACTCAAATCCAGATTTTGGTGCAAATAGGTCTCGGGGCTGTTAATCAAGGTCGCCTATATAACTACGTTATGTTTATGATAATAACAAGTTTAGCGGTCTTTATTGCGCAAATAAACCCCGAAGTGCGACGGACTACATGTGTAGGTAAAAATCGAGGCGCACAGCGCCGAGGTATTTGCCTTAACATGTAGTCCAGATCACAGAGGTTTTTATTGCGCAATAAAGACCGCTTAACTTGTTATTATCTCCATTATAACACTCTAAATAACAAAACGCACATCCGAAATGTGTTATTTTGTGGAAATTCTGCCATGAATTAGTTTTCGGCGTAGGAAACGCACTGGCGGTTAAGTGACGTCATTAATGACGTCATTTGACGTTACCTTGACGGCACGTGACGTTTTGTCGCATACACAAAGCATAATTACATAGAGTCTTTATTTAATGAATAAAACCCGCTGCAGTTCTTCTTTCACTACCTGTACGAAAAAAGAGGCGGATTCCGCTTGGAAAACAGGCGTAAATGAGGCGTAAATGAGGCGTAAATGGCAATTTACGCTTGTAACAGTGGCGGATTTATACTTTACGCCTTAGTCACTGTGTATAGTAGTGACGGAAATTAAAGGCGTAAAATGAAATGGAGGCGAAATTTTATCACAACAGGCGTAATTTAAAACTTTAATTTTTGAGCAGGCGTAATTTTTGGACTTAGCCATTTTAACAAGGCGGAATAGCTGTTTCTTAAAGAGGAAAATAACTTAAACTTTGCAGGGAGGCGGATTTTTTGGACTTAGCAATTTCATAATGACGCGATTCCAATATACTAGCCATTTTCATTTTTGCACTGCATAAGATAAAGGCAAAGAAAAGGCTTTTGTTAAGAAGGTCAAACTCCAAATTCAAGGTCACAAGGTCAAGAGTCAAGATTGATGGTCTTGGTAGGAGGTATGCAAGAGTAAAATATCAAGACTCCATCTGTAATAGTGATTAGAATAAAGGCCAAGTTAAAGTTCTTGTAAAGTATATGCCTTAAGGTAAAGGTCCTAATGCCAAAGGTCATGATCCCAAATTAAAGGTCGTAACAAGTTCTATCCTTATGTGAAATATCAAAGCTCTATATCTTACAGTGTATGAGATGTAGGCCAGGTTAAACAGTAGGTCAAACTTCAAGGTCAAGGTCACAAGGTCTTAATTCCTGAATGAAAGTAAATGTCAGGTAGTATCTATGTGTGAAATATCAAGGCTCTATCTAAACAAGAAGTGTTTGTAACACATAATATGCCCCCTCAAGGTCCTACCTTTAATGTAGGTCAAAGTTGAGGTCAAGGTCACAAGGTCCAAGGTCATGATCAAATGTAAAAGGTCTTGGTAGGAGGTGTCCATGTGTGAAATATCAAGTCTGTATGTGTAAAAGCACGTGAAATATAGGCCAGGTTAAAGTTTTTTAATGTAGGTCAAGCACCAAGGTCATGGTCAAATGCAAAAGGTCTTGGTAGGAGGTGTCCATGTGTGAGATATCAAGGCTGTACATGTAAAAGGACATGTGATAGATGCCAGATTAAAGTTTTTAAAAAGTAGGTCAAAGTCCAAGGTTAAGGTCACAAGGTCCAAGGTCATGGTCAAATGTGAACAGTCTTGGTAGGAGGTGTCCATGTGTGCAATATCAAGAATGTATGTGTAAAAGGACATGAGATAGAGGCTGGGTTAAAGTTTTAAAAAAGTAGGTCAAATGCCAAGGTCAAGGTCACAAGGTCATGGTCAAATGTGAAAGGTGTTGGTGGGAGGTGTCTATGTGAGAAATATTAAGGCTGCATGTGTAAAAGAGCATGATATATCGGCCAGGTTAAAAAAATAAAAGTAGGTCAAACTTCAAGGTCTAGGTCACAAGGTCCAAGGTCATGATTCCAAATTAAAGGTCTTGGCAGGAGGTATCCATGTGTGAAATATCAAGGCTCTATCAATAAAAGTACATGAGATATAGGCCAGGTTAAAGTTTTTTTAAAAGTAGGTCAAACTCCAAGGTCAAGGTCACTAGGCCAAAGGTCATGGTCCCAAATAAAAGGTATTGGCAGGAAGTATCCATGTGTGAAATATTATGGCTGTATCTCAAATAGTGCCTGAGATTTATAGTTCACAAGATACAGAATTAACTTTGTGAAAATTAGGCCTCCCAGTCTATTTTCTCCCAGTCTATGACCGTTTCCTACTTCCTGTTTAGAAAATTGGGGGGGGGGGGAATTTTGCTTCTCTGACTTTTTGCAAAGTTAATGTTTGAGATATGAATTCAAACATTGATATTGATGAATCCAGGACATTAAGGGGCTGACTAAATGGTAGGACCAAGTGAGGCAACATTGGTGAGTCTTCTTTTGACTAAATTAAACAAATTCAAATGTTCATTTTTACCATTCCCCACCCACATATTATGTAGTAAATATCTAGGAGGCGTAATTATGAGGCGGATTCCGCCTGTAATTTCTTAAAAATTCCAAGCGGAATCCGCCTCATAATTATATCTAGTTACGCCTCCTAGCAATTACGCCTGTAAAAAATCCGCTTCATTTGCATATTCCGTCTCTAAAAATTCCGGTTAATTAACATTTTACGCCTCTAAATTACGCTTGGTTTACGCTTGGTTTCCGTCTCATTCTTATATTTCTTTAAACAAGCTTACTAGCGGAAAATGAGACGGATTCCGTCTCATAATTACGTCTCATTTACGCCTCTGTTACGGGCGTAATTTTTCGTACAGGTATATATGGATTTTACGGAAACGAGTTATAATTATGAAATAATAACAAGTTTAGCGGTCTTTATTGCAAATAAAAACCGATGTGCGACGGACTACATGTGTAGGTACAAACCGAGGCGCTGTGCGCCGAGGTTTTTTCCCATAACATGTAGTCCAGAGCACAGAGGCTTTTATTGTGCAATAAAGACCGCTAAACTTGTTATTATCTCCATTATAACACTCTAAATAACAAAACGCATACACTGTGTATTTGAAATGTGTTATTTTGTGGAAAATCTGCCATGAACTAGTTTTCAGCGTAGGAAACGCATTCTCGGTCAAGTGACGTCATTGATGACGTCATTTGACGTTACCTTAACGCACGTGACATTTTGGCGCATACACAAAGCATAATTACATAGAGTCTTCATTGGTCAAATAAAACCCGATGCAGTTTTACGGAAACGTGTTATAATGTTGAATTACTACCAGATATCATACTCTGCATCGAGATTTTTGTGCTAATTCCAGATTTTGGTACAAACGGGCCTGGGATCTGTTAATTAATGTTGCATATAGAACTAGCTTATTTTGTTGATTTTCTACCAGATATTATACTCTGGGTCCAGATTTTGAGGCAAATGGGCCTGGAGGCTGTTAATCAGTGTCGCCTATAGAACTAGCTTGTTTTTATTTTTTACTACCAGATATCTTAATCTGAATCCAGATTTTGGTGCAAATTGACATGGGAGTTTTTAGTCAGTGTCTCCCGTAAAAGTTGTCTTTTTTGTTGATTCATTACCAAATATCATTCTCTGAATCCAGATTCTGGTGCAAATGGAACTGGGGCGTTTTATCAGTGTCGCTTTTAGAAATAAATTATTTTGTTTGATTTACTACCAGATATCATATATTAGATCCAGATTTTGGTGCAAATGGGCCTGGGAGCTGTGAATCAGTGTCACCTATAGAACTAGCTTATTTTCTTGATTTACTACCGGATATCATACTCTAAATCAAAAATTTATTCGAAGGAACCTGGGAGCTGTTAATCAGTGTTCCCTATAGTTCTAGCTTAGGCCTATATTATTGATTTACTGCCAGATATCATACTCTGAGACCGGATTTTGCTTGAAACGGCTCTAGGAGCTGTAAATAAGTGTTGCCTATAAAACTAACCTATTTTGTTGATCTACTACCAGATATCATACTCTGAATCCAGATATTGAAACAAACGGGCTTTGGGGCTGTTAATCAGTGTCGTCTATACAACTAGCTTATTTTGTCATTCACTACCAGATATCATACTCTGAATTCAGATTTTGATTTAAACGGCCCTGGGAGCTGTTAATCAGTGCCGCCGAACTTTTTTCTTTGATTTACTACCAGATATATTACTCTGAATCCAGATTCTTGTACAAATGGGTGTGGGAACTGTAAAATAGGATCGCCTATAGAACTAGCGTATTTTGTTGATTTTTTTTCACTGATATTATACTATCGATCCATATTTTGATGCAAACGGGCCTAGTAGATTTAAATCAGTGTCGCCTAAAGAAGAAGTTAATTTTGTTAATTTACTACCAGATAATTATCTTACTCTTAATCCAGATATTGGTGCAAAAGAGCCCTTGGGCTGTTATTCAATGTCGCACATAGAACTAGCTTATTTTGTTGATTTACTATCAGATATCATACTCTGAATCCAGATTTTGGTGCATTTGGGCCTGGTAGCTGTTAATGAGTGTCTGCTATAGAACTAGCTAACTTTGATTATTTACTACCAGATATCATACTCTGAATCCAGGTTTTAATGCAAATTGGCCTGTGAGATTTTAATCAATGCCTCCCGTAAAAGAAGTCTTATTTGTTGATTAACTACCGGATATCATACTTTGAATCCAGATTTTGATTCAAACAGGCCTGGGAGCTGTTATTCAATGTCGCGTTTCTTAAACACTTAATCAAGATTTCTATGCATATGGGCATGGGAGCTGTTAATCATTGCCGCCTTTATAACTTATTTTGTTAATTTACTATTGTTGTCTGCAAAAATTTGAGACTGTGTCCATGTGTCAAAGGTATTTTATATAGAGCTTTTAAAAAAAGTATGATTACAAAGAAATTTATTTTTGGAGCTTTCTTGCAGAATATTAACTTTGATTACTCCCTACATGGCAAGAAAATGGTTGCAAAGCCACACACCTAGTCTCGCCACGGAGCACTTTGGAATTACCGGAAATCAAAAAAAGCTTATGCGATGTTAATGACGCAATCCCAGTTAAAGGGGACAATTGATGTCTCCGGCCTTTAATATGTACTAGCTGCAAATAGTCAACATTATATACTCGGCAAAACTGCTTAGAACGCATCACTCAGATCTTTGTTAATATTTTTTAACGAATTTACAGAATACGTTCAAAATTTGCACATGCTGACTACCACCATTTGATAAGAAGTCTATGAAATTTCATAGTAAATGCTACAGTCTGTTTTGAAATACAGAACTTTTAATAAGGACACCCTTAATTCTAAAATTCATAAAGTCTGAAATTAAATTAAAATGGGAAATTCACGCATAACTTTCAAACCGTTTGTATTGGCTGAAAGAGTTCCTGTATAGAACAGTTACTCTTCCTGAAACAAAGTGACGGCTTTAACACTTTTGTTGGTGCGTATTTTATTCCCGCAGAGGTATTGTTACATCACTATTGTCGTTAGTGTCGTTGTTGGGATCGACGGCGACGTCGTTTACGTAGACAAAACGTAACGGTCTATATCTTATGAACCGTATGAGATGCAGATATTTCACACCTAGACAGGTCCCACTAGGACCTTTCACCTGAGACTATAAAATTTGACCTCGTGGCGTTGACCTTGAAAGTTTGACCTTTTCTTTTCAAAAGGTGTGTCTGTGCGAGCTACGTTGTCCGCGAACAGCCCTTGTTACGTTAGATAAGGAATTGTTTTTTTCTGATTTCAGTCCCACACTAAATTAATCCGAGTCTTCTCTGATGTAAATACGCTCTTTGATGTTTTGATTTTTCGCTATTTATTTATTTCATGCTATTTAAATAGCGAAAAATCAAAATATCAAAGAGCGTATTTACATCAGAGAAGACTCGGATTAACACTAAATCAGCTTTCAAAATCAATTCAGATAAAAATGATTGAAAAAGATCACAATTTACAAGAGCCGAAAAACTGTTTTGGTACCCTTTTCTTATGACGCGGTCATATAAGACACAAAACTTAAAAATAGTTTTATGGATAAGTGCAAAAACTTATGAGATAAATATATGCCAAATTTTAAAACTAGATCTTTGAAAATAAAGAAGTTATGCAATGTTAAAAAGTGATGCGTTAGCTCTTTTGCCGAGTATATAAATGCCCACCACATTTATTTTCATCCAACACCTATAACTAAAAAAATATCTATATAATTTACGTTCGTAAGAAATCCATTTCGTATGAAAATCATGTGGCAATCAAACTAGGGGTATTTCTACCAGATAGCATACTCTGAAGCCAGATTTTGGTGCAATTGGGCCTGGAAGCTGTCAATCAGTGTCGACTATAGTAAAAGCTTATTTTGATTCAAACGGGCCTGGGAGCTGTTATTCAGTGTCGCCTATTTTTATACACTGTATCAAGATTTTTATGCAAAAGGGCATTTGAGCTATTAATCATTGCCGCTTTTATAACTAGGTTGTATATTTTAAATAACTAACTCTGAATCCAGATTTTAGTGCAAATGGGCCTAGGAGCTGTGAATCAGTGTCGCCTAAAGAACTAGCTTATTTTACGGATTTACTACAAGATATTATATTCTGAACTCAGATTTTAGAGCAAACTGGCCTGGGAGCTGTTAATAATTGTAGACTTTAGAACTGGCTTATTCTGTTGATTTACTACCAGATACCATAGTGTAATAGCCAGGTCGTAGTCGAAGACTGTAATATCCGGATATAGGTGCATTTGCAAAAACATGATCGCAGATTTACGTCGATACCAGCATTTCACGATCTCATCCGGGTATAGGAAGTTAGATTAATGTTTTCACTTACGAGACAGCATAGATTTGTGTGTTGACAACCCATATCTTAGCCGTAATTCTGATCGCCAGCATTGTTTTTCTTCGAATTGGCTCCGGGCATTTTCCGTCCTATTCGTTGCTAAGAACGCTGGCGTAAGGAATTTTGTCATCTTCGCAGCAAGCAATATTTTAGCATTTGTTAGTGTCGAAACGGATAATATTTGGGTTGATGATTGATTTTGTGTATATTTTATGCCATGTTTTAGTTGTTTTAATACGTAATTGTAATGCTGCCGAAGAACTACTTTGTCGCGTAATGCTGCCGATAGGGCCGAATGCTGGCGATAGAATTCGATCGTTCTACTCGGATAATGGGGTCATGCAAATTATATGATTTAGGACGTTAAAACACAGAGAATGTTTTCCTGTACACCCCTTTTCTGTTACTTTAGGGGATTTCTGTCCAAAACCCTATGTTGTTGGCCTTGACCGAATCACTCATTCCGGCCGGTCTAGCCGAAACGGAATGGAGGATTCTGATTGGCTAAGGACTTCGCCAGCATCGCCAGCATCCAATCGCCTATAAAAGCGCTGAGCCGAGAGCGTTCCACATCAATTGCTCGGACGGCATCAACAAGTCATCATGGGAGAATAGAATAGATCTTCAACCAACAAAGCCTTTACAGGCTAAGAGACAACAATGAGCTTCTTTTCTTCAATAGGAGATCAACATTCATAGATGAGAGCTAGAATGGAACGTCCGTCGTCTGTAGCAATTGGTCATGCCCCTTTTTAAGCTTTTAAAAAGTACTGTTTGTTTATTTTACATGGAGAAACTATAGAAAAGAGTAATTTAACAATGATTTTAATACTTTGATTCAATCGTGTGTTTTTATTTGGCCCTTCCTGTTTAACCAGTAAGTCAACAGAAGCATAACATTGTTATTTGTAGTCGACCAGCCAAATCAACTCAGCCATCAAATCCTGACAGATAGAGAGAAACGGCTGGTTGATTACAATACTATGAATCCAGATTTTGGAGCAAGCAGGCGTGGGAGCTGTTAATCAGTGTCGCCTATAGAACTAGCTTTTTTTCGATTTACTAAATGATATCGTACTCTGAATCCAGATTTTGGTGCAAATCGGCCTGGTAGCTGTGAATTGGTGTGGCCTAACGAACGAGCTTATTTTGTCTCCCGTACAACTAGTCTTTTTGTTGATTTACTACCGGATATCATACTCTGAATCCTGATTTTAGTGCAAACGGGACTGGGAGTTGTTAATCAGTATCGACTTTAGAACAAGTTTTTTTTTTCGATTTACCAACAGATATCATACTCTGATATATACCTTGAGAACTAGCTTACTTTGATTAATACTACCATATATCATATTATGAATCCAGATATTTGTGCAAACGTGCCTGGGAGCTATTAATCAGTGTCGACTATAGACGTACCTCATTTTGTTGATTTACTACCAGATATCATGCTTTGAATCCAGATTTTGGTGCCAACGGGCCTGGTAGCTGTAAATCAGGGTTGCCTGAAAAAATGACTTATTTTGTTGATTTACTACCAGATATTACTCTGAATCCAGATTTTGGTGCAAATTTAACCTGGGAGCAGTTAATCAGTGTCGCCTATTGAACTAGCTTACTTTGATTATTTACTACCAGATATCACTCGCTGAATCCATATTTTTGTGCAAATTGGCCTTGGAGTGTTGTTAATCAGCGTCGTCTATACATCTAGCTTATTTTGTAGTCAGTGTCTACCGTAAAACTAGGGTTTTTGTTCATTTAATACCGGATATCATACTCTGAATCCAGATTTTGATTCAAACTGGCCTGGGAGCTGTTAATCAGTGTCGCCAATAGAACTAGCTTATTTTGTTGATTTACTTCTGGGCAGGTTTAAAAAAATGTGACCAAAGTGTGACATTTAAATGTTACGAATAACAGCTAATTTTACAGAATATCATCCAGATTTCTTAATTAGGGTGGCTAAAAACTATTCTAAATGGTTAAGCAGTGCAAAAATTATATTTTAAATTCATGTTCACTACTTTTTAGCTAAAATTGCGTGCAAAATCTTACAAAATGACAACAAAAAAGCGTTTCACTCCTGACAGCATATATATTGCACAATATGAGAAATTGTAACCCACGAATTACTAAAAATTAGAGTGCAGAATACCCACAAGGTTGATGGCTTCCTGAAAAAAATTGAGTGGTAGATTTCTGGCTGAATAGACAAAAATGAGAACACATCTTGAAAAATAAAAGTGTTTCACTCCTGACATAAAATTCAGAGGGGTATTGTATAAAACAGACTCCACATCCTAATCCAATGAAGATAAGATGAAAAAGTAATTTTAAGATGATGCTGCACATGTTGTTTTATGAACTACAAGTGCTTATTGTAGTATTCTGTCACTGTCTTTTATTTACCATAGCTTAGAAAATTGGTAAAAGTGTTAAGTGTCACACAAAAACGTTTCACTCCTGACATTTTTGACATGTTTTAATGACATATCTTTTTTATTTGTGAAGCGATTTTCTTTAAACTTGGTACCCAGTATATATACACAATAACACATCTTTTTAGCTTTGATTGTGTTGAATATGTTTCTCTGTAAAAGCCGTGGCATGTAAAAAGTGAATGGTCACATTTTTTTAACCTTGCCCTTCTAGATATCATACTCTGAATCCGGAATCTAGTCGAATGAGCCTGGGAGATGTTAATCAATGTCGCCAATAGAACTAGTTTATTTTGTTGACTTACTACATGTACCAGGTATCATACTCTGAATCCAATTTGGTGCAAATGAGCCTGGGAGCTGTAAATCAATGTCACAAATAGAAGTAGCTTATTTTGTTGATTTACTACCAGATGTCATACTCTAAATCCAGATTTTGGTGCAAATGGGTCCGGAAGCTGTTTATTTGTGTCGCCTTGAGAACTAGCTTACTTTGATTAATACTACCATATATCATATTATGAATCCAGATTTTGGTGCAAATTGGGGCTGGGAGCTTTTAACCAGTGTCTCCCGAAAAAATAGTATTTTTGTTGGTTTACTACCAGATATCATACTCCGACTCGAGAATTTAGTCGAATTGGCCTTGGAGCTGTTAATCAATGTCGCCTGTAGAACTAGTTTTTTTGTTGATTTACAACCAGATATCATATTCTGAATCCGGATTTTAGTGCAAACGGGCCTGAGAGCTGTTAATCAGTGTCGACTTTAGAACTAGCTTATTTTGTTGATTTACTACCAGGAATCATACTCTTAATCCAGATTTTGGAGCAAACGGGCCTGAGAGCTGTTAATCAGTGTCGACTTTAGAACTAGCTTATTTTGATGATTTACTACCAGAAATTATACTCTTAATCCAGATTTTGGAGCAAACGGGCCTGAGAGCTGTTAATCAGTGTCGCCTATAGAACTACCTTTTTTATTCACTGTCTGTATAATATCGTACTCTAAATCCAGATTTTGGTGCAAATGGGCCCTGGAGCTATGAATCAGTGTCTCCTATAGAACTAGCTTATTTTGTTGATTTACTACTAGATATCATACTCTGAATCAAGATTTTGCTGCAAACAGGCCTTGCAGCTGTTAATCAGTGTCGCCTATAGAACTCTCTCACTTTGTTAATTTACTACCTGATATTTTACTCTGAATCCAGATTTTGGTGCAAATGGGCATGGGAAGAGCAATCAGTGTCGCCTATAGAACTAGCTTACTTTGATTATTTACTACCAGATATCACACTCTGGATCCAGATTTTGGTGCAAATGGACATGGGAGCTTTAAGTCTGTGTCTCCTGTAAAACTTGTCTTTTTTGTTGATTTACTATCTGATATCATACTCTGAATCAAGATTTTGATTCAAACTAGCCTTTGAGCTGTTAACAACTGTCGCCTATCGAGCTAGCTTATTTTGTTGATTTAATACTTGATATCATACTCTGAATCAAGAATATAGTCGAATGAGCCTGGGAGCTGTTAATCAATGTCGCCTATAGAACTAGCTTATTTTGTTGATTTACTACTAGATATCATACTCTGAATCCTGAATTTAGTCAAATAGGTCTGGAAGCATTTAATCAGTGTCACCTTTAGAACTAGCTTATTTCGTTAATTTACTACCAGATATCATATTCTGAATCCAGATTTTTCTGCAAACGTGCCTGGGAGCTGTTAATCAGTGTCGCCTATAGAACGAGCTATTATACCCCCCCCCCCCCCCAAATTAAAATGGGGGGGGGGGTATATAGGAGTCAGCTTGTCTGTTGGTCTGTCTGTCTATCTGTCGGTCGGTCGGTCTGTAGCTTTTTTGTCCGCTCTATTTCTCCCAAACTGCTGGTCCAATTTAATTTAAACTTCACATATGAACGTATTACTAAATTGAGATGTGCATATCATATTTTGGTCTTGGTCTATTTTTGACGGAGTTATGGCCCTTGAGTGAATTTTCTTGTCCGCTCAATTTCTCGGAAATTAATAAATGGGTTTCAAAATACTTTACAGTTATGCTTAGTATCTCTCAAATAATTATGTGCATAGCAAATTCTGGTGATGATTCATTGATTTTTGAATGAGTTATGGCCCTTTGCTGAAAATTGTCATTTTACGCAAAATTAATGTGTGTTGATCGTTTTTTCGATTTTTTGTCCACTCTTTTTCTCATAAACTTCTGGACCAATTATATTCAAACTTCACATGTGAACTAATTATTAAATGTAGATATGCGTATTATATTTTGGTTATGGTCCATTGATTTTTTAATGGAATTATGGCCCTTGAGTTAATTTTCTTGTCCGTTCAATTTCTAGGAAAGTGATGGATTGATTTAAAAAATATTTTACAGTTATGCTTAGTAGCTCTCAAGTATGTGCATATCAAATATTTGTTATGGTTCATTGATTTTTGACTGAGTAAAGGCCCTTTGTTGAATATTGGCATTTTTCGCAACATTAACATGAGTTGATCAGTTTGTTGATTTTTTGTCTGCTCTATTTCTCCTAAACTACAGAATTTTGTTCAAAGTTCACAGTCATCAGTGTTCAAATTCTAAATCAAATTTCGTTTTTCCAAAATTAAATAGTATTTAAGTTGATTCAAGCCGTAGTTATGAGATTTTATGACAACACCGGCGGTTTATTACGATACCTAACAGTTAACCAAGTCTATTTAAGCACAGAATTATTTGCCATTGACCCAGATTCGTTCATGAAATTTTTCAACCTTGAAGTCTTGTCCCTTCCGTATTTCGATACAATGAAAGATTGGGTTTTTTACAATGCAATGCACGGATGTAGTTTTCCTCCAGGTTTATGGAAAAGAAGCAATTCAAGACAACATGTGATAGATAATTGATAAAACCGCCTGGGTTTGACCCTTTCCCAAAACAGAAATAAATGGACAGTTGAAAGGACTTAAAGACTTCTGTATTTGTGTTTGAAAATTTGATTTCCTAACGCAAAATATAAGCTATCACACGAAACGGTGAGGCGAAAATGTTGATTATCAGTAGATCTGTTTTCTTCTTTTTCCTCAATGTTTTCCTAAACCTTTTCTATTCCGTAACGTCAGTGGTTATTACGAAAAGGGTTAAAGAAATATAACCTAAAGTTAGATCTGTCGGGATCTTTTTTGGGGCGAGATTTGTGAAAGTTCTCTATCATTATGCCAGGAATCTCATTCAAAATGGCTAAATGAGAGAAATATCTCATAGAAAAATTTATTTTTGACAAATGATTTGGTACAATTTGCAATTTAAAACTAGTGGCGGATCCAGGATTTCTGTGAGAGAGGTTCGAATAGGGCTCGGGTTTCTCGTGTAAAAAATACGTCATCGTCACGCCTCAATGGTCTAAAAATAGATTGGGAATCCCCTATCGTACAAATACGGCTGTGAATCTCGCGAAGATTTTCCACGTTCAACTTGCCAAAGATGACATTCTAAGAGCTGGATGGCCATTATCATTTGTTGAGAAACATTATAATTCAGAGTTGAGAAGGTTGCTGCACTGTCGTATACTTTTTAAGATCGGTATATTCTGATTTTTTTCGGGAGAAAGGGCGGAGCCTAGTAAACGGTTATTACATTGAAGATTGAGGAGAAACAGCGTTTTCAATTAGCGGTAAATCGTCGGTGTTATTGCAAATTATTGTAACTGCAGCTTGAATCAAGCTGCATTTACGAGGTTTTTTAATAACACGTTTTACAATCGCACAGTCTTTCAATTTCGAAATGTTTTCATGCTCGTGCCGCACGTTTTTCCCTTGTGTTAACCAAGGTATCGAGAAGTAAACTCGTCGAATAACCTTTTGGCTTAGCCACACCCTTTCAGGTGAATAAAAACGCAATATAACTATGAAATAAGCAGTTGAAAAGTAATGTTTACACATACGGTCCTGTTTTGGCTTCGTCGTGCCGCTCGTGCGTATAGACCTACTCGCTTAATTAAATTACCCTTTCCAAAACGACAAAATGTCGTGTGGGGCCAAATTGAAAAAGGTATGTAGATGACAAAACGGATGTGAGTACTTTTAGTGTTTTATGTCAGAGAAAATATCGAGGCAAAAGTAGAATGATCATCAATATCAAAAGAAGTTATTCACACTCATTGTGTCTGCTGTGCAGATCTTTTCAATTTGGTCGATCATCATTTACTTCTTTTGCCTCAATGTTTTTCCAAGAATTTTCTGTTGGGGACGTCAAAACCGGTCTTGTTTGGGAAATGATTTATCTAGGAAAAAACTAGAATTTGTCGCTGAATGTTATTTGATACCCCCACAGGCTTTCACTACAACAAAGGGCAATAACTCTCAAAAAAGCAAAGTAGAGGTATGCTCGTACGTTGCACTTCTCCTTGGTGAGATCTATCTACCCGCGAAGTATATCGTCGGTGTAAATGCAAAACCTCGTATGTCGATTCTTGTGATTTTCAAAGCAAAATCTTGCGTGTCCAGTTTAGACAATTCTTGTACGTTTGAGGATATATTCGCTAATCAGTATAAATGACACATTATCTGTGAACAATATGTCCGAATTTCAAGTAAAACATTTCAGTTTGAGAAAAGTTATTACACTTTTTTCCTTCCCCTTTGAAATTTTCCAAAAATGAGATACGAGGTTTTGCATTTACAACGACGATATTCTGTTTTTATTCGAGAGACAGGGCGGAGCCTAGTACACGGTTCATTCCATTTAAGCTTGGGGAGAAACAGCCTTCTCGATTAGCGGTAAATCGTCGGTATTGTTGCAAAAAAATATAACTACAGTGTGAATCAATCAGTAGTTACGAGGTTTTATGACAACACATTTTACAATCGCGCATTCTTTCAATTTCGAAATATGTTCATGCTCGTGCCGCACGTGTTTTCTCTTCTACCAACCAAGGTATCGAGAGGTAAACTCGTCGAATACTAGTAACCTCTTTCCTTAGCCACACCCTTTCAGGTGAATAAAAACAGAATATACCATGATCTTTCAGACTTTTCGATGTTTTTTTCTGGTTAAGCTGCTGAGGAATCACAAGAAAAAAACGTTTGTCATTTCTAGTGTCTTGGTATCTGGAATCAATGTTGCATGTTGAATATGCGCAATGTTTCGTAGTTTTAGTTCCCGCCTGCATTATCTATGATCGACTAATATCTCGCTTGAAAATAATAATTTTTCGCTGATGTCCGATTTATGACCGATAAACAAAATATTAAACTGATACCCGGCAAACGTTGTTGAGGGATTTCCCATCAGAAATCTAATTTTAGTACAAGATCCCGCGAAAATTGTTCCTTATATACAAATGTAGGGGATTCGTTTTCCTGTCATTATACAACATTGACTGAATTTCTTTATGAATATGAAATAGTCAGGCTTCAGAGTGGGTTTCGTTTGAACCCTCTGAACCCCCTCTGGATCTGTCACTGAAAATTTTCTCAAAAGTATCATCCTAATCCCTATGTGCAGATAAAAATTTGTAATCCAGTTTGACAGTCCGCTCCCGGTGTCAATAGACTTTTTCTTGACATATGAATGTAATCTAATATATAAGACATGAGTGATGATTCTAAACAAAAGACGTAGGTAAACATCATGTTCCATACTATTCCAAACTATTCAAATTTTGCATGTGATGGCTCAGATCTTGCAGGTGGGTCACACCTGCAAAATTTTAGACAAAGCATTCAAAATTTATTGAAGATTAATAGTGTTTTTCATTGTTTAGATATACGAGGGTCATCCAATAATAAGTGAGACTGTTGTCATATCTCAAAAACTGTCCGACAGAATTTAATGAAACTTGGCACATACATGACCTAACATGTTAGCTATAGAAAAATTGCACCAAATGTTGTTATGTTATTACGTCACGTTTATGACGTCACTTCCTGTGACACAACCATTTGTAACGTGGACGCGTCTCATGCGGCTTGGCAGAAGACAAAAATGTGCATGTATAAATATTGCGTTATTTTAGGGCAAAACTAGGACGGAGATATTTCAAATCTAACTAAAAGTTATTTTTGATAAAGCTTTGTCATGTACAGCTGTTTTCTGGTGGGTTCCGAAGTTTAAGGACGAAAGGATTAGTGGGCAGAAGCAACCCACCTTTGGTCGGTAAACAGAAGCTAAAAGTGAAGAGAAATATCCAAAAATGACGTTTTTTGTCCATGTAAATCAGCGCATATCATATCAAAATTGGTCAAATCTGGGAAAGCAATCAATGTAGAGTATTAGTATTTATTTTAAAGCCTGTCTAGAGATCTGTCTTTACAAGAACGGACCAAAGCTGCACGAACGTAAGACTTTGGTTCTGCATGACGTCAAAAAGCAGGTAGGGTGACGTCACTTTTGACTCTCTATAATTGGAATATTTTAGTGCAGCCTCAAAATGTTCTGTACACAAGTCCTCCACACTTTGATCATTGTTTTAAGTTAAAAGAATCATCGCGATGTGTGTGTTTTGAGGATTTAAATGCATATGAAGTAGACGTGGCCAGTCTAATGTACATGTAACCGTAAAATTTGTGAAGACGTGCCATAATATTGTAACTGGATTAAACAAGATGTTATTCACTTTATTCAAATGGAGTAAAAGGTTTTTTTCCATAAAATGTGATAATGGATTGTCATGTCACAAAAAGGTATCATTCCTGTATCTTTTTTTACTAATTACATGGCCACAGGAGTCCACTGATTCTTAAATCTGGGGATTCAAACTGCTTTTTTTTAAACTATGCTTGTATCTTAGGCTTTCCATACAAAACCTAGAAGGTTGCCTGCAAAAACTGAGGGTTCACAATTCAATCTGGCTTAGGGGGTAAAACCCCATCTGGTATTTTTGAAAAGCCTGAATAAACGGGTAAAAAGGGCCCACCTTGGGTGTCCAAAGCCAATCGCAAAAGTTTTGTTGAGTTCGTCTATATATGGCTTACGTAGTGAATCTTAAACCTTTCATTCTAAACCAGGTAAATGGCTCTGCTTTAGGTAGATTGCATGCAAACACAACTACCCATCGAATTCTCTATGTCTGCCTACACTTATTGGATGTGCGCGGCGGCCGTGGCGCAGTTGGTAGCGCATCTACCTCTCATTCGAGAGGTCCCGGATTCGATACCCTTATTGACAAAAATGTCACCCATCAATGGTTTGAAATCGTGAACCTATGTGGGGGAGCTGCTGGAGGCTCGGAAAGGGTGTTGTGGTAGTATTGGTATAAGGAACGATAGGAATCCATGGTTAGATGCTCCAGCCACCGCGATATGACCTTAGTAGTTGAAAATAGCATAAAACCCCAATAAACCAAACTTATTGGGTGTGCCAATCTACAAAGGTAGGCCTATTGGCTTGACAACAAGTAGATCCGCTGAAAGTACACTTGTATGGCGCACGAATAGGGTCTAAAGTCAATATATCGGTAGACCACTAAAAATATAAGGGTAGACATCTATTTTTAGCGGTCTACCCCTATTTTAATTATAGGTCTAGCGCTATATTCTATTCTATTCTTTATTCTTTACCGCCAGTAATGACGAACCCTAGAAATCTCTAGGTACAACATATCAAACCATACACCACATTTAATTACATATGTAAGACCCTAAACCGAATATAAATCCTATCAAGGTTACTGCAGATACATCAACCCACCACCATATTTACAAATGCATCTACAGTAACACCTTCGAGAAGAGAAGCAGTGGGAACCTTGTTTACAAGTATCTCACTGCTACCCATTTATACACCCGGGTAGACTGGGGCGTTGACAATTAAGTGTCTTGCCCGAGGACACACCTCCCCGGGTGGGACTCGAACCTGGGTCCTTCGGGTTACAAATCGAGTGCTCTCACCACTCGGCTATCGAGGCTGTACTATATTGGCTTTAGACCCTTTTCGCGCGCCATACACTTGTGCACATCAATTATCTGTACTAGTGGTCTGTTATTCAGTGTTTTTCAACATTTTCCTCTTCGCATACAGAAACATCGTAAGAAAAGAATAATTTTTACTGAAAATCATTTGGCGGACTACATCTCTGAAGCACTCTGAAATTCTAATATGTAGACGACATTCTCGCATAATTTAGTGGAGAACCCTGTAGATAGATTCCACGTAGCCTACTTCTATTTAGTGCAATAGTCCGGATTGCTGCTGCTCTGACATTTAAAATATCGCAGATGTATGTAATAGAAGGAGATGTAAATACAGGATACCGGTCCCGCACGCTTACAACCACAATTGTATTATATAATATTGCCACATTATATAATTCAGAGGCGGTTCCAGGATTTCTAAAGAGGGGGTTCAAATGTGGAAAAGGGGGTTCGTCTGTCTCATTTTACTCAAAATATCTTTAAATTTCCCACGAAAATCATTTCGTTCCAGCGGGTGGTTCGGGCAAACCCCATTGAAAGCCTTCTAATTACATTTTCTTCTTTTGCCTCAATATTTTCCCAAGCCACTGGTTTATATCGCTTCTCTGATTCTACGCATAAATAATTATCCATAGAAACTTGGAATGGCAACGAATACCAATTTTATTATTCGATTAACCGTTGACTTTTTAGGCCGGTTAACCGATTAACCGATAAGTCGAACCATAGGATCATTGATTTTGACAGGCCCAGCCTGACAACCCATTACCTGTACTTTTTGTATCATTTTAATGTGATCAGCGATTAACCAATCAAATTCTGTGATTAACGTTATCAACGTCCAATGAAAATTATCAAGATGACACGAGTATTGATTGATGCAGGTGTGAAAGATTTTTGAATCGGACTATTTGACTGCATGACAATATTTTTGACACTTGATCGCAAATCTGTGCGAGTAGGGCACCCATCAGTCGTAGGTGTTTATGAGTGAAGCTTTATCTTACCAATAACTTATAATTTGTGAATTCGATCTTGCCTTTTTTACTTTTTACTCTTTTCAGTATAAAGTGAGATGTGACGTTAAAGGTTGCCATTCTAAGCCACCTCGAATTCAATCATATATAAAGTAAATAACCGACTATTAAAGTCAACAGGATGCGGTTATAGCACGTTTACTTTATAAAAATTAAGCATTTTTCATTGTATTTAATTAGAAAACGTCATTTTAAGTGGTTTGCACTATAAAACCCGATTTTCGCATCCGAGTTCGTTTTACCCAAATTATGTGGATCATCCGTGTTGTGTGGTATCAACATCCGTGGTAAGTTGTACCTTGAAGCAAACTAGGCTAATTTTTAAACATGGCTTTAGACACACAAAAAAATTTTCCAGTTTGATGAATGGTATAGATTTATTCCATAGGTGTCGAAAGCTTATTTTGAAGGGATATTTGCTCGAAACCAGTTAGATAAGTTCTACAAATATAAAACAAAACGGGAAGTAGGCGAGAAAATAGTGATTTACGATTTAAAATCGCTTGTATCTATAGTTTACTCAAATCCTTTGTTATGAAACTACAGCACCCTCAAGATAAACCATTTTGCATCAGCTCTGCACAAACACTTTTTATAAATCAACAATTAAAAGGCTATATGTTGATGTTTTCTTACCTTGTGTATTCCCACGGTGTTGTTTTTCCCATCCGCGTTTGGAAGACCAATCCGTGTTTTTTGTATCTGGATGAACGGTGTGTCTAAGATCAGTCTTGCAAACGGTAAGAAAAGCTATGCATAAAACTATTTTAATTCGGAACGATTTTATCAAGTAAATTGACGTAATTTCGTACAAACAATAGCATTTGGTGGATGTTGGGTGTTGCTTGATTCAAGCCGTATTAACGAGATTTTATAACAACACCGACGGGCTATCTAAACACATCGGTAAATCAATTCTATTTTTAGAACAAAGGTCATTGATTTCCTAACAAGATCCAAGGCCCTTATCATCAACCATCTTGTGACCAAGTCGGACGCTAATGCAGGAATCGGTGAATTTGTCGTACGTTCATTAGTAGGGACACCTGGGTTTTACGTCCCTAGAAGAAATTGGTTTGGGAAACATTGAGAAATTTGAAGAAATATAAGGGTATAATTTCTCCTTTTCCCTCGTGTATTCTGCGTTTTTATATACATGTACACATTTTCTACACATCGTCGTTGTAAATGCAAAACCTCGTATCTCGTTTTCGGAAAATTTTTAAGGGGAGGGGAAAAGTGAATAACTTTTCCCAAACTGAAATGTTTTACTTGAAATTTGGACATATTGTTCATAAATAATGTATCATTGATACTGATCGGTAAAAATATCTCAAAACCTGCGAGAATTGTCTAAACTGGACACACAAGTTTGTACTAAACTCAGGACACACAAGTTTGTACCTTGAAAATCGCAAGAATCGACATACGAGGTTTTGCATTTACACCGAAGATATATCAAAAGACATACAGATGCTTTCTTGTCATTGGGTATTGGTATGTAAACATTTTCTCAGGAAACGCAAACTTGAAACCCCTCACGGATAGCATGTATTCATCAAATAAACGAGGGGAAATGATCGGAAATAGTCTGCTCTCCTCTTTCTGCAATGCTATGAATTATTGCATCTACAATCATTCACATTCGTTGTAAGAATTTTCTTCGCTAGACAAGGTTGAATTCACCTGCGTTTGCATTCGCGTCGCTGATTTCAGCTTTGGCTTGCGAAGATGCATGGGCAGATCTAGAGGGGGGGATCGGGGGCTGGGGGTCCGGACCCTCCTGGCATTGGCCGAAAATTAGATTTTGACCATAAAAGTATAGTGTAACGTTGCATATTTATTACATTTTAAGCAGTAATTTGAGCTTGGACCCCGCCCGGAAAAAAATCTTGGGCTTGGACCCCCCCCCCCTGGAAAAAATCCTGGATCCGCATCTGAGATGTATCTGCATAAACTTTCATTTTGAAGACCAACTCCAAAATTGTATCCTATTCACATCCTTTGACCATTTTCAAGACAAGGCCACGTTGTGACGTCCCTGGTAGAAAAATTTTGGGGAAACATTGAGACAAAAGAAGAAAATGACGATAACCAGCATTTTCTTCTTTTGTCCTAATAGATTAATTTCTGTGTTTTGTACACAAATGATGTATTTATAAATATCAATTTCGTTATCTGCAGCCGCTTACATATTAGAAATCTTAAATGTTGCAGTTAATTGAAAAACACGATGGTTATAGACATAATGATTGTAATAAATGTTATCTTGTATAAAGTTTCCATATTTCTACATGAAATGTGCCTAGTTTTGGTGTCGCAAATCCTTCAAATATATACTAGAATTACCGGTATAAATATGTTATAGAAATTATAAAATTTTCTTTTAATAATATGGTACATAACAATGGCGTTTTTTCGGAGAATCTCATTTAAAATCGAGCCAGGGTAGCTTGCGTTGAGGCGAAAAGGGCATTTTCTCGCTATTACGTCGTAAAAATGACTTCATAGAAACAGTTGCGTGTTTTTTTTCTAGACTGTAAAAACGTTTCCGCTTTGAAATAATTGTTTGCAGTGAATGTATCCTATGAGCCATATACAGTGCCTACCAAAAGTCTGGAGACAAACAAGATTTTTTCATTCCTAAATCGCTAGAAATGAATTTCGTTTATCATTTTTATAGTTAGAAATATTATAACCCCTCTTTACAATGAATTTGCATGAAAACTAGTAGTTTTATCCATTATGTTCATGTTCAATCTGACACTTTAGCATAATGAGTCCATTTTGTTCAATTACGATAAAAATCATCAAGTTGTTGAAACAACATTCAAATTGTGTTTTATCCAAAAAAAAATGAGGACGAAGAACTTTGATTAATGTTTCTTAATGCATTCACCACTTTTAAATGATTTCTATGAGAACCCAACATGACAACCGGCTTTAAAGTTCTAAGAACTTCAAGCTTTAAGCTTAAGAAATTGCTTGCATGCCGAGGATATCGAGGTAAGGGTTAAATTTTCTTCTCTTAAATTCAATTTTTCTATCCCTAAGTTATGCTTCTACATCACTTATGGTATTTCTGTACTTGAAATTGATTTTTTTCTGTACAGATCGACTATTTATGAGATGATAGAGCAGGTCGCCATCAATAAGCTCTGACCATAACGGACTAAGAGAAGGCAAGAGTGCTGTATTAAAGTCATCATTTACTACAAAACAAACAGAATTTGCTTTTATAATATAGACATTTCTGTTAACCATTCAAACCAAAGATCGACCGGAATGGTCTCTGGCTGAGGCTGATTGTTTTTATGTGGGTTTTGCTATAAATGGTGGGTTATAAACGGCAGTGTGTGTATTCAAATAAATTGACTTTAGATTCTCATCAACTTTTGAGTCTCAATCTGAGGTTCGTTCTTTAGAGCGAGATTATTTTTTTTTTTTAAGATTTCTTAAGATGTTTTTGATACAGCGTTTTTGAGACCGAGATTTTAAGCGAGGTGTTCCGAATGTTCCATACTTCATACAAATGACGTCATCATGACGTCATTTGTATGAAGTATGGAGCATTCGGAAATCCGCGGTTTATGAATCATGGAGCATTCGGAACAACTCGGTCAATTCTATCCCATATAGATTCTACAGAATTTACCGAGGGGGTTCCGAAAGAAGTAAAGAGCAATGGCGGCTCCCAGTGATCGTCTTAAAAATCTTGCTCGAAAGAGCGCTTTATCCTAAAACATCTTAAGAATTCTCAAGATATCTCAAGAAATCTCGCTCTAAAGAACGCGGCTCTGATGTCTCGGCTTACTTCCAGGCATTTCTTAGATCTTGTACTATTAGTAATTGGTTGTCTACGCTTGCCCTGATTCGAATTTGGTCCTCCTACTGAGAAGAAACCCTTACAGTTGAAGGTATTGGTCCATTATATAGCGAGAGCTTATGATGGCAATCTGCTCTATCATCTCGTAAACAGTCAACCTGTTGAGAAAAAAAATCTATTTCAAGCACTGAAATATCATAAGTGATGAAGAAGGGTCACTTGAGAATAGGAATATTGGATTAAGAAGAAGAAAAATTTAACCCTTACCTTGATATTCTCGGGATGCAAGCAATTTCTTGAGTTGAAAAGTCTTGGAACTTTAAAGCCGGCTTTCGTGTTGGGTTCTCAAAGAAAATCATTTTTAAATGTGGTGAAATACAATAAGAAGCATTTATCGGAGTTCTTCATCCTTATTTTTGGATAAAACACAATTGGATGTTGTTGCAACAACTTGATGTTTTTTATTGTAATTGAACAAAATGGACACATTATGGAAAAATGCAAAATAAGGGATAGATCCACTAATTTTCATGTGAACAATTTGTAAAGATGGGTTGAACCCCGGTTATGATATTTCTAACTATACAAAAAATATATCAAATGCTTTTCTTCTGATTTAGGAATGAAATATGTAAAATAGTTTGTTTGTCTCCAGACTTTTGGTGGGCACTGTACTTCATTTAAAATTTTTATTTCGATATAAAAATAAAACACTTTGGCACTTTTAATTAATGACAGGGGATTTAAATCAATGTCCATGAATGCAATCCCTGTTGTTTAATGCCATTTTTCGTCTTTCAAATTGTCCGGGGAAAAGACATGACGTTGAATTCGCCTCAACGCAAGCTCTGTTTTATACCATTTAGTAGAAATCCCTGAAAAAAAGTTATTGTCATGCACCACTTTAAATTAATGATTAGTCGTCAGATTTTGGCCTAACGCAGCATGCCAGCCAACGCCAAAATCTTTGTACTCTATTCAGTTTCTCCACTCTCTTGTTTTCGTTTTCGTTGTTGTCAATATTGTTTATGTTTGATTCTTCAGTAACTGGAACAGCATCATTTTCAGGATCGGGATGGGGAGAGTTTTCATCATAAGTGTTCAGGATATAAGTTGTGTTAGATGCGGGTCTCTGTAAGTCACGTGACTGAACGGTTGTTGATCTAGAAGAGTAGTCACCACAAGAACTATAATCAGAATCTGTGTGAGTATCTTCAGACGTGTACATAATATCTGCTAGGTCAGTCACGGGTGTTACATTCCTGGTCTTGTTTACGAAGTTTTCACGGGTATCGGCGTGTTGTTCGTATGTCACATTTGTGTCATCGTCAGATCTATCGGTTAGTGGAGATTGTCCTGTATAGGATTTTGTTTCAATGTCAACTTTTTGCTTTCCATCTGAGCTCAGTCTATCGTTGATTTTGCACGCTCGATCCTTTGTGTTGTTGTTTGCCTCTATTTTACTCTTGTCCTCGCCCGGTGTAACGGTGATCACTTTTACTTTCTTTCTCTTGTTCTTGGTTTTAGATTGTTTCAGTGAAGATATTGACCTTGTGACATTGTTTGTGACCGTGAATCTTGATCCCTGTTCATGCTTCATAACTGTATAACTTTTGGCAGGTTTTAGTGCGCATGACTCCTTTGTGGACAATTGCTTTACAAGGTCCCTGTCCGTGCTGGCTTTTGTATAGCTTTTCTGCTTTACAGAGTCAGTTGTATCCGTGTCATAGAAATCATTTCTATCTTGTGCAGGTGTTATATCGAATACATCAACTTCTGATTCGACCATCATTGCAGGTACAGCTAATCTATGTACACTTGATCTTGCATCTGCATTTACTAGAGTGAACGACTTTTGCTTCTCGACTTTCTCTTTCGTTTTTCTAACTCTTCGCTCTTCTTATTCTGTTCCTCAACCTTTGCATAATCTATTTCACTATTCTCCTGATTTTGTGTACCAGGGCTCGCACATTTCTTCTTCTTTGACATCAATTTCGGCTGCTTAATGTCCATCATCTGACACACAAATTGGAGTATTTCACCAGGATCCTCTTCAACGTCGCCTTTTGCACTATTATGTGGCTTCGTACTTCTGGCGCTAGAAATGCTAAAGTTGTCGCTGGATTGAGACTGCTCATCGTCTTGCTTCAGATAAACAATGTTTGATTCTGGACCAGCTTCCTTTCTTCCTTTGTATGCTGCCTTATCATTTCGATATTCATTCCCAACTGTGTTTGAGTTTGATTGTTTATGATTGCTAGCATTGAATGATGATTTCTGGTCACTTTTTACTAGCTCTTCTTTTGATCTACGGGTATTTGTTAACTGTTCTTTTGTTAGAACCCCACTTATTCGTGTAGAACCTCCCATTCTTGTTTTGTTTCTGAAGGAATCCTGGTTCATTGCGTCGGCTGTAACATCTAACAAGTCTTTTAGTTCATTCACTTCATTCGCGATATCCTGACGTCTTGATGCACTAAACCTTTTAGAGCCAGTTCTTTGCACTGAAGTGTCGATACCCATATTAAACTGTTTATTCCGACGAGCCTGTGAGATGACTGACTGCTTGCTGTTACTCATGGTTTGTGTTGTCACCGACTTGTGGTCATTAGTGTCTATGTTGATAAGGAGAGCACCAACTTTCCGTTCTGGTTTATCCACTGTTTGTGTAGCAATTTCAGATCGAAGGGGGGCTTGGTATCCTAATTTTGCCTCCTGAATCATATGTCTTGAAACTTTTACAGAAGTTGTGGTGTTTCGCTTGGATTTAGTGAGAACATCTTCCTGTGCAGATTCCTTAAGAATCGACACGGAGTTTGGTACTCGGGTACATGGGTTGGCAGGCAGAATAGTCTTTCTATCAAATCCATTGGCGTTGTAGACTTTGACTGATCCTGGTAGCCGAGAAGCACCAAATGAAGGTTCATATTTTTCCAGTTTATCAATGTCTTTCCACATGGACGAAGTTTCATCCTGTGAATCTCTCTGATAGCTTGCATTCTGCCCTGTAAGACTAGTATTGCTGTTGTACTTTCTAGAATCATTGCCCCTGTCAACGTCACTGCTAGACACTTTCGTCGTCTCATTTTGAAGGTTGATAGACATGTACCGGGCGATGTCATTCTCATGTCTAGAAGGTCTAATGTCGTTACTCTCTAAACGCTTCTTCATCTGGGCTTACATTTTTCTCTTCGCCATATTTGTTATCCCATGGTAAAGCTGTGGTTGGACGCTCTTTAAGATTAGCACTGTAAATAAAAACATCTATTTTACTGCTCAAGAAGATTTTGTAAAAGGCTTTGGTGCAATTCTATTGCACATATTGATTCTATAGCTTTGCAAGAGCAGGCAAATTGAAACAGTAGTGTTCGCAAGCAATGATATAGCATATATCGTCGGTGTACATGCAAAACCTCGTATGTCGATTCTTGCGATTTTCAAAGTACAATCTTGTGTGCCCAGTAAAAGACAATTCTTGCGGGTTTTGAGATATTTTTACTAATCAGTATTAATGAAAAATCATTTGTGAACAATACGAGGGTTGTCCTGAAAGTTCGTGGACACACAATTTATTTTGCTTCATAATACTTTGTTTGTGAAAAAGTCTTTATCAAATGAAAGCTTAACATATATCAAGCAAAAAGAAATAAATTTAATTTGCAATTAATTTGCAATAGGACCTAAAACGACCCTACATAAGGGTACCTGGAGCACGTCAAATTTTGAGCTTTTTGGCTACCCATGTCTGGTTTTTAATAAGTGATTTAACGTATGAAATTGGCGGGAAACAAAATAATAAATGTATAAAAATTTGACCTAACATTCCGACTCGATATTGTTTTGATTTCAATGTTGTCGCGTTAAAAATTGACATTTGAGGATGAGGAGCTTTGAGGATGAGGAGGTTTAAAGAAGCTTGATATGGAAGGAAATCTATCAAAAATGACGACGTCGGACGTTTGGGTGGAGCAGCGCGTTATTGTGAAATTTTGTGAGGAACTAAGAAAGCGCCTGCAAAGACGAGGGAATTCGTTAACTCATCTACGAAGAGACCATGTGTGCAGTATTATATCGTTTGCAAATGTCTCAAACGTTTCGGGGAAGCAATGGCCGATTCGAGGTCTCAAAGATCGAGTGTTATAACAGATAGAAATGTTAATTTGGTGAGTGACGTCGTGAATGACGATAGGCAAAATACGGTAAGATATATCGGAGGAAAATGTGAACTGTCAAAAACAATTGTTAACGACATCCTAACAAATCATTTGAAAATAAAAACAGTGTGTGCACGAGGGCGCTTAGAATGCTTTCTGAAGAAAATAAAGCAGCACATGTCTTCTTGGCAAAGTTATTTCTTCGTCGCATGAATGTCGTAACGTCATGACGTGCTCCGGGGTGCATCGACCTTCTTCACAAAAATAGATGTAATTCTGTTAAAAATGGAGGGATTTTGTTCAAATTTTGAAATGTTGTTTCCAAGATATTGTTTAAGGACACTATGTGTGTTATAAAATCTTCTTTTCTCATTTTTATATATTAAACAGTGTCCACGAACTTTCCGGACAACCCTCGTATGTCGAAATTTCAAGTAAAACATTTCGGTTTTGGAAACGTTATTACACCTTTTCCCTCCCCTTTAAAATTTTGCAAAAAACAGATACGAGGTTTTGCATTTACAACGACGATATGTAATAACATATTACCTTCGCAAGAGGCTAGTGAAACTATCTACACTGTCACGGTGGATAATCACGTGATACAATATTTTCTGAAAATCTTCAATAATTTTGTAAACACTAGACCGATTTGAATTCGGTATGAAGCAGAGAATGTGGACAGACGTCACACATTAGACTGGCATGGTTGATTTTTGAAAAATCAACTGATAAAAAGTTATTGAAAATAAACCAAAATTTTGGTTTATCTAACCAAAATTTTGGTTTATCTTCAATAACTTTTTATCAGTTGATTTTTTTTCAAAAATCCAACACGTCCAGCTTATCCCTGGCATTTTCCCACATTCTCTGCTTCAAACCGAATTCAAATTGGTCAAGTATCAAAAGAAGATATTGAAGATTATCGGAAATTCGGAGTCACGTGAGTATACACCGTGACTGTGTAGCTGTGACATGCGATCTTTCCCAGACGGTGAAATATCGTGGTAATCAGCAGATCAGATTATCAACCAATCTCCTTCGTAGTTATCTCCCCTGAATTTGGATTGGGGAGATCTCTGCCGGCACAGGTTGGAGTTACCAAGATTTCAGGTAATTGTTTTTTTTTTTTTTATTATTATTATTTTGATTTTTATTCCTAAAGAGTAAACATGCTTTAAGTGATGTTTTAAGAATATGAGGTGTCAGATATGAATTCAAATGAAAAATATAATTGGATTTAAAAAATGATTTCAGAAATATAAATAAATTTCCGCCAACTTTACGATATCACGTGAAATTCTCCATGGTCACGTGATTATATGCCTGCAGTGATAATGTAAGGCATTGTCGCTGTGTGGAGTTTGATTATCAACATATTCTTCTTTTGCGTCAACTGTACACAAGATATTGATGTTCTGGAAAGATTTAAGTAATACACGCTATTTGACATTTTAAAATTAACACAATCACTCGAACATGTATCGTCGGTGGGAAGTCAAAACCTCGTAACTACAGCTTGAATAAGCTGGAGTTACGAGGTTTTGACTTCCCACCGACGATAGAGCCTATGAACATAATGAGCTTTTGATATGGATAAAAAACACGCTGATGGTAGTCGAGACAACATAATATCCAGATCAGACTGTAAGTATGATCTTCTCTTAGAACTCTTTTATAACCATGGAAGCAATATTGATCTTAATCGGACTGTGCTTTCGCACAGGCTAGTCTGGATCCATGTTGACCCAAAATGCCACTAACTCCCCCCCCCCAAAACAAGAGCTGGTATTAAGGTACATGTAGAAAGCCCATAATGGAAAAAAACACATTTTGAAAAATGCCAGTAATTCCTAAACTGTGTTACATTTCCATTCGAAATATAAACAGAAGCATTTTGAACCGTTTAGAATTTTGAATTCATGCATACTTATGAAAATATTTGACAAAAATGTTCAAATTACCTCACTTGCATATGCACGGTGTACAACCCACGTGACTTGTGACGTCACGAATCTGTCAGGATTGGATGATAAATGGATAAAAATTGCTCGCTTCGGGTAAGACTTTTGCTAATAACTTTCTTTATACTTGTCGTATCTTTACAAAACATGGACGAGAGCCATCCTTGTAGAATGCTTGACCAACGGCAAACAATTTGTTAACCCAAAATTTTAAGAATTTTGAGTTTATTCGAACCGCGTAATTTGAGGTCAATACAATTCCTGTAATCTGGATGGGAGCGATTTCATAAAAATTATGAAAAATGCCTTCTAGACAATATTTCTATAACTTTATTACCCCTAATGAATGACGCATGTGTTGAACTATTAATATTTGGTGGTAAAGTGCGTCGTCATGTTAATCTGATTATATTTTGAAAAGAAATGTGTAATGACATGGACGGGAAACTGAACAAAATAGACATGGATCGGTGCTAACAACTTGTCTGTGAGATGTAGAACAAAAATTGATCTATCTCTATGTTTTATATAAGGTTGTGCGCTGTATGTAATTTCCCAAACGTATAGCATTTTTATACACACAAAAACTCATTATCACTGAAGAAGCCCATAAGGGCGAAACGTTGGAAATGAATTAAAGAAAAAAAACTGTAAATGTAATCGTGTTTGTGGTGTGTTTTTCTAATAGCATTTTTATACAAACTTACAGGGAAATTCCATGATATGTTAATACATGTTACTAAAGATAATTGTTCATTGTAACAATGAACCAAATTGTTTCTTAACCCTTCCCATACCACACTCTTTGAACAATGCACGTTTGAATTGAATTGCTCGCTACTTAATGGTTGGTTAAAAAAATCTTCATAAAAGAAAGGAAAATTTCAGGCTAAAGAAGAAATTTCTGCTAATCAGCACTTTAGCTCACCTGAGCATCAAGAGCTGAAGATGACGTATTTATATTACCTTTAGTACGTGTGCCCTTCATCTGTCGATCATCCGTCCACATTTACTAGTCACTCTTGACCAAATTTGTCAAACAAGTAAGATCACAATGTCTTTGGTGAGTTTCATTATGGGCCATATCGAACCAGACATTCACGAATTAGGCCTATCTGCCACTGAATGTGGAAATTCCGTTTTTCTCTGTGTTTACATTCTAGCATCTACATAAGTATCAATATTGACTAAAGGATGCAAATAACACAATGTTGATGACCATAAGATCCTGGATGACTTTGACTTTTCAGTTATCTGCCTCTGGATTTGACAAAATTGCCGTTTTAAACTTTGTTTTCACTCTAACAGTGACAAAAATTATCTAGTCAAGACAAGACTCGGACACAATCTTGGTGACTATTAAATCTTGAAAGGGCATGATTTTCAGCGTGTTCGGACTTGAAAGACCTTAGTTATCTGGCCTTGAAGTTGACAAAATTTCCATTTTTGATTTTTGACAGACACACAAATTGACCAATCAAGACAAAACTTTGACAAAATTTTGGTGAATATAAGATCTAGGCTAACTTTGCTTTTGAGCCTGATCGGACATTGACAATGTGTCATAGCACTTCAGGTGACCGATTTAGACCATCAATGTCATCTTTGTTTGTATTGACAATGTACATTTCCTCTTGATATTTCTATTTCAGGCACCTTTAACGATGATTTCGAATAACCTTAATTGACGACGAATGCAAATAGCAGACAAAACGCTAGAGTTAGAAATTAGTCATTGGCGATATAAACAGCGTCTAAACCGAATTTGTGACAAAGTACTTTGAAGGAAGTCCTTGTGACATCCAACGGTTCATTTGCGAATGTATGTATAACAAAGCAAACGTTTGTTAAATTTTATCCAGCTCAAAAGACGATCTAAGCACGTGCAAAAGTGAAATTCACTATTAAAAGACCTCCGCCTGTTTTCAGTCCTTCGAAAGGAACAAGGTGTAATCCCAGCTCTGTGAAAAAAAGGCGTTAGTATGTGATGCATTACCACTTGTAAAAAGGACACGTTACGTGTAGCTTTTCCAAGAATGTGCTCTTTGGTCCCGCTATTTTTAAAGCTCCTGAGAAATGAGTGAGAATTTTATAGCGAGGAACAATTGCCCAGTGGCCTGGAAACAAGGTCGGATCATCACGTATGCGATATGAGAGTTTGAAAGACAATGGTATGTATATATACCGATGTGTTCGAAACATTTATTGGACTTCTTAAAAAAAGAGGATTTCAACTGGATAACACGTCATCTGAGTTTTTGAAAGACGTTATTAGATGGCTTCTTGTACCAAACCATACTTTAAGTAGTGAGTAATTCGATTCAAATGCGCCCTGTCTCAAAGTTTTTAGTATGGAAAAAGTTAAGATACAATACATTTAATTGCTGCAATCAACAACTATTTTCGGTTATTTATTTTTCGTGTGAAATTTCCATGTAAGCGTTCATAAAAGTACTAGATATATTTGAGCAATTATCATACAGTGCACAACTCTATATAAATCATAGAGATAGATCAATTTTAGTTCTACGTTTCACAGGCAAGTTGTTAGCTCCGATCCATGTCTATTTTGTTCAGTTTCCCATCCATGTCATTACACATTTCTTTTCAAAATATAACCAGATTAACATGACCATGCGGTTTAACGCCAAATCTAAATACTGCAACACACGTTTTATTAATTAGGAGACACGGCGTCATAGAAATATTGTCTAAAAGGCATTTTCCATAATTTTCATGAAATCGCTCCGATCCAGATAACAGAAATTACTTTGACTTCCAATCACGCGGTTCGAATAAACTCAAAATTCTTAGAATTTGTGGTTAAAATCTTGTTCGCCGTTGGTCAGGCATTCTACGAGGACGGCTCTCGTCCATGTTTTGTAAAGATACGACAAGTATAATGAAAGTTATTAGCAAAAGTCTTACCCGAAGCGAGCAATTTTTATCCATTTCTCATCCAATCCTGACCGATTCATGACGTCACAAGTCACGTGGGTTGTACACCGTGATATGAATATAGAGTAAATGATTTTTGTAAATTATTTTCTTCATTTAGAATAATCTTGAAATCCGGCACGGAAAATTAACTTATGTGAAGTGTATTTACAAGTGCGTGTAATTTGAAGCATTTCGTATGGCCAGAAAATGTTGTTTTTCATTATAGACTATTATGGGTCTTCTACCTTAAATGCCCTAGATGGAAATAGGTTGGTAAAACATTGAAGCAAAAGAAGAAATTGCTAATTATCAGCAGTTTCTACTTTTGACTAAATGTTTTCTGAGGTTTCATGTAGGCTACACAAAGCCAATCTTTGTCAATAGCCATTTTGCCGTCAAATTGGAAAAGTGCAAAATTTTACTGTTTAGAAAAGAATTAGGGGACATATTTTCACAGCTTATAATTATATTAGATGTTCCTTTTATAAAAAGGTGTCGACGGAGTCTTGTCCACCACCCCCTTTTTTGAGGATCGATTCCGAGTAGAAAGTGGGAAAACATAATTTATACATGTATCTAGGCAAAAGAAGAAAATGCCGGAAACAGCACGTCTCCTTTTGTCTCAAGACTTCTTACCCTATTGATGTAAAATGTAGATTTCAATTTAATTCTAAGTCTAATTTTAGTACTACCTATGCGTCCTTTGCACGTCCTTTTCAATGGAAACGAATGTAAATTATTTTTTTTTATTCATTTTACCCATTGCCACACATTAACTCCTTTTGACTCCTATAAAGAAAGTCTTTGGAACACAGTGTGGAAAATGAAGAAATTGCTTGTGACAAGCAATTAAATCATCCCCCATATTGTTTTCTACCCCAAAAGACAAAAAAAATATATAAATTTTATTCATCTGTTATTGTCGTCTGCTAACATCTTTGAATTTGGAACAACCGAAAATATTGCCGTTTGGTAATTATTTGAAATAGTCAAATCAACACTTACTCGATAACTAGCTCGTCAATATTCGACATCTCTAGCTAACGATGGTACATCTCATCCGCCATGATTATCATATCGTAGATGAACTCATTCTAAGTATTTCTTTAAAGAAACAAATTGTTGAAAACTTCGTATTTCGCTGTACTGTCGTTAACGTGGATACTCTAACGTTTTCGTTCATTGGATACGACGTTAACTAACGGAGGAAATAACGTTTCGGAACTGACGTCAATTTTTATATCTATTTACTCATTTTTAGCTTTTTTTTTTTTTTTTTTTTTTTTTTTTTATATATAATTGCTAATCTTTCTTTGGTTCATAAATAAAAAACATGTATTTTAAAGGACGAGTATACAATTGTTCAAATAATAATTCATTCTGTTCGTGACCGGTTGTTTACGGAATTTGTCGAAGTCGATCGGGTTAGGCTACAATTATGGTCGGCGTCAATCAAAAATCAATTTACTAATCAAATGATTGGTTAGTACACAGAAGTTTGTATTTAGCTCAAAGCTTTCTTTTAGACAAATAAATTGAATAATAAAGAAATAATAAAGAACGGCTTCGACAAATTCCGTAAACAATCGGAAACGCCATTTCGTCATGACGTTAACGTTGTATCCAAGGAACAATAACGTTGCAGTATCCACGTTAACAACGACACGGCAAAACGCAGTTATCACAGTTTTTTTTAAAGAAATATTCAGGATGATGTTATTTACGAAGACTTCGTATAATATGGTGAACGAGAAATATCATTAGACATGTCGAATATTGACGAGCTACTAATTGAGTAAGTCTGATCACATTATCAATTACTTAAACTTGGGAAAAGATTGAGACAAAAGAAGAAAATTTTCCTAACCAGCGTTTCGTCGCTTTTCCATAAAAACCTCGTAACTGCAGCTTACTGCAAGCTGCAGTTACGAGGTTTTTGTTGAAATGCAGCGATTTTCTTCATTTTGACTCAATAATTTTGTGCTGTATTGAACATAGCTCTTTCTTAATCATTTTGTAGTCTGCACCAGCCTTCCAAATGGACAAGTTTATTTTACCACTTGGCATAGAATTAAAATTTAGAATTTGATGAAATATTCTTTATGGGCCCCTTTTAAAATATTTTAGTTTCAACTAGGTACAGATTAAATCATCATCAGAACAAGAATAAAATCAATGTTGTCATTTTTACCAAATGGAACACTAAGAGGAACGAAGTATGCACCCATAATCAGAATATGTCCTTTTCACTCAATGTTTCCAATCATACAACAGGCCCGTAGGAAACAATTGCAGATTTGGGGCATATTCTATGAATTTTGTTCACAGAGTTCTGTCAATTAAAACAACAATTCCATGAAAATCTTTACGATCTAACTATTGAACGGACATACACCTCTCACATACTTCACTTCATAGTAAAATAACCCTACTATTGATAAACCCGCATGATGCCAAATGCAAAGCATTTCAAATGTTAAAAAAAGGAGTATTACAGATTTTATTTCACATGGCGCAGTTTTAACTTTTATTATCATAAATTACACACATGGGCTTTTTTAAAAAAAATAACAGTTCGGTAATATTTTCATGTATACCTTCTATATATGTGTACTAAGGTGTAAGTCTTTTTAATATATGTTGCGTTATCTGCGAAATATGAACACATTTGAGTAAAGGTCAGTGTCAGGTCAAATGAAATCCGTAATATATTTCTTGGTAAGGCATAAATTTAATCATTCCCTTGCCAAACATTTTTAAACTGGTTTAGTGGAACGGACTCACACAAAATTCTGCAAGTAGAATAATGTTTGTAAATGTTGGGCCCGTCTGCAATTCTGTCGCCTTGGAAAATGTTTAAAGGGACCCATGCTATGTTGTCGGACATGGAAACATGTAAAAAATATATTCAAGAAATATCATATGGAATTGTCAACGGCATAGCTAGATCATTTTTGCCCAACGAAATTTCAAAGAGAATCATTTAGTCCTACTAAATCAAATCTGTATATAATTACCCTACCCGCACTTTATATCTATATAGTAAAATTTGTGGGAAACTGGACCTTGATGGATAGTGGAAAACTTAGTTCCAGCGCTATAATTTCTTTCTTTTTTGGTCCTAGATAATGCAACGCACTACACAACAATGCAAACTCTGACTGTCCCCATGCTGCTCTTATCCATGAAGAACCTAGCATGTGTCCCTCTTATTAATGTCAACTTGTATGTATGTGTACATCTTGGAAAGTCGTAGCCACCTTTGGAACAATAATTAATTGTCTCATCTCAACAGACAAGTAATAATCGGTCATGTTTTTCAGCGTTCAGCTTAAAGAGCGTCCAACCACAACTTTACCATGGGATAACAAATATGGTGAAGAGAGAAATGTAAAGCAAGATGAAGATACGTTCAGAGAGAATAACGACATAAGACCCTCTAGACATGAAAAAGATATCGCCCGGTATATGTCTATCAACAGTCAGGATGAGCCGACGAAAGTGTTTAGCAGTCATGTTGACAGGGGCAATGATTCTAGAAAGTACAACAGCAACACTAGTCTTACAGGGCAGAATGCAAGCTATCAGAGAGATTCACAGGATGAAACTTCGTCCATGTGGAAAGACATTGATAAACTGGAAAGATATGAACCTTCATTTGGTGCTTCTCGGCTACCAGGATCGGTCAAAGTCTACAACGCCAATGGATTTGATAGAAAGACAATTCTGCCTACCAACCCATGTACCCAGGTACCAAACTCCGTGTCGAGTCTTAAGGAATCTGTACGGGAAAATGTTCTCACTAAATCCAAGCTAAACACCACAACTTCTGTAAAGGTTTCAAGACATATGATTCAGGAGGCAAAATTAGGATACCAAGCCCCCCTTCGATCTGAAATTGCTACACAAACAGTAGTAGATAAACCAGAAAATAGTGTTGATACTCTCCTTATCAACAAAGACACTTATGAACACAAGTCAGAGACAACACAGACCATGAGTAACAGCAAGCAGTCAGTCATATCGCAGGCTCGTCGGAATGAACAGTTTAATATGGGTATCGGCACGTCAATGCAAAGGACTGATCTTAGAAGGTTTACTGCAACAACAAAAAGGCAGGAAATCGCCGATGAAATAAATGAACTAAATGATTTGTTAGATGTTACAGGTGACGCAATGAATCCGGGTTCCTTTAGAAATAAAACAATAATGGGAAGTTCTACACGAATGAATGGGGTTTTAATGAAAGGACAATTTACATATAGATCAAATGGAGAGCTCGTAAAAGGTGACCAAAAATCACCAAACTCAAACACAGTTGGAAATGAATATCGAAATGGTAAGGCAGCATACAAAGGAAGAAAGGAAGCTGGTTCAAAATCAAATATTGTTGATCTGAAGCAAGACGATGAGCACTCTGAATCCAGCGACAACTTCAGCATTTCTCGCGACAGAAGTACGAAGTCACATAAAAGTGCAAAAGCCGAAGTTGAAGAGGATCCTGGTGAAATACTCCAATTTGTGTGTCAGATGATGGACATTAAGCAGCCGAAATTGATGTCAAGAAAGAAGAAATGTGCGAGCCCAGCTGGTACACAAAATCAGGAGAATGATAAAATAGATTATGCAAAGGTTGAGGAACAGAATAAGAAGAGCGAAGAGTTATTTTGGAAGACAATCCGAGAAGGGAAGAAGAAAAAGAACAAGAAACCCACCATTATACACGTGGTGCCTGAGCCAGACAAAGTAAGAGCTAGAAAAACGAAAGAGAAAGTCGAGAAGCATAAGTCATTTACTGTAGTAAATGCAGATGCAAGATCAAGTGTCCACAGATTAGCCGTACCTGCAAAGATGGTCGAATCAGAAGCTGACGTACTCGACATAACACCTGCACAAGATAGAAACGATTTCTACAACTCGGACCCGGACACTGCTGACTATGAAAATCAGAAAATCTGCAAAGACACAAACACAGACATAGACTTTGTAGAGCAAGTGTCCGTAAAGGAGGCACATTTGGTAAAACCTGCCAAAAGTTATACAGTAATGAGACGTGAACAGGGATCAAGATTCACAGTCACAAACAATGTCACGAGGTCAATATCTTCACTGAAACAATCTAAAACCAAGAACAAGAGAAAGAAAGTAAAAGTTATGACCGTTACATCGGGCGCAGACAAAGGTGAAATAGAGGCAAACAACAACACAAAGGATCAGGCGTGCAAAATTATCAATAGACTGAGCTCAGATGGAAAGGAAAAATTTGACATTGAAACAAAATCCTATGCAGGACAATCTCCACTATCCGATAGATCTGACGATGACACAAATGTTAAATACGAACAACACACCGATACCCGTGAAAACTTCGTAAACAAGACCAGGAATGTAACACCCGTGACTGACCTAGCAGAGATTATGTACACGTCTGAAGATACTCACACAGATTCTGATTACAGTTCTTGTGGCGATTACTTTTCTAGATCAGCGACCGCACAATCACGTGCCTTACCGAGATCAGCATCTAACACAACTTATATATTGAACACTAATGATGAAGACTTTCCCCATCCCGATCCTGAAAATGATGCTGTTCCAGTTACTGAAGAATCTAACATAAACAATATTGACAACAACGAAAACGAAAACAAGAGAGTAGAGAAGCTGAATAGAGTACAAAGATTTTGGCGTTGGTTGGCATGCTGCGTTAGGCCAAAATCCGACGATTAATTATTAATTTAAGGTGGTACATGACAATTTTTAGCATTTTTTTTTAAAAAAGAAACAAATATGGAATGTCCGATTAAAGAAAATGGGTTGCGTCTTTCATTTTGAAAATTTTTATTTTTGATTGCATATTAATTTTGGCGAAAATATAGATATATTTTTATCACGTTATTAAGATTGGACTATAACGGGAAGGAGAGAACACACGCAAAAACGTGATGTGTATACGACGTCATAGCAACGTAAAATTTTAGAAAAAAGGGGTCTTGGGAGGAAAAGAAAAAAGAAGATATGACGTTAAGGTAGAACCGGATACTTTTAAAACTTCCAGCTACGGTCATAAGTTTGGTATGTTTGGAAACTAGAAGCTATTTCTTGTTCATGTCGTCATGGCGTTACCACGACGACGTCAACATAGGCACCTCGCACGTTTTTACCTCGAATTTCTATAGCCCAAAAATGCACAAAATGGCGTTTTAGTTGGACATTTTCAACGTCACAATAATGAAACTTACGACGATGGAAAGACCTTTTCACACGCAATAAGATGATACGGGAATGAAATATTTCGGACTGACGCCGCAGAAATAAACGACGAACTTTCATCTTTAATTTTGCGGAAAAATCAACTTTAGGGCAAAATTTCGTAAAATTGGTCAGAACGTTTTTTGTCATTTTTTATCATTTTATTGTACAACCATATTGTAAGGTATAAGCAAGAAATCAGGAGATATTAATGTACCATTTTTTAATAAAACATATTTGAATATTCAAGGTAGGCCTCAAAATTATGCAGTCGTGCGTCGGCGTATTTCGAAGATAAATACACCACGGTGGATACCCTACGTGCATTTTGGGAAGGGTTAACGCCGAAAAAATCGTCCGCTTCAAGGTATGTTTTGTTTAATTTCTCAGCTTGTATAGCGGACGAGAATTGACCTGGCAGAGCATTCCATTTGATTATCATGGGCCGCTCTGTCAGGTCATTTATCGTGAGGTATACTCTATTGCTTTTGACGAGATAAAGTGCACGGAACGCGCATTAGAGAAGGCTATTCCCGGCTCTAACTCACTCTGCTCCAAATTCAGTGGTTTCTTCAAACATTCGAGCCAAAGTGTTTGTAAGTGCAAAACGAAAGTGAGAAGCGTTCATATGCACCGAAAAAAACTTTCGCTTGAATGTTTGAAGAAACCACGGGACTCGGAGCAGAGAGAGGTACGAACGGGTATAGCCCTCTCTAATGCGCGTTCCGTGCACTTTATCTCGTCAAAATCAATAGAGTATAAGCTGAGAAATTAAACAAAGCATACCTTGGAGTGGACGATTTTTTTCTCTGTTAAACTGTTAACACTTCCCAAAAGTCACGTGGGTTATCCACCGTGTACACTTTACTGCGGAAATTCGTAAAATTGACTAAAGCGCATCATATTATTTCATTTTACATCCATATTGTATGTGTTATGCAAAACAAATCAGAGAAGTTTACTGTATCGTTTATTTATAAAACGTGTTTGAATGTTTCAGGTATAAATCAAAATTATACAATCGGACGTCGACGTCGACTTCGTAGCTTCGAAGTCGACGTCGACGTCCGACTGTTTAACTTTCATTTATACCTAAAACATTTTCTGATTTTTCGCAAAACACCTACAATGTGGATGATAAGTGAAATGATATAACGTCCTCTGAGCCAATTTAACGAAATTCTGCCGTAAAGTGCTTTTTCTTTGAAATTTGCTGACATCCGACAGCATAAATTTGTCGCAACCCTAGAATATTTAAATATACGTTTTATCAAAAAAAATGCACGGTATTTTTTTTTTTTTTTTTTTTTTTTTTTTTTTTTTTTTTTTTTTTTGTAAAACGCTTACAATATGGTTATACAATATAGATCTACTTGTAAAAAATGGCAAAAATTGATCTGGCCAATTTTACGAAATTCTACTCTAAAGTTGTTTTTTCCGCAAATTTTGCCGACAAAAAAAGATGAAAGTTCGTTGTTTATTTCTGCGGCGTCAGTCCGAAATAATTTATTCCCGTATCATCGTATTGCGTGTGAAAAGGTCTTTACATCGTCGTAAGTTTCATTGTTGTGACTTTGAAAACTGTCCTACCAAAACGCCATTTGTGCATTTTCGGGCTATGGAAATTCGACGTAAAAAAAACGTGCGAGGTGTCTATGTTGACGTCGTCGTGGTAACGTCATGACGACATGAACGAGGAAATGAACATCGGATTTGAACCGGAAAAAGCTTCTAGTTTCCAAAGATACCACTTTTATGACCATAGCTTAAAGTTTTAAAAGTATCCGGTTCTACCTTAAATTCACAGTAACACACGTTTTACACTGGCAGAACATTAAAATGAGATTCCTGCAAAAACACTTAACTGTTATGTACCACCTTATTATATACATTTTTACCAAACTTATCATGCATTTATATAGTATCGTAAATTATGACTTGCGACGCCAAAGATTATTTATTTATCAAAGTACAACAATTTGTGTAAAGATATGTTGCTTCTACATACATAACGTTAATTACAATTGTTATTTCTATAACCATAGTGTTTGTCGATTATTTTCAAAGTTTTGGGGAGCGATTAATAAGCATCCCCCAAAAAAGAAATACTCATGCAGACGACAAAATAGACAGTAATAAATGAAAAAAACGTGAAAAAACGTGCACAGTATTGCCAAGAATTATTGAGACAAAGTGAGAAAATGCTGGTTATCAGCGTTTTCCTCTTTTGTCTCAATATTCCCCCAAGCATAATATTCAAATAGGGACTAACGATTCCGTGTTCATATCGCGTCCAAAGTTGTGATACACGGGTCCTCTGTTTAAGACGTGCTACGGCCGTGATGTGGACATCGAACTGTGTTTGTGACCAGGACTTAACCCTTTTCCAAACGATAAAATTTTAGGGTGATCCACTTCAAAAGCTTCCACAAATGAAAAAATGGGAGTTAGTAAAGATAGAATTTGTGTAAAATATGGCATAGAAAATATTGAGGCAAAAGGAGAAACTGCTGGTTATCAGCAGTTTCTTCTTTTGTCTCAATGTTTTCCCAAGCCATTTGTATCATGGACGTCAAAAGCAGGTCTTGTTTGGGAAAGGGTTAATTCGTAAGCTGCTGCATACTGATCATAGGCGTATGAAAGTTTATGATAAAGGGGGCAAATGTTAAAGTGAATGGAACCCGGCCGAGCGTAGCGTTGCTAGGGGTCTAGCATGCCCCACGCCCAGAAAATGTTTATTTCTAAGAAGCCATTTCCTTCAATCTGAGCACTTTCAGACAGCATTTTATACCTGGACCTTTCTTGATAGAAAATATGTGTGTATTATTGGGGGGGGGGGGCATAGGATCTATGCTGCCTCGTGATAAATTATTGTGGACTGCCCCCCCCCCCCCCCTGCCGGCTCTTCCTACGCTAGTGATGTTGAAACTGATCTTGATACAGATTACAGCAGGTCTTAAAATTGAAAGATAATGTAGACGCCATATACCATGCGCAGATCCAGAGGAGTTCCGGGGTTCTGACCACCCCCCCCCCTCCCCTCATTTTTGTCAAAAAGGTTATCAAAATGTTTTAATGAATTTTTCATGATTTAGTGTGAACCCCCGGTGCTGAAACTTTCTAGATTCAGATCATCTTAGATGGACGTCATTCGACCCTAGCCCTTTACCAAACTGCAAAAATATTCGACTAGTCCAAAATCAAAGATGTTGCAGACGACAATTTCAAGTGAATGGTATTTAGGCTACATTATTTAATCTAACAGGGAAAAATGTGAGAAATGAAAAAATTGCTTGTCATGTTTTCCAAAATCTTTATCTTTTGAACAGCAAAAAATAGTCAATGTGTGGGAATGGACGAAGATGGGGAATGGGTTAGATGGGGGCGTATTTCGATCCTATAATCAGCCTGCACATTCACCAATGGCATAGGCCTATATATGTTTTTGCTAAAAGATAAGTATGCCTATTGCACCATGAGAGTTATTATTAGAGACGGCTTGTAAAATGATTGAGAGAAAAGAAATGGTGATGACCAGAATTTCTCCTTTTATCTCATCACGTTCTTCAGTGGCGGATCCAGGATTATTGTGAGGGGGTTCGAATGTACAAATAGGGGGTTCGTTTTCCTAGAATTACAAAGTTGTGCCTGAATTTCTGCATGAAAATGAAATAATCTGACTACAAAGGGGGTTCGTTTTAACCCCCCGAACCCCCTCTGGATCCGCCACTGTAAGTGTCACCATCCAAATACCTGCATCCGACCAAATGGGTCTATAATTGACTTCCAACACCTTATACTTCATTAGGCTACTTAACCCTCTCCCAAACAAGACCTGGTTTTGACGTCCCTAATAGAAATGGCTTGGGAAAACATTGAAACAAAAGAAGAAACTGCTGATCACCAGCAGTTTCTCCTTTTGATTCAATATTTTCTATGACATATTTTACACAAATAGGCCTACTATCTTTAATAACATATATTTTGTCTTTTGTGACAGTTTGTGAAGTGGATCACCCTAAAATTCTGTCGTTTGGGAAAGGGTTAACTAAATGTTTAAATAAAGGACTCGTATTAGGTACTGGGAGTCAAATTATAAACCCCTTTCTTTGTATCTTCCTAAACTTTGTCTAGTCTACATATCTAAATGAATATTTTTTTCTATAACTACAATGTAGTATGAAAATCTGCTTGCTTTCGCCCGTATTTAGGCTTTGCCTACTTTCATATTACTATTATCTTCTACCGGATATCATATTCTGAATCAAGATTTTCTACCAGAAATGATTAATCATATTCTGAATTCATATTTTGGTGCAAACGGATTGTAAATGAGCGACACCAACATATCAAAAAAGCGAATTTCACCAGAGAAAACTCGGATCAGCCTATATACAGTCTACGGGTAGAAGTTTTTCGAAAACATTCTTCGTTTGGAAATAGACAAAATTTGTGTAATTATAAAAAGTCGTATAAAACATTGACTTGAACATTTGAAATCAAGTAGATCTAAGACGTTTCAATGTTAAGAATTTGATAATATTTTGTCACATTTTTTTTTTATCTCGATTTAATAGGGGGCGGTGATAGTAAAATTCACAGACAGGTAAATTTTCCACACCGCTCTGCAGTAGTAGGTGAGTTTTGGGATTTCCTCTGTCGACAAAACAACATTTTATTTGGTATAAAATCAACAGCTGTCTACAAAATGTAAGTTAAAGTCAATCATTAGGTTTATATGTAAATATAATACGCTTATCAGCTTCTGATATTAATGAAAAACCAAAAATTATTGTACAAAAATGTTCTACTTTCACTTTCGTTTTCATTTTGGAAAGTTGTTTTGCGATTTATAAGATGATGACTGATTGAAAGGATTTTTGTCAAATGAGACTGCTGAATTCATATGGAGACCTGACCTTAGTTTATCTTGGAGGCTGAACCAGAGATCCTTGGGTTTGAAGTTCAGTTTAGTTCAGTGTGTAAACCACTGCACACCATTTGTGGTTTACAGAAACTGAGAAAGATCATGGGAAACAGGAGTCTAAAAGTAAGAAGTATTTTCTGTTGTTTTCACATGTTACTTTTTAATCCGAGTCTTCTCTGATGTAAATACGCTCTTTGATATTTTGATTTTTCGCTATTTACATCAGAGAGCGTTGCTCTTTGAAAACAGCGGAAAGTTCGGTAACGTTACAAGTAACTTGAAGCTTTGTTTTTGTGTATCATATCGAATCACTCGGTAAAACACTGTAGGGTATAGATCAATAAATCATTTTTTGTCATACCTGACCAAACATTTCATTTCAAATCGGCCTGCTGGATGAGTATAACCTTTGGTTTTGAATGGAAGGTCAAGGTAAACAAAAGCTGCTCAGGTGAGGGTTGTTGCAAAACATTGCCTATTAACCTTTTAGAAATACTTTTTGGTCGTAATTTTTTCGGCAGCCATAACAATAAATGGTTCATTTATCGATATCATCAGGGGGGTTTTAACGATAGCGTTTAAGATCGGACGGTGAACGATGCGCAACAATTTGTTGCGAACTTCTTGATTTTTTCAAAGAGCAACGCTCTCTGATGTAAATAGCGAAAAATCAAAATATCAAAGAGCGTATTTACGTCAGAGAAGACTCGGATTAGTTACTTTTGAACATATTAATTTTACTTAGATTGGGAAGCAAGTATCTACAACTTATTTTATTCCCTCTCGATTCTGCTTCCTCTGCTTAGACTACCGGTAGACCTACACCAGTACTCGCATGGACCATGTGGGCCAATGAAGAGTCCAAGGACTACTCATCATAAGGCCGACACTGTGTAACCGCTCTACCATCTTTTCAAATTTTTTTTTGTCGCAAAGTCAATGTGACATTTTGAAATTGAGGCTGGGGAATGATACCCGAAGAGAAGGGTAAAATAAGCCCCCCTCCCCCAACCTCTTAATGAAACCTGTACAGTCCAAGATGAGAGAAAGTGCAGAAGACAAAATGAGTGTTACTGAACGGGTCCCTTATTGAACATCATAAGCATCTTCTTCATCTTAACCCTTTCCCAAACAGAAAAATTTCAGGATGGTTTAATTAAAAGCCGCTATAAACAACAAAATGGACATTGAAAAAACATTAAATTTGTGTAAAATATAGCATAGAAAATATTGAGGCAAAAGAAAATGCTGGTTATCATGATTTTGTTCTTTTGTCTCATTTTTTTCCCAAGGCTGTTCTGTTAGGGATGTCAAAACCAGGTCTTATATGGGAAAGGGTTAAGGGATTTCAAAGAAATCTGACATTCACAACAAAGATGAAAATATGTCAGTGCTTATAAATAAGACTTAAAGAAATCCTATTTAAGGATGTCCAAAACAGGTTTTGTTTGTAAAACAGTGATTTTTTTACCTGCGCATCCTGCTACTTTTACTCATAATTTGGTCTCTGGGATGCAAAGTTTTAATTCAAGCGAGGCCCAGGATGCAACAATTTTTACAAATTTCCTATTAAAAATAGTGTATTGGACTCACTAGGGTAGTACCTGGACTTATTGATATGGAATCTAGCGATTCCCAAGGACTCACAGTCATAAAATTGTAAAAAAATCACTGGTAAAAGAGTAAATTTAATCTTTCACCGATAAAGCCTTATTCAAATATGTGCTACATCACTTGACAATCACCACAGACCACTACGCTGATGAAGACTGTGTGATACGGTCGAAATATCCGTAAGTCAAAATTTGTTGGCTCTGAGTAATGGAAATTTAACTCAATGACTTATTCAAATTGTCTGATGCGCCCATACTAAATTTATGATTATTGATATGCAAGTATATAATGCAACTGTTTTCAAATATGACTGGTCTGAAATATACAATGTTTTGACAAGGCTTAACCCATTACCAAACGACAAAAAATTAGACTGATCCGAATTCAAAGATGTTGCAGACGACAATTTCAAGTTGAGGAAATTTAAAATCTTTTGGTCTTTTTTGGAAGAAAATGTTGTGGGAAATGAAGAAATTGCTTGTCACAAGCAATTTCTTCATTTTTAGCTCCACTGGCCGAAGGCCAGCGGGGCTTATGTCATGGCCCTGTGTCCGTCGTGCGTGCGTGCGTGCGTCCGTCCGTCCGTGCGTGCGTAAACAATTTTCAAACATCTTCTTCTCCAAAACTACTGGACCAATTTCAACCAAACTTCATACGAATCATCCTTGCATGAATCTCTACCAAATTCCTTCAAAAGAATAAAATCTGTGCAGAACTTGAATTTTAATTAATTTAATTGAATTTAATTTTCGAAAAATCTTTAAAATTCTTCTTCTCCAAAACTACTGGACCAATTTCAACCAAACTTCACAGAAATCTTCCTTGCATGAATCTCTACCAAATTCCTTCAAAAGAATAAAATCCGAGGAAAACTTGAATTTTAATTAATTTAATTGATTTAAATTTTCAAAAAATCTTTAAAAATTCTTCTTCTCTAAAATTACTGGACCAATTTCAACCAAACTTTACAGAAATCTTCCTTGTATGAATCTCTTCTTAATTCCTTCAAAAAGATAAATTCTGTGTATAACTTAAATTTTAATTAATTTAATTGAATTAAATTTTCGAAAAATCTTTAAATTTGTTTCTTCTCCAAAACTACTGGACCAATTTCAACCAAACTTCACAGAAATCTTCCTTGCATGAATCTCTACCAAATTCCTTCAAAAGAATAAAATCCGCGCAAAACTTGAATTTAAATTAATTTAATTGATTTAAATTTTCGAAAAATCTTTAAAAATTCCTCTTCTCTAAAATTACTGGACCAATTTCAACCAAACTTAACAGAAATCTTCCTTGTATGAATCTCTTCTTAATTCCTTCAAAAAGATCAATTCTGTGTATAACTTAAATTTTAATTAATTTAATTAAATTAAATTTTCGAAAAATCTTTAAAAATTCTTCTTCTCCAAAACTACTGGACCAATTTCAACCAAACTTTACAGAAATGTTCCTTGCATGAATCTCTTCTTAATTCCTTCAAAAAAATAAATTCTGTGTAGAACTTAAATTTTGATTAATTAAATCAAATTATTTTTTCGAAAAATCTGCTTTTCCAAAACTACTGTACCAATTTTAACCAAACTTCACATGAATCTTCCTTGCATGAATTTCCTAATTTCATTTTAAAAAAAATTCTGTGTAGAACTTAAATTTTAATGAATTTAATAAAATTGAATTTTCGAAAAAAATTGTTAAACAATCCTTTTCTCCAAAACTACAGGACCGATTTCAACCAAACTTCACAGGAATATTCCTTGCATGAATCTCTTCCAAATTCCTTCACGATCAGATGAAAAGCTTGGCTTCTGTGGGCTAGGCTTATTTTTCGCTATATGAAACATAGTGTAATTTTAAGAAAATTTTAAAAACATTTCTGCTCCTTAATCACTTATTGGATTTCATTCTGGTGTAGCATGAATCTTCTTTGGATAGACCTCTATTGTATTTCTTGAAGAAGTTCGTAGTCTACATGTCTAAAAGCCAGTGGAGCGATACAGGGCCATCTTGGCCCTCTTGTCCACAATATTTTCTAAAGCCTTTATCTTTTGGGGAGTCAAAAAGAGTCACTGTGTGGTAATGGGTTAACTGTAACTCCAGGGTTCCCCCCAAAAAAAAACAAATGGCGGTTTTGCACCCCCAAAATTGAATCTTGCACCCCAATTTTTGCAGGTAACCTTCTATGTCTCATATAGAGGGGGTGCAAGTATGCAGTCAGACTGCAATTATTGCTGTAAAATGACTGTTTTCACCCCCAGAATTAAAAGGTAGTGGGAATCCTGAACTCTTTTCCAATACAATAACTTTTTTTGACGAAATTTATGTCTAGAAATGGCCTGGGAAAACATTGAGACAAAAGAAGAAACTGCGGATAACCAGCAGTTTCTCCTTTTGCCTGAATGTTTTCTGTGCTGTATTATTCACTAATTTTACCTTTTGTAACATCCATTTTATCGTCTGCAGTAGCTTTCAAATCGGGCCACCCTAAAATTTTGTTGTTTGGGAAAGGGTTAACAAGCTGTTTCTACTTTTTGTGTATGCTAAATAGTATACAAATCCTGTCCTTATACATGAAAGCTGCTAAGCATACATTTTGTTATCTACAGTAGCTTTCAAATTAGACCATGTTTAATTATTATTGCCATTTGGAAAAGGGTTACAACTTAATTGGGAAAGAGTGAAACTCATTTGTGTTTAACCATGTGAAAAAGATCACAATGCAAAGCTTTTCGTTTGACAATAATAAGTAAGATAAGATTTATATTCTTTTATCACTTCCTGGATCACAGTGGGTGACTAGGTCTCAACCGAACAATTTTGCTTGAATTTATAACTATTAGTATTGTCTGTGTTATTGCAAAACCTCTTAACTACAGCTTTAACCCTTTCCCAAACGGCACAATTTTAGGGTGATCCACTTCATATCTGCCACAAATGACAAAATGGATGTTATTAAAGATAGGATTTGTGTAAAATATGGCACAGAAAATATTGAGACAAAAGGAGAAACTTCTGGTTATCAGCAGTTTCTTCTTTTGTTTCAATGTTTTCTCAATCTTTTTCTGTTAGGGATGTCAAAACCAGGTCTTGTTTCGTAAAGGGTTAATCATTAATAATCAAGCTGTAGTTACAAGGTTTTGCAATAACACTGATGATATGTATGTTCTGTTTTTATTCGGGAGACAGGGCGGAGCTTATTAAACCGTTCATTCCATTCAAGCTTGGGGAGAAACAGCCTTCTCGATTAGCGGTAATTCGTCGGTATTGTTGCAAAACATTATAACTACAGTGTGAATCAATCAGTAGCTAAGAGGTTTTATGACAACACATTTTACATTCGCGCATTGCTTCAATTTGAAATATGTTCATGCTCATGCCGCACGTTTTTTCTCTTCTATCAACCAAGGTATCGAGAAGTAAACTCGTCGAATAACCTCTTTACTTAGCCACACCCTCTCAGGTGAATAAAAACGGAATATACAATGTACATATTTGTATATGATGTATATATATGTTAGATAAAACTTTACCTGATGACATGATTTCATTTTTCTCAAGATAAGATGGGGTTTATTTAGTTATAAATTATTCAACTGTTTAACCATGTCCCTAACAACATGATCTGGCCTTGTCTAAATTCAAAGGTGTCACAGAGGACAGAACATACATGTACTTTATGTTAGGAAAGAAGGACATTTGAACATCACAGAATGGAAAGAATGTAGAAAAAGGTTGTTTATGAGCATCTTCTTTTTAACCCTGAATGATTTCCAAAGCCTTCTACTTTGTATACATATTGGGGATGTAAAAACAGGCATTATTTTATAGAGGTGCAGTGCGCAAGAACCGTTACTCTGCTGATGAAATTCTTGGAGTTATTGCCCTTTGTTGATTTTCAAACTTGATTCTTGTCCGGGTCATAACTCAAAAAGTATGTAAGGTAGAATCATGAAGCTGTATAGGTGGATAAATCTCATTTTGGAGAGGTGCAGTGTATAAGAATTGTTAATCTGCCCATTAAATTCTTGGAGTTACTGCCCTTTGTTGATTTTCACACTTAATTCTTGTCTGGAGCATAACTTACAAATTATGTAAGGTAGAATCATGAAGTTTCATAGGTGGATAGAACTTATTATGGAGAGGTGCAGTGTACAAGAGCTGTTACTCTGCTGATCATATTTTTGGAGTTATTGCACTTTGTTGATTTTAAAACTTAATTCTTGTCTGGAGCATAACTCAAAAAGTATGTAAGGTAGAATCATGAAACTTCATAGGTGGATAGATCTCATTATGGAGAGGTGCAGTGCATAAGAATCGTTACTCTGCTGATCAATCTTTGGAGTTATTGCCCTTTGTTGATTTTCAAACTTAATTCTTGTCCAGAGCCTAAGCAAACTTTAACCATGCCTTTATCTTATGCCCTATTACATATACAGCCTTGATATTTCAAACATAGACACCTCCTACCAAGATCTTTCACATTTGACCATGATCTTTGACCTTGTGACTTTGACCTTGGGAGTTTGACCTACTTTAAAAAAAACTTTAACCTGGCCTCTATCTCATGTACTTTTACACCAACAGCCTTGATCTTTCATACAGTCATGGACACATCCTATCAAGACCTTTCGCATTTGGCCATGACCTTGTCACCGTGACATTGGAGTTTGACCTACACCAAAGGTAGGCCCTTGAGGGGGCATATATGTTTTACAAACATCTCTTGTTATTAGTATCATTAGATACCAAACTTACAGTGCTATTATCACACAGGTTGTATGTTCAAAAGCACTTTACAAACTTCAAACATACTAAAATATATAATACATGTAAAAATAAAACATGTTAACACACATTATTATAGTATAAAAGATATATATATGATTTAACCTTTTCCCTAACAAGACCTAGTTTGGACGTCCCTACTAGAAACTGCCTGGGGAAATATTGAAACAATAGAAGAAAATGCATTTTCTTCTTTTGTCGCAATATTTTCTGTTCCATATTATACACAAAACCTATCTTTCAAAGAATCAATTTTGTCATCTGCATTAGTTTACAAATTTGGCCACCCTAAAAATTTGACTTTCAGGAAAGGGTTAAACACATGAAAAACTTTCAATTTACGCAAAAGTTTGGAATTCACATTATTTTATCATTTTCAGCAGCAACCTGCCTCCAAAATGTCCAATGTTGAAGGCGAGGAAGCATCAGACGGCTTAAGAATAATATATGACTCTGACTCTAGCTCAGATGATGATGATGATGATGACATTTCATATACAGGTTTGTTTTTATTGACCTTTAACCCATTACCAAACAACAAAATTTTGGGATAGTCTGATTTGAAAGAAATTGCAGACAACATTTCAATGTGATGAAATTTCGAAATTTTATAGCTTTTTGGGTAGAAAACAGTGTGGGAAATGAAGAAATTGCTTGTCACAAGCAATTTCTTCATATTCCATTATGTTTTCCAAAGCCAAATGGGGGAGTCAAAAGGAGTCACTTTTTGTTATTGGCTTAACCCATTACCAGATGGCAAATTATCACATCAATTTTAGCAGCATGCCTCCAAAATGTCTGTGGTTGAAGGCCAGAGAGCAGCAGACAATTTAACCAATTACAAAATTAATGTACCACCTAATAATGCTTTTTAAAGCCCCATAAGATAAAACTTTGGAAAACATTGTAGAAAATGAAGAAATTGCTAGTGACAAGCAATTTCTTCATTTTCCACAATGCTTTTTTACCCCAAAAGACTAAAATGTGTAAAATTCAATTCACTTGAAATTGACATCTGCAATGTCTTTGAATTTGGACAGGTCTAAATTTTTGCTGCTTGGTAATGGGTTAAGAATCATATGGCACTGATGATGACTAATCTTTTCTAATAAATTTTGAATGCATGGTTCTAAGATTTGCACTGTAGCATCTAGTGTTTAGAGTTTAGATTGATTAACTGGATTGTAGAAAATGCATTGAAAAACATTGAAACATGTTGTGTGTGTGTCCGTCCTTGTGTTAACATTTTCTTTAAAAATCTTCTCTTCTCAAACCACTGGGCCAATTTTAACCAAACTTGGCAGAAATGTTCCTTGGGTGACCTTTTACTTTTACTTGAATTGTTCAAAGAATTGTGATTAGACCATAAATGTGGTTGTGGCAGGGCGGGACTTATCACACTATAAGAAATCATAAAATAATTCTTTAAAAGCCAAACTTCTGGCCAATTTTGACCAAACTTGGCAAGAATGTATCTTTGGTGATCTTATACTTAAATTGTCAGTGAAATTTTGATTGGTTCATAAATGTGGGGGTGGCAGGGCGAGGCTTATCAGACTTAGAAATCACAAAATAATTCTTTAAAAATCTTATTCTCTCAAACAAGTGGGCCTATTTTGACCAAACTTTGCAGGAATGTTCCTTGTCGAGTGACCCTTTAATAAAATTATTTAAAAAAAAACATGATTGGTCCATAAATATGAAATTCAAATTAATGAATTATAATAGAAATAATGTACAAAATGTTCCTGTAAATATTGAGGCAAAAATTAAATTTCTGGTTAATAGCATTTTTTATGCCCCCATATAAAAAGATCAGGGGCATATTGATTAATTTATGTCTGTTTGTTCGTCCATCTATATGTTGGTCCATCTGTCTGTCCTGCAACTTAACATTGGCTATTTTGGGGGCATTAGTTTTTCACAAACATATCTTGTTTCTTTTTCCTCAACATTTTCCTAAGCCCTTTTTATACAAGTGATTTCCAAACAAGGTCATGTTTAATATCTTTGACACAGGATCAGGCCAAGATGGGTTAACCAAGAAGTATGGGAATGTGACAATCTTGCTGATTAAAGACGAAATGAAGAATCTAAAGGTAAAAACATGCATAGACAGCTTACAGCTACAGATAAGAGGGAGTGAATGCTCCTCCAAATACAATATTTCATTTATTGTTCACCAAACACTATGTTGTGGGTACTCATTGTCTCATTGAGATGCCTCTAATGAGTACCCAAAACATAGGGTTTAGATTTGAACTAACAATTTTAGACTTAGACTTAAGCCTCTCTTACAACCCGTCGTGTGTCTTTTTATACGCCCGAAGGGTCGTATTATGTTATGGCCCCGCTCGTCTGTCTGTCTGTCTGTCCGTCCGTCCGTCTGTCCATCCGTCCGTCCGTCCGTTAGCAATTTCTTGTGTGCGCAACTCCTCCTACAGTTTTGATCGGAATTTGATCAAACTTGCCACAATGAATCTCCATGGTGTCTAGTTGTGCACACCGCTTACGGAATTTAGATAACTGTTTTCGTTCTTGAATTATCTGCCCTTGAATGAAAAAAATGCCCATTTTCTTGTGTGCGCAACTCCTCCTACAGTTTTGATCAGACGGAATTTAATTAACTCTTTTCGTTCTTGAATTATCTGCCCTTGAATGAAAAAAATGCCCATTTTCTTGTGTGCGCAACTCCTCCTACAGTTTTGATCAGAATTTGATCAAACTTGCCACAATGAATCTCCATGGTGTCTAGTTGTGCACACCGCTTACGGAATTTAGATAACTGTTTTCGTTCTTGAATTATCTGCCCTTGAATTTAAGAAAAGCAACTCCTATAGTTTCAACCAGAATTTAATCAAACTAGCCACAATGAATCTCTATGGTGTCTTGTTGTGCTAACAAAAGCTTTTGATAACTTTTCATGTTTGAATTAACTGCCCTTGAATCGAAAAAAAGGCCAATTTTACTGACAAGCCCCTCTCGGGCGTATATGCGCCGCTTTGCGAAGCTCTTGTTAAATCATATGTTTTAAAACTCTGCAAAATCGCACGATTTATAAAGAAGCATGACTGGTTGTAAGAGCGCCTCAAAATATTGTACGGTCAATTCTTTGCTGCGTGGTTGAGTCCATCAAAATCGTACGTTGCACGTGCGTGCATCGCACGACTAAACATAGTTACGTTTTAGATGCAGACTGCACGCAGGCCGCACGCAGGAGCACGTACGACCGGTTGTAAGAGAGGCTTTAGATCTTCACCTCCTCTTATTTGTTGATTTGCATGGAACTGAATATGTTTATTATTTTCTTATCCTTCGACCTTTGACCAAATTTTAAAAAAAAAATGATTAACCTATTTGATAAACCCAATACCAAACAGCAAAATTTTATACTGGTCCAAATCCAAAGCTGTTGCATACAACAATTTTAAGTTAATGGAATTCCACTGTTTTGGTATTTCTTGGTAGAAAGCATTGTGAGAATTGCTTGTGACAAGCAATTTCTTCGTTTTCCACAATGTTTTCCAAAGCCATTTCCTAGTGGGGAGTCAAAAAGAGTCATTGTGTGTGGATGAGTGAATTCTATATGCTGTGGTGTCCATTAATGATATGCCCATCTGTTTGTGTGTTTAATTTTTGTGAGCAGAATTTCTTTGCAGAGTTTTGTAGTATTTGATGACTCTTACATATTGGCCTTGTTGAAATGTGATTAAATTATCTTAAAAAGAGTTTAATTTGCCTTTATTGAGAGAAAAAAAGAAACTGCTGATAATCAACTATTTCCCCTTTTCCAGTTTTCTACTCTTGACATCAATCTTGAAGTTGGCTTCAACTTACTAGAGAAAAATCGTTATTTTATATGTTGATGTTATTATGATTCAATTACACATTATGAACACTAGACCGCATCTAGGCTTGTTAGACTGCAGCAGGAGATTCCATACAACAGGAATCCAAGAATCTTTTTCCTTTACCCACAATGTTTCTTATTTTACAGGTTGATGTTATAGTAAACAGCACATCATCAACACTCGACCTCAGCCAAGGGGCTGCATCAAGGGGCTTGTTAGAGGCTGCAGGGGACACGATACAACAAGAATGCAAGAACAAATACCCTAATGGGATATCTGGTACAAATATAGCACAGACAAAGGGAGGCAACTTGTCATGTCAGTTTGTGTACCATGTGAGTCTACAGAAATGGAAAGGAGAAGAAAATAAACAGGTAATACTAATTACGAAAATGACAATATTTTAGACTGATATAGATTCAAAAGTGTTGCGCCAGTCAGACAACAAATCAAATATTACTGAAATAGGATGAACTATTTTATTCTTCAACTTTTCCTTTGTATTTTTGAAAATTTGATAGCTGCGAGTATGTAAACTTGCAGTAACTTGGCCAACAGTCTATGAACCTTATGTTGCCATGTCCAATGTGAAAGTAAACATGCTGTAATCATGTCATCAGTAATGGACTTAAAGCATCATTTAATTGGTGTTGTACAAACATAACAAAATATGTAATGGCTAAAGGACAACTGGTTGTGTGTCATGGTACCAACAAAATAAGACTAAATACACCAAATTGTTTTCCAGCAAACTTGTAGCAAAACTAAGTTATTGAATGTTTAGGAAAGAATACATGAAATTACTTTTTAGCGAGCCGGTGTAACAGTTTATCTTGGCCCCCCTGGGCAGCTTGGCCCCCACCTAAAATCTTTTTCCATAGTCCCCCAAAATACTAAACAATGTCTGTAAATGTTACGCCTACTGTTAAATGAAAAGAAAAACCAAAGTTTAATGTGTTTTGGTCAAATTAATTTTTCGCCTTTTTTGGCGCAGAATAGGGGCAGGGGCCAAGCTACCCAGGCCTGGGTAGCTTGGCCCCCACCTAAAATCTTTTCCCAGAGTCCCCCAAAATACAAAACAATGACTGTAAATGGTACGCCTACTGTTAAATGAAAAGAAAAAACAAAGTTCAATGTGTTTTGGTCAAATTAATTTTTCGCCTTTTTTGGCGCAGAATAGGGGCAGGGGCCAAGCTACCCAGGCCTGGGTAGCTTGACCCCCACCTAAAATCTTTTTCCAGAGTCCCCCAAAATACAAAACAATGTCTGTAAATGTTACGCCTACTGTTAAATGAAAAGAAAAACCAAAGTTTAATGTGTTTTGGTCAAATTAATTTTTCGCCTTTTTTGGCGCAGAATAGGGGCGGGGGCCAAGCTACCCAGGCCTGGGTAGCTTGGCCCCCACCTAAAATCTTTTTCCAGAGTCCCCCAAAATACAAAACAATGTCTGTAAATGTTACGCCTACTGTTAAATGAAAAGAAAAACCAAAGTTTAATGTGTTTTGGTCAAATTAATTTTTTGCCTTTTTTGGCGCAGAATAGGGGCGGGGGCCAAGCTACCCAGGCCTGGGTAGCTTGGCCCCCACCTAAAATCTTTTTCCAGAGTCCCCCAAAATACAAAACAATGTCTGTAAATGTTACGCCTACTGTTAAATGAAAAGAAAAACCAAAGTTTAATGTGTTTTGGTCAAATTAATTTTTCGCCTTTTTTGGCATAGAATATGGGCGGGGGCCAAGCTACCCAGGCCTATTCTGCGCCAAAAAAGGCAAAAAATTTATTTGACCAAAACACATTAAACTTTGTTTTTTCTTTTCATTTAACAGTAGGCGTAACATTTACAGACATTGTTTTGTATTTTGGGGGACTCTGGAAAAAGATTTTAGGTGGGGGTCAAGCTACCCAGGCCTGGGTAGCTTGGCCCCCGCCCCTATTCTGCGCCAAAAAAGGCGAAAAATTAATTTGACCAAAACACATTAAACTTTGTTTTTTCTTTTCATTTAACAGTAGGCGTAACATTTACAGTCATTGTTTTGTATTTTGGGGGACTCTGGAAAAAGATTTTAGGTGGGGGCCAAGCTACCCAGGCCTGGGTAGCTTGGCCCCCGCCCCTATTCTGCGCCAAAAAAGGCGAAAAATTAATTTGACCAAAACACATTAAACTTTGGTTTTTCTTTTCATTTAACAGTAGGCGTAACATTTACAGACATTGTTTTGTAATTTGAGGGACTCGGGAAAAAGATTTTAGGTGGGGGCCAAGCTACCCAGGCCTGGGTAACTTGGCCCCCGCCCCTAATCTGCGCCAAAAAAGGCGAAAAATTAATTTGACCAAAACACATTAAACTTTGGTTTTTCTTTTCATTTAACAATAGGCGTAACATTTACAGACATTGTTTTGTATTTTGGGGGACTCTGGAAAAAGATTTTAGGTGGGGGCCAAGCTACCCAGGCCTGGGTAGCTTGGCCCCCGCCCCTATTCTATGCCAAAAAAGGCGAAAAACTAATTTGACCAAAACACATTAAACTTTGGTTTTTCTTTTCATTTAACAGTAGGCGTAACATTTACAGACATTGTTTTGTATTTTGGGGGACTCTGGAAAAAGATTTTAGGTGGGGGTCAAGCTACCCAGGCCTGGGTAGCTTGGCCCCCGCCCCTATTCTGCGCCAAAAACAGGCGAAAAATTAATTTGACCAAAACACATTAAACTTTGGTTTTTCTTTTCATTTAACAGTAGGCGTAACATTTTCATCATCATTTTGTATTTTGGGGGACTCTGGAAAAAGATTTTAGGTGGGGGCCAAGCTACCCAGGCCTGGGTAGCTTTGCCCCCACCCCTATTCTGCGCCAAAAAAGGCGAAAAATTAAATTGACCAAAACACATTAAACTTTGGTTTTTCTTTTCATTTAACAATAGACGTAACATTTACAGACATTGTTTTGTAATTTGAGGGACTCTGGAAAAAGATTTTAGGTGGGGGCCAAGCTACCCAGGCCTGGGTAGCTTGGCCCCCGCCCCTATTTTGTGCCAAAAAAGGCGAAAAATTAATTTGACCAAAACACATTAAACTTTGGTTTTTCTTTTCATTTAACAGTAGACGTAACATTTACAGACATTGTTTGGTAATTTGAGGGACTCTGGAAAAAGATTTTAGGTGGGGGCCAAGCTACCCAGGCCTGGGTAGCTTGGCCCCCACCCCTATTCTGCGCCAAAAAAGGCGAAAAATTAATTTGACCAAAACACATTAAACTTTGGTTTTTCTTTTCATTTAACAATAGACGTAACATTTACAGACATTGTTTTGTAATTTGAGGGACTCTGGAAAAAGATTTTAGGTGGGGGCCAAGCTACCCAGGCCTGGGTAGCTTGGCCCCGCCCCTATTTTGCGCCAAAAAAGGCGAAAAATTAATTTGACCAAAACACATTAAACTTTGGTTTTTCTTTTCATTTAACAGTAGGCGTAACATTTACAGACATTGTTTTGTATTTTGGGGGACTCTGGAAAAATATTTTAGGTGGGGGCCAAGCTACCCAGGCCTGGGTAGCTTGGCCCCCGCCCCTATTCTGCGCCAAAAAAGGCGAAAAATTAATTTGACCAAAACACATTAAACTTTGGTTTTTCTTTTCATTTAACAGTAGGCGTAACATTTACAGACATTGTTTTGTAATTTGAGGGACTCGGGAAAAAGATTTTAGGTGGGGGCCAAGCTACCCAGGCCTGGGTAGCTTGGCCCCCGCCCCTAATCTGCGCCAAAAAAGGCGAAAAATTAATTTGACCAAAACACATTAAACTTTGGTTTTTCTTTTCATTTAACAATAGGCGTAGCATTTACAGACATTGTTTTGTATTTTGGGGGACTCTGGAAAAAGATTTTAGGTGGGGGCCAAGCTACCCAGGCCTGGGTAGCTTGGCCCCCGCCCCTATTCTATGCCAAAAAAGGCGAAAAATTAATTTGACCAAAACACATTAAACTTTGGTTTTTCTTTTCATTTAACAGTAGGCGTAACATTTACAGACATTGTTTTGTATTTTGGGGGACTCTGGAAAAAGATTTTAGGTGGGGGGTCAAGCTACCCAGGCCTGGGTAGATTGGCCCCCGCCCCTATTCTGCGCCAAAAACAGGCGAAAAATTAATTTGACCAAAACACATTAAACTTTGGTTTTTCTTTTCATTTAACAGTAGGCGTAACATTTACAGACATTGTTTTGTAATTTGAGGGACTCGGGAAAAAGATTTTAGGTGGGGGCCAAGCTACCCAGGCCTGGGTAACTTGGCCCCCGCCCCTAATCTGCGCCAAAAAAGGCGAAAAATTAATTTGACCAAAACACATTAAACTTTGGTTTTTCTTTTCATTTAACAATAGGCGTAACATTTACAGACATTGTTTTGTATTTTGGGGGACTCTGGAAAAAGATTTTAGGTGGGGGCCAAGCTACCCAGGCCTGGGTAGCTTGGCCCCCGCCCCTATTCTATGCCAAAAAAGGCGAAAAACTAATTTGACCAAAACACATTAAACTTTGGTTTTTCTTTTCATTTAACAGTAGGCGTAACATTTACAGACATTGTTTTGTATTTTGGGGGACTCTGGAAAAAGATTTTAGGTGGGGGTCAAGCTACCCAGGCCTGGGTAGCTTGGCCCCTGCCCCTATTCTGCGCCAAAAACAGGCGAAAAATTAATTTGACCAAAACACATTAAACTTTGGTGTTTCTTTTCATTTAACAGTAGGCGTAACATTTTCATCATCATTTTGTATTTTGGGGGACTCTGGAAAAAGATTTTAGGTGGGGGCCAAGCTACCCAGGCCTGGGTAGCTTGGCCCCCACCCCTATTCTGCGCCAAAAAAGGCGAAAAATTAAATTGACCAAAACACATTAAACTTTGGTTTTTCTTTTCATTTAACAGTAGGCGTAACATTTACAGACATTGTTTTGTATTTTGGGGGACTCTGGAAAAAGATTTTAGGTGGGGGCCAAGCTACCCAGGCCTGGGTAGCTTGGCCCCCGCCCCTATTCTGCGCCAAAAAAGGCGAAAAACTAATTTGACCAAAACACATTAAACTTTGGTTTTTCTTTTCATTTAACAGTAGGCGTAACATTTACAGACATTGTTTTGTAATTTGAGGGACTCGGGAAAAAGATTTTAGGTGGGGGCCAAGCTACCCAGGCCTGGGTAGCTTGGCCCCCGCCCCTAATCTGCGCCAAAAAAGGCGAAAAATTAATTTGACCAAAACACATTAAACTTTGGTTTTTCTTTTCATTTAACAATAGGCGTAGCATTTACAGACATTGTTTTGTATTTTGGGGGACTCTGGAAAAAGATTTTAGGTGGGGGCCAAGCTACCCAGGCCTGGGTAGCTTGGCCCCCGCCCCTATTCTATGCCAAAAAAGGCGAAAAATTAATTTGACCAAAACACATTAAACTTTGGTTTTTCTTTTCATTTAACAGTAGGCGTAACATTTACAGACATTGTTTTGTATTTTGGGGGACTCTGGAAAAAGATTTTAGGTGGGGGGTCAAGCTACCCAGGCCTGGGTAGCTTGGCCCCCGCCCCTATTCTGCGCCAAAAACAGGCGAAAAATTAATTTGACCAAAACACATTAAACTTTGGTGTTTCTTTTCATTTAACAGTAGGCGTAACATTTTCATCATTGTTTTGTATTTTGGGGGACTCTGGAAAAAGATTTTAGGTGGGGGCCAAGCTACCCAGGCCTGGGTAGCTTGGCCCCCACCCCTATTCTGCGCCAAAAAAGGCGAAAAATTAAATTGACAAAACACATTAAACTTTGGTTTTTCTTTTCATTTAACAGTAGGCGTAACATTTACAGACATTGTTTTGTAATTTGAGGGACTCTGGAAAAAGATTTTAGGTGGGGGCCAAGCTACCCAGGCCTGGGTAGCTTGGCCCCCGCCCCTATTTTGCGCCAAAAAAGGCGAAAAATTAATTTGACCAAAACACATTAAACTTTGGTTTTTCTTTTCATTTAACAGTAGACGTAACATTTACAGACATTGTTTGGTAATTTGACGGACTCTGGAAAAAGATTTTAGGTGGGGGCCAAGCTACCCAGGCCTGGGTAGCTTGGCCCCCGCCCCTATTCTGCGCCAAAAGAGGCGAAAAATTAATTTGACCAAAACACATTAAACTTCGGTTTTTCTTTTCATTTAACAGTAGGCGTAACATTTACAGTCATTGTTTTGTATTTTGGGGGACTCTGGAAAAAGATTTTAGGTGGGGGCCAAGCTACCCAGGCCTGGGTAGCTTGGCCCCCGCCCCTATTCTGCGCCAAAAAAGGCGAAAAATTAATTTGACCAAAACACATTAAACTTTGGTTTTTCTTTTCATTTAACAGTAGGCGTAACATTTACAGACATTGTTTTGTATTTTGGGGGACTATGGAAAAAGATTTTAGGTGGGGGCCAAGCTACCCAGGCCTGGGTAGCTTGGCCCCCACCCCTATTCTGCGTCAAAAAAGGCGAAAAATTAATTTGACCAAAACACATTAAACTTTGGTTTTTCTTTTCATTTAACAGTAGGCGTAACATGTACAGACATTGTTTTGTAATTTGAGGGACTCGGGAAAAAGATTTTAGGTGGGGGCCAAGCTACCCAGGCCTGGGTAACTTGGCCCCCGCCCCTAATCTGCGCCAAAAAAGGCGAAAAATTAATTTGACCAAAACACATTAAACTTTGGTTTTTCTTTTCATTTAACAATAGGCGTAACATTTACAGACATTGTTTTGTATTTTGGGGGACTCTGGAAAAAGATTTTAGGTGGGGGCCAAGCTACCCAGGCCTGGGTAGCTTGGCCCCCGCCCCTATTCTATGCCAAAAAAGGCGAAAAACTAATTTGACCAAAACACATTAAACTTTGGTTTTTCTTTTCATTTAACAGTAGGCGTAACATTTACAGACATTGTTTTGTATTTTGGGGGACTCTGGAAAAAGATTTTAGGTGGGGGTCAAGCTACCCAGGCCTGGGTAGCTTGGCCCCCGCCCCTATTCTGCGCCAAAAACAGGCGAAAAATTAATTTGACCAAAACACATTAAACTTTGGTGTTTCTTTTTAGCTCACCTGAGCACGAAGTGCTCAAGGTGAGCTATTGTGGTCACTTTTTGTCCGTCGTCCGTCTGTCTGTCCGTCTGTCTGTCTGTCCGTCCGTCCGTCCGTCCGTCCACAATTTCGTGTTTACACTCTAGCATCTACAAATATAAGCTAATCTTGACCAAACTTGGTCAAAACATGTATGGCTATAAGATCTCGGATGGGTTCGATTATGGGTCAGATTGAACCAGAAAGTCAGGAATTATCTGCCCTTGAATACAAAAAATACTTAGTTTTGACATTGTTTACACTCTAGCATCTACAATTATTGATCAATCAAGACAAATCTTGGACATAACATTGTAGACCATAAGATCTCGGATGAGTTTGATTTTCAGTATGATCTGACCAGAAAGACGAGAGTTATGTGCCCTTGAATTTGACAAAATTGCCATTTTCGGCTGTTTTTGACCTTGTTTACACTCTAGAATCTACAATTATTCATCAATCAAGACAAAACTTTGACAGAATGTTTGGGACCATGAGATCCCGGATGAGTATGATTTTCAGTCTGATCTGATCAGAAAGTCGAGAGTTACTTGCCCTTGAATTTGACAAAATTGTCATTTTTGGCTGTTTTTGACGATGTTTACACTCTAGAATCTACAATTATTGATCAATCAATCCAAAACTTGGACACAAGGTTGGAGACTATAAGATCTCATATGAGTTTGATTTTCAGTCTGATCTGACCAGAAAGATGAGAGTTATGTGCCCTTTAATTTGATCAAATTGCCGATTTCGGCTGCTTTAGACCTTGTTTACACTCTAGAATCTACAATTATTGACCAATCAAGACAAATCTTGGACACAATGTTGGATATCATAAGATCTCGGATGAGTTTGATTTTCAGCCTGATCTGACCAGAAAGTCGAGAGTGCCCTTGAATTTGACAAAATTGCTGTTTTCGGCTTTTTTTGACCTTGTTTATACTCCAGAATCTACAATTATTTATCAAACAAGACAAATCTTGGACACAATGTTGGGCACGATGAAATCTTGGATGAGTTCGATTTTCACAATGTTATTGACCATAAGTTCGTTTTCAGTCTTAGAGTCATAAATAATTTTTGAATTGAAGAAAAGTGTTGCTTATATCATTTTGGTTCAGGTGAGCGATATAGGACCATCATGGTCCTCTTGTCATTTAACAGTAGGCGTAACATTTTCATCATCATTTTGTATTTTGGGGGACTCTGGAAAAAGATTTTAGGTGGGGGCCAAGCTACCCAGGCCTGGGTAGCTTGGCCCCCACCCCTATTCTGCGCCAAAAAAGGCGAAAAATTAAATTGACCAAAACACATTAAACTTTGGTTTTTCTTTTCATTTAACAATAGACGTAACATTTACAGACATTGTTTTGTAATTTGAGGGACTCTGGAAAAAGATTTTAGGTGGGGGCCAAGCTACCCAGGCCTGGGTAGCTTGGCCCCCGCCCCTATTTTGCGCCAAAAAAGGCGAAAAATTAATTTGACCAAAACACATTAAACTTTGGTTTTTCTTTTCATTTAACAGTAGACGTAACATTTACAGACATTGTTTGGTAATTTGAGGGACTCTGGAAAAAGATTTTAGGTGGGGGCCAAGCTACCCAGGCCTGGGTAGCTTGGCCCCCACCCCTATTCTGCGCCAAAAACAGGCGAAAAATTAATTTGACCAAAACACATTAAACTTTGGTTTTTCTTTTCATTTAACAATAGACGTAACATTTACAGACATTGTTTTGTAATTTGAGGGACTCTGGAAAAAGATTTTAGGTGGGGGCCAAGCTACCCAGGCCTGGGTAGCTTGGCCCCCGCCCCTATTTTGCGCCAAAAAAGGCGAAAAATTAATTTGACCAAAACACATTAAACTTTGGTTTTTCTTTTCATTTAACAGTAGGCGTAACATTTACAGACATTGTTTTGTATTTTGGGGGACTATGGAAAAAGATTTTAGGTGGGGGCCAAGATACCCAGGCCTGGGTAGCTTGGCCCCCGCCCCTATTCTGCGCCAAAAAAGGCGAAAAATTAATTTGACCAAAACACATTAAACTTTGGTTTTTCTTTTCATTTAACAGTAGGCGTAACATTTACAGACATTGTTTTGTATTTTGGGGGACTCTGGAAAAAGATTTTAGGTGGGGGGTCAAGCTACCCAGGCCTGGGTAGCTTGGCCCCCGCCCCTATTCTGCGCCAAAAACAGGCGAAAAATTAATTTGACCAAAACACATTAAACTTTGGTTTTTCTTTTCATTTAACAGTAGGCGTAACATTTACAGACATTGTTTTGTAATTTGAGGGACTCGGGAAAAAGATTTTAGGTGGGGGCCAAGCTACCCAGGCCTGGGTAACTTGGCCCCCGCCCCTAATCTGCGCCAAAAAAGGCGAAAAATTAATTTGACCAAAACACATTAAACTTTGGTTTTTCTTTTCATTTAACAATAGGCGTAACATTTACAGACATTGTTTTGTATTTTGGGGGACTCTGGAAAAAGATTTTAGGTGGGGGCCAAGCTACCCAGGCCTGGGTAGCTTGGCCCCCGCCCCTATTCTATGCCAAAAAAGGCGAAAAACTAATTTGACCAAAACACATTAAACTTTGGTTTTTCTTTTCATTTAACAGTAGGCGTAACATTTACAGACATTGTTTTGTATTTTGGGGGACTCTGGAAAAAGATTTTAGGTGGGGGTCAAGCTACCCAGGCCTGGGTAGCTTGGCCCCCGCCCCTATTCTGCGCCAAAAACAGGCGAAAAATTAATTTGACCAAAACACATTAAACTTTGGTGTTTCTTTTCATTTAACAGTAGGCGTAACATTTTCATCATCATTTTGTATTTTGGGGGACTCTGGAAAAAGATTTTAGGTGGGGGCCAAGCTACCCAGGCCTGGGTAGCTTGGCCCCCACCCCTATTCTGCGCCAAAAAAGGCGAAAAATTAAATTGACCAAAACACATTAAACTTTGGTTTTTCTTTTCATTTAACAATAGACGTAACATTTACAGACATTGTTTTGTAATTTGAGGGACTCTGGAAAAAGATTTTAGGTGGGGGCCAAGCTACCCAGGCCTGGGTAGCTTGGCCCCCGCCCCTATTTTGCGCCAAAAAAGGCGAAAAATTAATTTGACCAAAACACATTAAACTTTGGTTTTTCTTTTCATTTAACAGTAGGCGTAACATTTACAGACATTGTTTTGTATTTTGGGGGACTCTGGAAAAAGATTTTAGGTGGGGGGTCAAGCTACCCATAGCTTGGCCCCCGCCCCTATTCTGCGCCAAAAACAGGCGAAAAATTAATTTGACCAAAACACATTAAACTTTGGTTTTTCTTTTCATTTAACAGTAGGCGTAACATTTTCATCATTGTTTTGTATTTTGGGGGACTCTGGAAAAAGATTTTAGGTGGGGGCCAAGCTACCCAGGCCTTGGTAGCTTGGCCCCCACCCCTATTCTGCGCCAAAAAAGGCGAAAAATTAAATTGACAAAACACATTAAACTTTGGTTTTTCTTTTCATTTAACAGTAGGCGTAACATTTACAGACATTGTTTTGTAATTTGAGGGACTCTGGAAAAAGATTTTAGGTGGGGGCCAAGCTACCCAGGCCTGGGTAGCTTGGCCCCCGCCCCTATTTTGCGCCAAAAAAGGCGAAAAATTAATTTGACCAAAACACATTAAACTTTGGTTTTTCTTTTCATTTAACAGTAGACGTAACATTTACAGACATTGTTTGGTAATTTGAGGGACTCTGGAAAAAGATTTTAGGTGGGGGCCAAGCTACCCAGGCCTGGGTAGCTTGGCCCCCACCCCAATTCTGCGCCAAAAGAGGCGAAAAATTAATTTGACCAAAACACATTAAACTTCGGTTTTTCTGTTCATTTAACAGTAGGCGTAACATTTACAGACATTGTTTTGTATTTTAGGGGACTCTTGAAAAAGATTTTAGGTGGGGGCCAAGCTACCCAGGGTGGGGGCTAAGATACCCCGGGGTAGCTTGGCCCCCGGGGGCCAAGCTGCCCGCGGGTAGCTTAGCCCCCGGGGGCCAAGCTGCCCAGGGGCCAAGATAAACTGATACACCGGGACTTTATGTCCGGGGAGCTAATGTCACAGCCCTAGTGTCGGCGTCGGCGTCAGCGTCGGGGTCGCGTCTTCAAAAACTTTAACCTGGTTTATATCTCAGGCACTATTTGAGATACAGCCTTGATACTTCACACATGGATACCTCCTGCCAAGACCTTTCATTTGGGACCATGACCTTTGACCTAGTGACCTTGACCTTGGAGTTTGACCTACTTTTAAAAAAATTTAACCTGGCCTATATCTCAGCCATTTTTACAGATACAGCCTTGATACTTCACACATGGATACTTCTCAGCAAAACCTTTCATTTTGGACCATGACCTTTGACCTAGTGACCTTGACCTTGGAGTTTGACCTACTTTTAAAAAACTTTAACCTGGCCTATATCTCATGCACTATTATAGATAGAGCCTTGATATTTCACATATGGATACTACGTACCATGACCTTGACTTTGAGACCATGACCTTTGACCCAATGACCTTGACCTTTGACCTTGGACTCTTTTTTTGTGACAAGCTCTCGTATAGGCGAGCTACGTTGTCCGCGGACAACTCTTGTTAAAAGTAGGATTATCAGTAATGTCCATCAGTAAAAGTCAAGATTGGAATCTTTAAAACCTATTTATTTTTTGCAGACATTGGAACAACTAGTTTATAAATGTTTAAAGACGGCATCTGCTGGAGGCATGAAATCCATCGCTATACCTGCCCTTGGTACTGGACTATTGAGCTACGATCGTGACCTGGTGGCTAGATGTATGTTTAAAATGGTGAGACAACTCTCAAGGCATCACTCTGATTCATCCTTGGTGGATGTTAGATTTGTCATATATCCGTCAGACACCAACACATATGATGCATTCAAAAGAAGGCTACAGAAACAAGATCCTTTGGAGGGTAAGCATTGTCTGAGGTTTTCTTTTGTGTGGTTTCAATCAGTCTTTTACCTTGCGTTCATTTGTTGTCCTGGGTTAATTTTTTACTTGCGAGGGTCATATTTTTCTATTGATGCTAGTTCTCTGAAACTGCACATGCTTCTGTGACCATAACATCTGCCACTAGGCACAGATTCATCACTCTGGCAAATGATTTAATGGACTCTAAAGACTATGATATTCTTGGTTAAGCTTTTATATGCAACTGTCATATATCTCTCACGACTGTGTTCAGCTAAAGCTTTTGCTTTCAAAATTTGTATACACCTCTGTGACCATAATAACAGCTTCTGGGCAAAGATTCATTTGACATATAATTGAGTGGAATTTTAACCCTTTTTGGACTTTGTTTTCAAAGCAATGAACAATTAATTAGGGAGAAAATCCATCTTCACCTATTCTATTTAGTGCTTTCTAAATAGCAAAAATTTGCACCTCAAATTTGAAAGCTGCTGCAGATTTTTTGTAGAAAATAGAACAAACAAATAATCAAGGCAAAGTGAGAAAACACTTATCAGCATTTTACTCTTTTTCCTCAATGTTCTCCCAATCTGTTTCTAATAGGAAGGTTAAAGAAAGGCATTGTTTGTAAAATGGTTAAATAGGTATCACAAGAATAGCACATCATAAATGACCTGGCAGAGCATCTCTAGCTATTAGCTAGAGATGCTGCTCTGCCAGACCATTTATTTGGAATTTGGGACCTATAAAAGATTCATTGTCATACTTATTCATATAGAAGACGAAGTCCCTAAACAAAGTAACACAAGGACATTACCTGTAGGAATAAGAGAAAGGCTCAGTTTTCAAGAGAGGTGTTTAATGCTTGATCAACTCAGACAACAAAGATTGGATGATTATTTAAAAACACAACAACCAAGGCTTAGAGAAGTCACATCAAATGGTATTAGAAATAAGAATCTTACTATACCTGGCTTGTATATATATTAATGCTTTTATTTTTCTTATCATTCTTGCTTTGCTTTATAAATTTAGCTACCATGTACAAATTATTTCCAATTTGCTTTCAAGCCTTTGAATCATACAGCTGTGCTACATGTCACAAAACGACTGAAACTTGTAACCTCTAACCTGACCTGGAAGCTTAACCTCAACCTCTCTGCCAAGGACACAACACTTTCGCTTAGATTTTTGCTTTTTATGTAACTATGCTTGTAACTTGTATGCTTTTTTTTTTAAATTTATTTATTTATTTATTTTTTGCTTAGATTTTTGCTTTTTATATAACTATGCTTGTAACTTGTATGCTTTTTTTTTTAATTTATTTATTTATTTATTTATTTTTTGCTTAGATTTTTGCTTTTTTAACTATGCTTGTAACTTGTATGCTTTTTTTTTTTTAATTTATTTATTTGTTTATTTATTTTTTGCTTAGATTTTTGCTTTTTATGTAACTATGCTTGTAACTTGTATGCTTTTTTTTTAATTTATTTATTTATTTATTTTTTTTTTTTGCTTAGATTTTTGCTTTTTATGTAACTATGCTTGTAACTTGTATGCTTTTTTTTTTTAATTTATTTATTTGTTTATTTATTTTTTGCTTAGATTTTTGCTTTTTATGTAACTATGCTTGTAACTTGTATGCTTTTTTTTTTTAATTTATTTATTTATTTATTTATTTTTTGCTTAGATTTTTGCTTTTTATGTAACTATGCTTGTAACTTGTATGCTTTTTTTTTAATTTATTTATTTATTTATTTTTTTTTTTTGCTTAGATTTTTGCTTTTTATGTAACTATGCTTGTAACTTGTATGCTTTTTTTTTAAATTTATTTATTTATTTATTTATTTTTTGCTTAGATGTTTGCTTTTTATGTAACTATGCTTGTAACTTGTATGCTTTTTTTTAATTTATTTATTTATTTATTTATTTATTTTTTGCTTAGATTTTTGCTTTTTATGTAACTATGCTTGTAACTTGTATGCTTTTTTTTTTAATTTATTTATTTATTTATTTATCTATTGCTTAGATTTTTGCTTTTTATGTAACTATGCTTGTAACTTGTATGCCTTTTTTTTAATTTATTTATTTATTTATTTATTTATTGCTTAGATTTTTGCTTTTTATGTAACTATGCTTGTAACTTGTATGCTTTTTTTTAATTTATTTATTCATTTATTTATTTTTTGCTTAGATTTTTGCTTTTTATGTAACTATGCTTGTAACTTGTATGCTTTCGTACTTTCGTTTGCTTAGATTTTTGCTTTCTGTGTAACTATGCATGTAACTTGTATGCTTTCTTACTTTTGCAGAATTTAGCTTTCTATGTAACTATGTTTGTAACTTGTATTCTTTCTTACTTTTTTTGCTTAGATTTTTGCTTTTTATGTAACTATGCTTGCAATTTGTATGCTTTCTTGAGCGGTACTTTAAACAGGGATGAGAATCTTCAGTTCTTTGGCAAATTTCAGATTTTTTGCTCAAAGACTATGATTTCATTTTGTTAGCGAGGCTGGACTTTATGACTGGGGAGCTAATGTCACAGTCCTAGTGTCGGCGTCGCGCCAGCGTCACATCTTCACTTGATAAACTTTAACCTGGTCTATATCTTTGGCACTATAAGAGATACAGCCTTGATATTTCTGCCAAGATCTTTCATTTGGGACCATGAACTTAAACCTAATGACCTTGACCTTGGAGTTGAACCAACTTTTAAAAATCTTTAACCTAGCTTGTATCTTGCTCTATTATAGATAGAGCTTGGTATTTTACATATGGATACCTCATGCCATGACCTTGACCTTGAGACTATGACCTTTGATCTAATGACCTTGACCTTTGATGTTGGACACAGTTTTGTGAGACAAGCTCTCCTATAGGCAAGCGTGTCTGCGGACAACTCTTGTTGTAAATTCAGTCTTAAATGTCTAGATCTGATGTTTTTTGAAACGCAGTACAAGACTGTTACAGCTTCTTTTGAAATTTATTCTCATCCCTGTTTATATTAAAGCTTGCTTAGATAATCTTAACCATAATTAGTAAAGTCTTCTTTGTCTTTGATTTATATTCATGTTACTATTTATATCAATGTTGGTAGCCTTGTATTTTCCTATCTACCAATGTGTCTTTATACTCTTGATCAGGAGATTATTCTGTGTGTGTATAATCATGTACATTGTAATGTTTGTAGTAAGAATGTTTATACCTAAATTATTGCTTTATTTGTGACATATTGTGCAATGTATGATATCACTGTTTAATGCAGTATTTTCATTAAAAGAATTGAATATTTCTAAGTTTATGAATATTTAAAAGACATGTATAGAAAAGAAAAAAATGCCGATGCTGAAAGATTCTTGCTTAAGAAGATATACAAAGATCAGTCTATAATTATGTCGTTTTTACATGCTATTAAACTTCTAGCAATAAGCATTTACAAATGTTTTTGTTGTATTTTTGTTTGTTTGTTTGTTTTTTGATGCTACACCTTTGATTTAAAACATTTTAAAAAAATGCTTGTAATTTTAGGCTATATGTTCTTTTTTCCTCTTCATAAGAGATTACATTATCATGATATAAATTATATGAATATTAACAAGAAGGGAGTATATTAGACTAGGAGAAGTTTTCTGTACGAGGCCTAAAAATGGTTCCAGGGAGGACAACTTGTTACAAGCAAGAGACAATGCTTAAACGATGTAGCAATGTCCCCTTAATCACTTAAGCCCTGTCTCTCTGTCCGCATCAATGGTGAAGTAGGTCTAAATAGGTCAAAGGTCAACTAGATGCAAAAAATAAATGGTATATGGGGTATAGTTAAACAATCTGCTATAACTCATTTCGTTTTGGGTTTAGAATAACATATTTGGTATCAAAATAAAGCTTAGACATTGACCTTAATTTTAAAGTATAAATATGCAAATTAGCTGATTTGCATATGCATGATTCTGAAGATTTAATTGGAAATTTTGATCATTTTTTGGTCATTTTTTCAGAGTGTAGTTCGAACAAAAGCTATAGCCAACTAAGTTGGTGGTGTATATTCACAAATTTGGTACCAAAGTAAAGCCTAGACATCTATCCTCAAATTAAGTTATGCAAAAAAGCTTAATTGCATATGCACACTTTTTTATTATTTTTAATTAATTGAAGAAAATATCACCATTAGTGAAAATTTGATACATAGAGAGCTTTGCAGCTTCCTGAAAGGACATATTAATCACATTGCATATGTAAAACATCCTGTCCAAAACAGAAGTTAGCATTTTAGGTCTTTTTTGCAGAATCAGATTGAATTACAGTATAGTAGAATGTTTGGTTTTAATGGAAACATATATTGTAAAAGTAGTTTTTGGGTAAAACGGGAGAAACAGCAATCAGTCAATCAGTCCTTGGTGTAGACAAACAATAAATGTTTTTAAATGAAGACAAGACATCCATTTTTGTTTTTTCAGAATAAGTATGCAATTAAGCCAGTGGAGGCTTATTTGTAAATTCATAACTTTGATAAAATCTTTGGAACAATTCATGGAATTATAGTCAATTTTTGCGAGTACATCAGAAAAAAGCAGACATATCTCGAATAGTTCTTGGTATAGATTTACAATTTTAGTATCAAATTGAAGCTTATAAGCATTCGTCTTTATTTTTCGGACAGTTATGCAAATGAAATAATTTGCATATGCATACTTTTGTGGATTTAATTGGAAATTTTGGTGAAATTTTCACAGTTTTTGTTAAGAATTTTGCAGGAAAAGGGATATTCCTTAATTACTTGATGGTGTCCTCTTACAGTTCTGGTGTCAAAATAAAAGCTAGTACTCCTTTCTTAATTCCAGTTTTGCATAATAGCTTATTTACATTCCAACATTTTTTTATTCTTTTTTAAATCATTATGAAAATAGCACAAATGTGTGAATATTTGGTACTTGCTTTTTAACATACATAGAAGAAACTAAAACATATTGTATAATTATGCACTTCTGCCTGTCCCAAACAGAATTAAGCATTTTGACGTTTTTGACGAAGGAAAATTGAAATACAGTATGCTAGAGGGTGTTGTTTCTAGAGAAACATATCTTTTAAAACGTGGTAGAGGTTTTATGGGAACAGCTATAACTCACCGTTTACAAGATCAACTGACTAACAACTACTGTATCAAAATGAAGCAAAGACTCATATCTTAATTTTTTAGGAATATTTTTTTCAAATTATCTAAATCATAGAGTTTTACTAGGAAACTGGGGCCGTTTATTGGCCCATTCAACCGCCCCCCGCCCCCCGCGACTCCCCCCCCCGCGAGAAGTTTTCCCGTGCAGTTGTTTTTCCCCTAAAAATAATTTTTCACCAATTAAACAATGTTACGGTCCTTGTAAAACGGTCTTAATTTTGCTTGAAATTTGTATTCTTACCGTTAAAAGATTGTTTTCAGATCTGTATACGTTTATGAATCCATATATTGAAGTTCAGAAATTTTTTATCAAAATATCCAATTATAAATTTCCCATAGAGCTGTATTTTTCCCAAATCAAGGGTCCCAGGCCCTTTCTCCTTACCTTAGAAATAAGACCTGCAAATTGCATCAGCTAACCTGTATTTGGGAAAGAATGATTAACATATATGTTTGCAACAAAAAATGTTGACGAAATGGTCATTGTTGTGAACCAGGGTATAATACGATTTCTAGTCTAATTCTGCTTGATTTGCTGAAGAGCAATTGCATGCAGTTTGTGGGTGTCCTCTCCTTCTCCTTCTTATCAAATTTGGGATGAAGGAATTCCAAGATTGCAGATAGGGTTAAGAAGATGAAAGAGGTTAAAAGAACGCTACTGCGGAGAGCTGGTTAGGGTTACCAAGGCGTTGACTTCTATAGATCGGGTATCAATAATTGGAAAACTAGATGGAAATGTAACATTGTGGAGTTGAAAGAACTAAACAAACAGTGATTGCGTGATCTACTGATTTCCACCAAAGAATAAAAAGGAAATCATAACGATCATAATCATGATTGTTAAGTAATTGTGACTAGATGATTTGCTCAAGCAAATAACATGTCTTTATAAGTTTAGATTTTGTTTATAAACACCATTTTATCTTGCGACCATTGTATGTGTTATACATTTAACTGAGAACTTGTGTAATTCATATTATTCATTAAACAGAATTGGTTTGCTGGTAGCAGAATAAAAAGATCTGCAAATATATTTCAAACAATAAGGCCATATCATCTTAACCCCCCACCCCCACCTATTACTATTTGCAATACACAAAATATATTTGTGTCGATATATTTTTACCTTATACTTTTCCTACATACTCCTTATATTCCCTTAAGTACTATAGAGGCCATGGTTTTGATATCTTAGAGCTAGCCCCCTACTGAAACCTATGAAACCTTTGAAAAACTTCAATTTCGGAGCAAAACTTTAAAGCTACTATTTCCCAGATTTGGACCCAAAAATTGTCAAATACAAACGAAATGTACACTTTTTAAGCTTTATATGTCCATATTAAATGATTACGACAAACTATTGAAGCAACGACTCATTTTTTCGCAATTTGATACCAAATTCATAAAGCGATGTCGAAAGTAGGTCAAAACAGTAGGGCATGCGACTTTCTTAAATGACGTCACAACATACATGATGACGTCATATTGAAATTTAAGTATGAATCTCGTTTGAATCATGGTCCGCGCTGTATGCGCATGCGCAACAATTTAAAAATAATTCTAACCCCATCTGAGACGGGGTTGAATTTAGGTTTGGATTCTTCCTAAATTCAGCTATCTGTCTTGTAATTTCGGCTCATTCTCTGTCTGAATCGCATATTATTAACCATCCCGAGGTGGTCAACACAAAAGTTTTGCATATTTTTTAAAAAAAATTCATTTTTTGCAATTAGACCATCTGTTACCGTTGCCCTTTAAAACTTTTACTTTTTTGCCAGAAAACCTTTTCAACCGCAAAATTGCCTGTATTTTCACCCAAAACCTGTATATTTGCTCTGGCTGGTTGTCTTGCAAGCTTAAAGCAAGCGATGGCTTTCGTTCTGCATTATCCCTCTTTATGCGTAGTTTAACAATGAAAATATTACCAGATGCCACCAAATCTTACCCAAATTTTTTAAAATTTTGTCGGTAAGATCCCGTATACTCCCTTACGAAACAAGTGCGTAAAATGACTTTGACTGTATATTTTCTACGAAAATGGCCATTTTTCACTCTTATGTTTTTCAAATTTTACACTAAAATGTCTTTATTTACATAAATGTGAGCCTTTATGAAAACCTTTATTTCTATTTTGGTATGCTAGGAGGCCTGCTACATACTATTACACGGTGGATAACCCACATGATTTTTGGGAAGCGTTAACACCGAAAAAATCGTCCGCTTCAAGGGATGTTTTGTTTAATTTCTCAGCTAATACTCTATTGATTTTGACAAGATAAAGTGCACGGAACGCGCATTTGAGAGGGCTATCCCCGTTTGTAACTCACTCTGCTTGGAATCCCGTGGTTTCTTCAAACATTCAAGCAAAAGTTTTTTTCGGTGCATGTGAACGCTTCCCACTTTCGTTTTGCACTTACAAAAACTTTGGCTCAAATGTTTGAAGAAACCACTGGATTTGGAGCAGAATGAGTTAGAGCCGGGAATAGCCGTGCACTTTATCTCATCAAAATCAATAGAGTATAAGCTGAGAAATTAAACAAAACATACCTTGAAGCGGACGATTTTTTCGGTGTTAACGCTTCCCAAAAGTCACGTGGGTTACCCACAGTGTATTAGTTAAAGTCTCAAGGGAACAGAACAAAACACTAAGAATCTATTTCATTTCTATTTTCTTAATATTTTTTGCTACATTTCAGTATAGGCACACTCAAGTGACAGATACAGGATTGATTACAACGATAATTATTACTAAATGAATATTTCAACATAGTAATAAGTAAATATTGTCCATAGATTTGTCAGATATATTGTTACGGGGTTAGCTAAAACAATCACAGGTCCAAAGATTACTGCTATTTATATACCAACAGTTTATCTGTGTCTACTCAAAAACATATTGTGATGAAGGCCGTAGGGACGGGGGGTGCTATGCATGACTAAGCCCCATCCCCCAAGTTGTCCAAAAATGCCGAATTTTCCTTATTTTTCACTGAAAATTTAGGGAAAAACCAATTTAGCCCCCACCAGTTTTCAGAAACAGGGGCTTCAGCTACCCCAATATAAAATTGCTTCCTACTGGCCTGTGAAGGATGGATAAAGCACACATAATGTCACATGTACTGAGTGATTTGCATAAAAAGAGATACACGCAGAACCAAAGAGTTCGATTTCTTTGACAGGTGTAATTATCAGAACTGCAATGATGGCAGTTAACCTTCTATTTACAGAAATATATTACAAGTATGACATTTATGTACGAAACGTATTGAAACATGAATTCATCTTTAAAGGCACCCATGCAGGGTTGTCAGACGTACAAACATGTATTCATTAAAGAAATATCGTATGGAATGGTCAACCTAGATGCACATGTAGCTAGATAATTTCTGCCCAAGAAAATTTCAAATGAAGTTCGTTTAGTCCTTCTAAATCATGTCTGTATATAATTAATTTACCCGCTCCTTATATTTATAGTAACATTTATGTGAACCTGAACCTTGATAGATAGTTAAAAACTTGGTTCCAGCACTAAATTCCCTTCCTTTTGGATCTCGATAATACAATGCAACACACAAAAATGCAAACTGCTATTCCCCATGTGGATCTGATTCCTGAAAAGTCTAGCAATGACCCCGTTAATGTCTAATAATGACTGTAAGATCTTGAGAGGAGTATTCTCAGCTGTCTTTTATTCTATTTTTTTTTATTTTTAGTTTTGCTTTATCAAATTGCACCTTTATGTATACTAGATAAATATTTGTTTAAAGGGTCGTGGTTTTGACATTGTGATGTTGATATTTGAGCGGTATCAGGCTCACATGCTGTTTTATTTAATTGTCATTTTTATGCTCCCCGAAGGGAGAGCATATAGTCGCCGCTTCCTCTGTCCGTCCGTCCGTCCGTCCGTCCGTCATTCCGTCCGTCCGTCCGTCCGTCCGAAGCGATTTCTCTATAACCCTTGGGCCAAATCAAATGAAACTTACCATGTGAACTCCCTATGACATAATGCCGATGTTCTTTTCCCAGTTTTTGAATTTGAGGCCTCGTCATGGGAAAAGGGGACTTACGGTCAAATACACTTTTTCTCTAATTTCTCATAGTCTAATGGTCAGAATTTGATGAAATTTCATATTTGAGTAGCAAATCAGATGCCCTTGACAATAAACTACTTTAAATTTGCGTATAAAAAGTATGTCATGGAAAAAGGGGGCTTAGCGTTTGTTAGCTTAATCTCAGCTCTGCATGGCATACATTTATTGTGACAATGCCTTAATCGGGGAGCATTGTCCGTCTCTGACGGCTCTTGTCACTCATAAAAATCCGATTAATTTTCAGGAATATGTACTACAAATCAATGCAAATATGATTTCAAAACAATAATTTCCTATAACATATGTTTAAATTTTATCACAGAGTAACATTTATGTGTAAGACATATTGTTACATCAAAGTTGGCACTTTTTGTATTTTTTGGAAAAATTTACCCCACCCACTTTTAGCTATAGCTACAGGCGTAAGCTAAAGACTAATTCTGTGAACGAATATATGTAAGTCAAGAACAGGTTTCCAGGCAATTTTTAAGCATAATTTCACAAACACAAACATACATTTGGTATTTTCTAAACTTTTTTTTCATTTTTAGACAAAACTTATTTTTGTGATTTTTGGCAATTTTTCGCTATATTTATGTATATTAACAAAAATACACTGTAAAAAAGTTGCATATTATTGTTGTTAGTAAAAGTGCAAATCATCAGCTTCATTTTGATACCAAAATAATTGTTTTAGCTTTATTAATGAGTAAGTTATAGGGCATTTTAGGAGGCATGTGTGACAAATGCACCGAATGACCTTTGACCTGAATAAAATCCCTTTGCGCCATTGATTCGGACAAAGAGACAGGGCTAGAATTGACCGTGATATACAGAGTGTCCCAAAAAAACGGAACCCTAATTCAAAGTCAAATTTTTCAAAGCGTAAGCAAAAAATCTAATTTTTGAATCTGCAGTACTAAAGATACATCATTTTTGCATTTGTGTTCCAAATTTCACTTAAAAATATGCATCGGTTCAAAAGTTATAAGCAAATTAATAATGACACTAAAAAACCGATCTGACATGATATTGATTTTTGCGTCTTGTTTGTTCGTGAAAGCGCACTAACGGTCAGCTAATGAATTCTGTACCGTTGAACATGTATGTACCGATTTTCTCAAAATTTAATATGTACACGTTCTGTACGTTCAAATTGAGTACATATGGTGGTTGTTTGAATTAATTTCAAATTATTATGTGATTCATTTCACATGGCTCAGTTTTAACTTTTATTTTCATAAATTACAAGCTTGGTATGTTTCCTAAAATTAGTCCAGCCTTAATTTTCTTGCATAGTATACATTCCTGTGGACTATGATTTAATTCCTTTTGGTGATTTTTGTGTTATTTGTGTTTTGCATAAAGGCCAGTGTCAGGTTAAATGAAACCCGCAATACTTTAAATTGAGCGTTGACCGGCATGTTGGTCAGAAATAAAGTAAGTGCCTGTGATTATTATTCATGAGTATGTGATGCACTTGGATATTTTGTTTGTATTCAGTTTAGTTACATCGCAGCTCGCAGCATTAACAGTTTATTTATTAGCAAAAAAGATGAAATGAAAATGCACTATTGTGAATACAATGTTTCAAAATCATTTTTGTATTGTATTGAATATATTAACAAATTGTATAGCGTCAAATTATTCAATGAGTGTAGGCGCACGCTGCAAAACGAAAAGATCGATATCGTGTTAAAATGGTTTTCCGGGTATATTAATTTTAATGTCAATATTTTCAAAACTAATCATTATTTTTCAACCAAATTTTAACTGCTAATAGAAAAGTGTTGTTGCTATTGCATATGTACATTTGGTGGAGAAATATTGCCTGATACATGAGAAATGTACTTTCAAAAATGGGTTCCGTTTTTTTTGGGACACTCTGTATAATTGAATCATTCAATATATGTCTCCTGCTTGTAACAAAATGTCCTCCCTGATTTGATTTTTCAGATTTTCACTACCAGTCTATATATAGTAGCTCATTATTCTGAAGTGTTTTCTTGGTTTGATGTCTAATGTTAGAAAAAAGTCTATATGAAAACACTTAAGCAAAGAAGAAAATGTTGAGACCAGAGATGTATTCTCTAGAGCGAGATGAAAATGAAGGCTCAATGAGAATTTTAAATGATGTATGGAACTCTTTCCAATATATGATGCTGAAATGACATCATTTTACATAAAGTATAGAGCACACAAATTTACCTTCTTCCGACAGATGTCTGAACATTTTCATATAGCAGCTTAAAAATCTGTCTCTAATAAAGACATCTCAGTCTTTTTTCTGTACTACTTCTAGATCTATTCATGATTTGTAATATACAATTTCATTTATATTACCATCAAATTTTTAAGCAAGCTAGAGAAATTAATGTCACAGCCCTTATGTGTGTGTCTTTAAAAAAACTTTTTACCTTGTCTATATCTCATGCTTTATGTTAGATACAGCTTTATATGTCATCAATTTCTATTACCTTGTAGATACTAGGGGCGTAGCCAGAGAAAATGGCTTTGTACTCAAAGAACATAGGGGCTAGGGCTTTTGAATTCCCTCACATGAAAATGCTTGGGAAAACATTGTGGAACATGAAGAAATACTTAAGACAAGCAATTTCTCCATTTCCCACAATGTTTTTTACCCAGAGAGACCAAAAAATGTAACATTTGATTGGCTTGAAATTGTCGTCTGCGGTGTCTATAACTTTGGACCAGTCTAAAATTTTGTCATTTGGTAATGGGTTAAAGGTATAGAATAAGAAAAACAAAAGCAACTTTTATATTTTTTTGTACCTTTTTCTACCATCTATTTTTTCGATTATTGCCTACAAATTGTACTCAAATGAGTACCTGAGTATGCCTGTCTACACCCCTGGACACATGTTTGATAAATTTTGTACACTGTATTTCAGATATAAAAGAGGGAGTTGTTCAGAGCCGTAGAGCAGGCAATATAGATGTGAAACTATCTGTAGGACAACTCACAAAGCAATCTGTATGTATCATAGAACCTCTCTTATACTCCATGTTTGTCGGTTATAATCTTTTCTAAACAAGCTATAGTCCTGTTTCAATATTATGGCACATATTTAAAAAAGTTATTTATGTAAACAAAACAATTTCGAACCCTAAATTACTGTAATTTTGCATGTGATGGTTCGAATCTTGCAGGTGTCTCATGCCTGCAATATTGGAAACTATGCATGCAAAATTGTTCAGAAAATTAAGAACATTCATTCCCTTCTTTATGTAGGTAAAATTTGTAAAATTCTACCTCCACTTCTTTGGTTAGGAACAAAGTAGACATAGAATTCTTGGCTTGCGAGGATGAACCAGTGCTTAATACCACAAATATGTAACTTAATGTTCATCTATGTTGCAGTGTGAAGGTGTAATGACTACATGTACTTGCAATAGACCTGTGTAACAATACTATGGGTAATTCAATGCAGCAGTTTCATTTTGAAAACTGATACAATTTACCAGATTGTATATTTACCAATAATTCATAAATTAGATTCGCCTATATTGCAGTGTGATGGTGTAATGACTACATGTACTCGCAAACTTGACCTGTCAAACGACACTCTTAGTAAGTCCGTGTTGGAGGCAGCTGGGCCGGGGCTGCAGACTGATACAATTTACCAGATTATTCATAAAAATGTCAATCTGAGTCAGTGCTTGATGCCACAAATTTTCGCTTTTCAACAAAAACAAGCTGTAGATACAATGTTTTTGTTGAAAAGAAGTGAAATTTATGACTCATGTTCATCTATGTTGCAGTGTGAAGGTGTAATGACTACATGTACTCGAAAACTAGACCTGTCCAATGGCACTCTCAGTAAGTCGGTGTTGGAGTCAGCTGGGCCAGGGCTGCAGACCGAGTGCTCAAACAATTATCCTCAGGGTATACAGCATGGTGAGATAGCTGTGTTGTCACCAGGAAATATGTCCTGTAAGAAGATATACTGTGGTGCCTTACCAAGGTTTGATAAACCAGTGGAAGGGTCTTTGACCGCTAAACAGGTAGCTTTTAGTTTTGTTTTCTGTTTGATTATTTAGCTATCAAGCCACAAAGATTATCAAAATAATTCACCAAAAGCTGATTTGCCTTGTAACTAAATGAACGCTTTTGTTTTTGCCCTCTTGTTCTATATGTCTTGAACAATAGTTCATAAATGTTACTCTTTGGAGGTAAAATGTTTATGGCACTCTTTTAGCCATGATCGTTTCAAATTTTCAAGTTTCAAATTTGTTGGTAACAAAGAACAATTTTGGCTTTTACATCATTTGGCCATCTGTAAAACGTAATATATATCCAAATATACAACTGAAATGATACGCAAAAGCAATTTTATGTTGCGTATCGCTGATTTTCATCAAAAACCTAGAAACTTAGGCTTTAAACAAACTGTAGTTACAATATTTTCATTGTAAAGCAACCGTATATAACTTTATACATTTTACTACTCAAGATTATTTTTAAAACTAAATATTCAATTTCACATTTCGTAACAGATATTGTCAAAGCTAGTAACAGACACACTAAAACAAGCAAGTTCAGATGGTATGACCTCTGTCTGTTTTCCTACACTTGGTACAGGCTACTTGAAATACCACTCTGATGTGTCCGCTAGTCTTATGTTTACAGCCATTAATATGATTAATATATATTAATATTTAATTTTACTTTTCCTTACAGATATTGTCAAAGCTAGTAACAGACACACTAAAACAAGCCAGTTCAGATGGTCTGACGTCTGTCTGTTTTCCTACACTCGGCACAGGCTACTTGAAGTACCACTCTGATGCGTCCGCAAGTCTTATGTTTACAGCTATTTACTCAATACCACAAAATACTCTTTTTGAATCCCAACAAGATAATGGCTTTGGAAAACGTTGTAGAAAATGAAGAAATTGCTTGCGACAAGCAATTTCTTTATTTTCCACAATGTTTTCTATCCGAAAAGACAAAAAAATTAATCTTCATTCGCTTGAAATTGTTGTCTGCAACTTCTTTAAATTTGGATAAGTAAAAAATTTTGCCATTTGGTAATATGATGAAGAGGTCACAGACAACAACAGGAATACTTCTATAACAAAAGACATCGTTATAGTTCTAAAAAATCTGTAATTCCGTATTTTCCTTTTCATTACAGATATTATCAAAGCTAGTAACAGACACACTAAAACAAGCCAGTTCAGATGGTCTGACGTCTGTCTGTTTTCCTACACTTGGTACAGGCTACTTGAAATACCCCTCTGATGTGTCAGCTAGCCTTATGTTTACAGCCATTAAACAGTTCGCAGATAATAACAAGAATAGTTCCATAACATCTGTAATTATTGTGGTACATTCTGCACCGGCCACTGTGAATACCCTCCTTCAGGTAATTAAGAGGGCTAAGCGCAAGACTATTGCAAGTGCATACATTAACATATGAGCGAGGATCTGGAAAAAGGTCCCTTAAGGCTTTTGAACCCAACATGGATCCAGATCAGCCTGCATATACATGCAGTCTGATCAGGAACCATGTTGTTCGCTTACAGCTTATTCCTGACCTATTACAACCAAAAGAGAGCGGCACTTATCCCAGTAAGACTGCACTTACGCACAGACTGATCTAGAAGCATGATTGTCAAAATGCTATAAGGGACCTTTTCCAAGTTTACAGCTCTATTTATGTGCTTTTGCAATAGTCTTGCTCTCATCCCTCAATATATAATGTCATAATAATGTATTATTCTGCACCAGCCACAGTAAATAAACTCCTACAGGTAATTGTACCAGTATTACAATTGAGAACATCATAAAATTGACATTAATTTCATTCCATTCTGATCAAAATAATTCAATGAAATTGTTCAATCATTCCGATCACAAAAACATGGGAAAGAACTAAAAAAAAAACACTTTATACATTAAGAAAGAATTCAAAACGTTCACTATTTGAATTGTTAGTTAAAAATAGAAGGCATTTCATTGGTCAAAAAATTATCTTCTATAGTGAGATTCACCTGATGTAAGAAATTTTTGTGTGACACCAAAAACATATTTTTCATTTATATGGACATGTTTCGAGTTTTGAAAAAAAATGCACATTTCACCACCGAATGTTTACAAAATCGCCAAAAAAATGTTGCATGAGTCTTTTTAGGGGTGGACTACTTAAAACCAATATAAATATTTAAAAAAAATTTTAACTTTTTTTGCCAGTCAGAATAACAATTTTACACTTTTTCTCTTTCAGCCATACAAAACAAAACTGTTGGAAATTCTGCCAAATGAATCTAAACCAATTCCACCACCTAGGGCTCCAAGAGTCACATCAGCCAAAGTCAGAAGCAAACTGTCAAAAGAAGACATAACAAAGATAAGCCCTGTTAGACCTAAATCAGCAAAACCTCGCGTCGGAGTTCCCTTACCAGGGCTGATAAATTTGGAATCAGCTCTTAAAGTTGGAGATATCTTACAAGAAAAGACTGAGGATTCAGAAGAAGTGGAAGAAGTGACTTTTGAAATTTCGACTGTTGAAGAGCTGTATGTGGATGGTGCCGTGGCTCTACCAGCACGAAACACACCAGAATTTTGTTTACACATGTACGCAGAGGAAATATGTCCGCCCTCTTACTGGACACACTTCACTAATAAAAACTCAGTGAAAAAATGGTTGGTGAACATACAAGGGCAACAGGGTTATAAACTTGTAGATGTGTCGGCATCAACTTTCAAATCTATAGTGCAGTTGGTAAATGGGACATGGTTACAGACAAAAGTGGGTCATGGTCGAGATGCTCTTGGTTTGGACAGTTTGGGATTTACGAACATTAAAGTGACAAAAATACAGAGAATTGAGAACTTGAAACTGTATGAGAAATACAGACAGAAACAACAGGATATGTTCCATAAAGCAGGGGAAGGTAGGACTGCAATATTTTGTCACATATTGTTGCTCGTGTAGTATAATGATTGCTAGTCAAAATAGAATTTACATTGATTCTATAAACTGAATTAAGAAAGCAAGGGGAATTTCAATTTGTTTCTATTTAATTGATTGCTGCGATGCAAGAATCAAACTTTCCAAGTTCTACACTGAAAATAAAAGAAATTTGGAGTGTTATGTAAAAGGGGCTTTATATCAGCATGTGTGGAATGTATGTATCTTCAGAATCCATGTTACTCTTACTGTTTATATATGTGGGGAAAGTGAAAAAAATCTTTGTCAGACTGCTCAAATGTCCTATAAGCCTTTTAAGATGTTACACATATTGGCTATGACTTCCTGACAAGTCCTATGTTCAAGAAGCTATCAGCACTAGGTGCCAAATTTGGTGATCCCAAAACAGAGGATCACCTTGATGATACATGAAAAGACACTTTATATGAAGAAGTAAAATGATGTTCCTTATTGAAAAGTCTTAGGCAAACATTGAGACAAAAGAAGAAAATGCTGATAATCAGCATTTTCTCCTTTTGCTTCAATATTTTGATGCTGTAATTTACTCATTTTCAACCTCTGAGACCAATTATTTTGTCATCTTCAACAGGTTTCAAAATTAAGCAGTCAAAAATGTTGCTGTTTTGGAAATATTTAAAACCACTTTCCAGATCTGGACTCATATATATGCTGCTTTTAAACAGATACATTGTAACTGTAGCTTAAACAAGCTGCAATTACGAGTTTTTAGCTCCACTGGCCTTCAGGCCAGCGGGCTATTGTCATGGCGCTGTGTCCGTCGTGCGTGCGTGCGTGCGTGCGTGCGTCCGTCCGTCCGTCCGGTCGTCAACTTTTTCTTTAAAAATCTTCTCCTCAGAAACCACATGATGGATTTCAATCAAACTTCACAGGAATGATCCCTAGGTGGTCCTCTATCAGATTCCTAAATTTCATTCTGATTGAACTAGAAAGTCTTGAGTTATCTGCCCTTGAATTAATAAATGGCTGTTTTGACTTTGTTTTCACTCTAGCCACTACAAATATTTATCAATCAAGACAAAACTTGGTCAGAATGTTGGTGCTGATAAGATCTTGCCTGAGTGCAATTTTCAGCTTGATCTGAATATTATGTCTTGAGTTATGTGCCCTTGAAATTGGCAAAATTACCATTTTTGACCTTATTTTTACTCAAACAACCATAAATATCCATCAATCAACAAGAAACTTTCATGTAATCTTACTGGCCATAAGATCTTGCATGTTTGTAATTTTCAGCTTCATAGGAATCTTAAATCATGATTTTTCTGCCCTTGAATTTGACAAAATTGCTGTTTCCGACTTTGATTTTACACCCTTTACATCCACAAATATTGAACAATCAAGTCAAAACTTAAACGAGATGTAGGTGAAGTTAAGATCTTGCTTTAGTGTGATTCTTAGCTAGATAGGAATATAAAATCCTCAGTTATATGCCTTTCAATTTGACAAAATTGCTAATTGTGACTTTTGTCTCACTCTAACAGCCAAAGTCACTCTATTAAAGACAAAGCTTGGTAACCAATTGATCTTATATGAGTGTGTTTTCAGTGTTCCAGTTACTTTGTAATTGCTTTAATAAGAGCAACAAGTTTTGAAAAATTTAGTCAAAACTTGATATGACAAGAAATTCAGGTTTCATCAACCATTTGCATTAATTTTGGAATATGGTATTTCCCCAATTCTATTTTTAGCTCAAAATCTAGTTTTAGAAATATGAAATATTTTGGAGTAATCAATGGTCTGTCAATTTAGATCTGTTTGGAAGATGGAAAATTTTAATTGCTAGTATCATCCAAAGCTAGAATGTTCTACCATTTCCTTTTACCCTTTCTCAAATGGCAAACATATAGTTTTACTTTCTTTGCTTCAAGAACAAAACATTTTGAACAATCTAGTTTTGTAACTTTCTTTTTGCTCGATGAAACACAAGCATTGAACAATCTAATCTAATCTTGGATTAAAGGCAGAATAACACTTAACATTTTCCGAGAACTTCGTACAATCAAAGTACTGAAAGTACTGTCAGTCAGCGAGGAATGAAATACTTGTTCTACGTCACGCTGCACGCACCGTTCAATGTCGTGCTTTCTGTAGATTATTCCAGCTGGCTTTGTATACATGACACAATTCTTAGGCCCTAGCACGGAACCATGAGGAACACTATTTTTCATTAATATTGATAATATTTTGATAAAACACCATTCATCAGCACAGATTGATCTTTAAATTTGACTTCTCCCAGGCAAACGTCAAACGGCTCACCCGACCGCCACCAACCCACCCACCAACCCACCCACCACCGACTCCCGCGAGATCTGCCCTTGCATACTCACTTCTCTTGACTTAAACACAGAGCTTAATAGTTTGAGCCTCATCATTCCCTTCTTTTAGACGAGAATTATAATAATAAAAAACTCTGAAAACCTTCTTTTTGTTATTTTCCCTCAATGCTTTATGTTTAGAAAACGCATGTTCCAGCAGTAACACCAAATTTTCTTTTTTCAATATTTCTTTGTCTGCAGCTGCTGTCGAATCAGTCGTGAATTTTGTTGTTTAAGGGACCATGCTTCAGTTATTCGGAACACTCGGTCTTTTCTGTAGAAAGGTCTTGGTGGGACCTTTCTATTTGTGAAATATCAAGACTGTATCTTATACAGTTCATAAGGTATAGACCGATACGTTTTTATCTAGGTGACCGACGTCGCCGTCGACGCCAACAATGACACCTTCGACACTGTGATGAAACATTACCTCTGCGAGAATAAATTACGCGCCAACAAAAGTGTTTAAGCCGTCGGTTTGTTTAAGGAAGGGTAACAATTCTACACAGTAGCTTTTTCAGTCAATACCAAAGTTTGAAAGTTATGCATGAATTTCTCATTTTAAATAATTTTCAGACTTTATGAATTTTAGAAATAAAAGTTCAATATTTCAGAACAGTGTGAAGCATTTACTATGAAATTTTATAGCCTTTTTATCAAATGGTGGTAGTCGGCACGCGTAAATTTTGAACGCATTCTGTAGATTCGTTAAAAATATTTACAAAGATCTGAGTGACGCGTTAGCAGTTTTCCGAATTTATATTCAGTGACGAATATGCTGTTTGTAAACAAAGCTCAAATTGGATCGGTCTTCAGCGGCAGATCCAGGATTTCTGTGATGCGTGTTCAAGCATACAAATAGGGGGTTCTTTTTCCTATTAATACGCAATTTTGACTGATTTCTGTATGAAAATTAAATATCAAGGCTACAGAGGGACATTTACAGAGGGGCATTCGTATGAACCCCCGAATCCTCTCTGGATCCGCAACTGGCCTTAAATTCAATGATTTTGTGAAATAATTTTCAAATCTACTGTAAATTTCTAATACAGTAAACATAGCGTAAAGCGAAGTCGGCATTTTTCAACATGTAAGTAAAGTAAAGAAAAGGTGGTTTATAGTCTCAAATTTACGAACAAGGTCCATATTCGCTCGACTTTTACACTTTACTCCACGATCATCGAGCTTCAAGTCGGCTTTTAACAGCCGGCGCCTGCAGGCAGCCACAGCACATCGGCTTTCAACTCTCCTGTGTACCCATTTATACACCTGGGTGAAGAGGAGCAACTAGGGGTAACTTTTTTGCTCAAAAAAATTCAAGTGACCTAGGCGGGATTTGAACCCAGGACCTCTCGATCCCTAAGCCTGCGTCTTACCACTAGACCACGGCGCCCCACTTGCGCAATAATACAATAATTTTGACCAGTATAGAACTATTTTCTCAAGCGGATTGATTATTGGTTTTTGGTGTTGTGAGGTAATCGTCGAAAAACTTGAACAATTTGTATATTATATTCTGTGTACTAAAGCCAGCGAGGCTGAGAGCCTCGCTGACTAAAAAAATAAATATATATTATTAAAATATGGTCTTTAAATTGCATATATGCCAAATCTTAGCTTTCTACCTTGTGTATTGGCTTAGATGTCGACGGATTTAAAACCCCATGATTTCTTGTCCCGGGGATAATATTTACAATAATGGAACATATGGGGTTTTAAATCCGTCGACATCCTAGCCAATACACAAGATAGAAAGCTAAGATTTGGCATAGATGCAATTTAAAGGCCATATTTTCATAATACATATTTATTTTGTACGAAGTTCTCAGAAAATTTGCATGATTTTAAGTGTCATTCCCCCTTTAAATATTACATGAAACTCAGGCCTGTGGAGCGACTCAAGACCTTCAGGTCTTCTAGTTTTGTTGAAAAGCGACAATATTTTGAATTTTTATAGGGCCTATGTTCAAGAAGCTATCAGCACTAGGTGCCAAATTTGGTGATCCCAAAACAGAAAATCACCTTGATGATACATTAAAGGACACTCTCTATGAAGAAGTGAATGAAGGACTGTTCTTCCATGGCACAAAGGAAAAAAATGTTGACGGTGTGATTAAAGAGGGGATAGATCCTAGACTGGCCCAGGGACAAGCTGTGTTCGGCAAGGCTATCTATATGGCTGAGAGTTCAACCAAGGCTGATCAATATGCTGGTGAGTATAGGGGCAAAGGGTATAAGGAGGGACAAACCCATTCCTGCAATGATGGTTTTTGACACCTTTGAAGAGAAAGGCCTTTGAAAACATTGTGGAAAATGAAGAAATTGCTTGTGACAAGCAATTTCTTCATTTCCCACAAATTTTCCACCTAAAAATTTAACTTGAAAATGTGGTTTGCAACTTCTTTGAATTTGGACCTGCTCAAAATTTTGTCATTTGGGAAAGGGTACCAAGGAGAAAAATGTTGACGGTGTGATTAAAGAAGGGATAGACCCTAGACTGGCACAGGGACAAGCTGTGTTTGGGAAGGCTATTTATATGGCTGAGAGTTCAACTAAGGCTGATCAATATACTGGTGAGTGGAGGGTCAAAGGTCATGAGGAGGGGCTAACCCATTCCTGCAATGATGGTTTTTGATGCCCTTTAAGATTAAGGAATTTAAAACATTGTAGAAAATGAAGAAATTGCTTGTGACAAGCAATTTCCTCATTTACTACAAAGTTTTTAACCAAAAGATTTAACTTAAAAGTGTGGTTTGCAACATCTTTCAATTTGGACATTTAGGAAAGAGTACCAAGGACAAAAATTTGGACGGTGTGATTAAAGAGGGGATAGATCCCAGACTGGCACAGGGACAAGCTGTGTTTGGCAAGGCTATCTATATGGCTGAGAGTTCAACCAAGGCTGATCAGTATACTGGTGAGTGGAGGGGCAAAGGTCATGAGGAGGGGCAAACCCATTTATGCACTTTTATGATTTTTGACGCCCTTTAAGATTAAGGCTTTGGAAAACATCATTGAAAATGAAGAAATTGCTTCCCAAATAGTTTTCTACCTTAAAAAGTTGTATAATTTCAGAACTTTATTAATTTGGAACATTTTGGAAAATGAAGAAATTGCTTATAACAAGCAATTTCTTCATTTCCCACATTGTTTTCTTCCTAGAAATCCATATAATTTCAAGATTCTATTAGTTTGAAAATGTGATCTGTACCATCTGTCAATTTGGATGTCAAATGTAGACAGCCTGGTTAAAGAGGGATAGATCCTAGACTGGCCCGTGGTCAAGCTGTGTTTGGGAAGGATATTTAGATCTATATGGCTGAGAGTTCAACCAAGGCTGATCAGTATGCTGGTGAGTTGTGGGGCAAAGGTTATGAGGAGGCACTAACCCATTCCTGCAATGATGGTTTTTGACGCCTTTGAAGAGAAAGACCTTTGAAAACATTGTGGAAAACGAAGAAATTGCTTGGGACAAGCAATTTCTTCATTTCCCACAAAGTTTTCCTCCTAAAAATTTAACTTGAAAATGTGTATGCAACTTCTTTCAATTTGGACCTGCTCAAAATTTTGTAATTTGGGAAAAGATACAATGGACAAAAATTTAGATGGCGTGATTAAAGAAGGGAATAGACCCTAGACTGGCCCAGGGTCAAGCTGTGTTTGGCAAGGCTATTTATATGGCTGAGAGTTCAACTAAGGCTGATCAATATGCTGGTGAGTTGTGGGGCAAAGGGTATAAGGTGACACTAACCCATTCCTGCAATGCTGCTTTTTGACGACTTTGAAGAGAAGGGCCTTTGAAAACATTGTAGAAAATGAAGAAATTGCTTGTGACAAGCAATTTCTTCATTTCCCACAAAGTTTTCTACCTGAAAATTTAACTTGAAAATGTGATTTGAAACTTCCTTCAATATGGACTTGCTCAAAATTTTGTCATTTGGGAAAGGGTACAATGGACAAAAATGACGGTGTGGTTAAAGAAAGCATAGACCCTAGACTGGCCCAGGGTCAAGCTGTGTTTGGAAAGGCTATCTATATGGCTGAGAGTTCAACTAAGGCTGATCAATATGCTGGTGAGTAAAGGGAGAAAGGAAGTTGCAGATCCAGATGGGGTTCAAACAAACCCCCTTCTATTGCCTGACTATTTCATGTAGAAATTCAATGTAATAATAGGTAAACAAACCTTGTTATCCACAGGTATGCTTGAACCCCATCAAAGAAATCGTGGATCTACAGAAGGACAAAGGCCGTGATGAGGGGATAACCTATTCTTGCACATTGATGCTTTTTGAAGCCCTTTAAGGGGGAATGCTCCAGTTTCCTTAATTTTTTCCCAATAATAGAATTTATTATACTTTATATTTTGAAATTACATGTTATTACCATTTGAAAAATAAAATAAAAATGGATGGTCAGCGATCTTGTTTGAATTTTATAGGCATTCGTATCACATACCCCTACATCGAAAAAATTCATAATTTCTTGCACCTGTCAAAGGTCACTAAAATCCTAATAAAATGCTGTATATTCATCGTTTAGTCACGAAAACAGATTTAAAGTAACGCCTTACATTTAATAAGAACAGAAAACCCAACATATGTGCTATTATAAATGCGTAAATGTATAAAACAGCATGCTCATGTGTTCTGTTAGATCAACGAAGCTGGACCGTTTTATGTCAAAATTTGCATATTTTTGGAAATATTTCAAGTTCTACATAATAGAATTTGATAAAACCCCCTCGTTGTATTAAGCAACATGTCCTTGTAATAATTCAAAAATAAAATGTATAGGTCAGCGCACTTATTAGTGAATAACAGCAATTTTTGTCAGCTACACATGAATAAAATGACACAAAACAGTGGTAACTGCATACACACTTACGACTGTCTTGCTCTAAATAATCGATTTCCATCTTGAGGAAATCAGATTCGCACAATAAATACACTTTTACCGTCGAAAATGGTAAATTGTAATAATGTGTTATATTTGAAAATATGGTAGCGAAACATATTGGTACGAAACATCTTATTTACTACAGTAATGTCCGAGTGTTCCGAAAAACTGGAGCATTCCCCCTTAAGATAAATGCATTTGAAAACATTGTGGAAAATGAAGAATTTGCTTGTGACAAGCAATTTCTTCATTTCTATACATTATGTTTTTTTCCCAAAGAGACCAGAAACTATAAAATTTCATTTGCTTGAAAATGTCGCAACATCTTTGAATTAGGAAAAGTCTAAAATTTTGCTGATTTGAAAATGGGTTAAATAACATCCTTATTATATATATGGAATAGTTTTGCTCTGGCCTATTTGTCAGTATCACAACATAAAAAATGTGGTCTTGCATTTAAATTCAAACTGCATGTTGCTGCTTTCCTGCAAAAACCACGTATCTGCAGCTTAAAACAAGCTGCAGATACGTGGTTTTCGTAGAAAAGCGACGATATTCAATCTTTATACCACTCTTTACAAATGATACTTCTACTATCCATGAGAATCAAATATTTGGCAAAATGAAATAGATCTACTATACATTAAAAAAAAATGTGAAAAAAAGACAAATTAAAACAATTGAATTATACCAACATTGAATTTTTCTAGAGGTGATTCACTGCATAAGCTGAATGTAGATAAACTTGCTGTTTAATTTTTCTTTGCACAGATGAAAGAGGCGATGACAACAGAAGAAAAAATGACTTGAAGATGTTTCTGGTACGCTGTTCACTTGGAGATATATTCCTGACCAAGCAGCCGCGTAAATACTGTCGACCCCCTTGTTGTGTGTCGGACTGTGCCAAAGATGACTGTAGTCACGATAATAGATTTGACTGTATTGTTGAGGAAGAGAGATATATTTTCAGAGAGTTTGTTGTCTATGAGGGTAGTCAAGCGTACCCGGAGTATCTGATTACATATAACAGAGTGTAGATAGATTATCCAAATACTTGGGCGTACCCATGAATTTTGTACTGTTGAAGCCCAAGGTTTTTGGTCAATTGCCATGGACACTTTATGACGCCCCTAAAGATGAAAGCTATAAAAAACATTGTGGAAAACAAAGAAATTGCTTGTGACAAGCAATTCAATTTCTTCATTTCCCAAAATGTTTTCTACCCAAAGAGACCAAAAATCTTGAATATCATTCATATGAAATAGTGGTCTGCAACATTTTTGAATTTGTTCAAAAGTCATCTGGTAATGGCATAATTGGGTTTCGGGATATCCCTTGAAAAAAATTGCAAATTATGTGCAATTGGATGGCATATAGGGATCTCTTTTTCTCAGAAAAGTCACACTTGAAAAACTTATGTTGAAGCCCAGGTTTCTAGGCCTTTGCCTAGGTACAAGCCTGAATAAGGTCTGTGATATACTTTAATTGAGCCGGGATCAGGGAAAAAGGTTACCCATGGAATTTGATAACAACATGGATCCGGATCAGCCTGTGCATTCGCACAGTCTGATTAAGATCCATTTTGTTCTCTAGTAGCTTCTTCTTCATGAACTGCAGCAACCATCAGAGGGCAGTAGGCCCTATGCATCCTGATCAGACAAAATTGATCCATTGTCTGATCTTGAAATATGATCTCTATTGCTGTAAGTTGTAACCCATTCCCACATAATGACACGTTTTTATGCCCTTTGGAATTCATTGTGAAAATAGAGAAATTTCTTGTGACACGCAATTTCTTTATTTCTTGAAATGTCTTGTAGGCCTACCTAGAAAGACAAAAAATGTAAAATTCTAATACTAAAATTGTCATTTACAGCATCTTTGAATTTGGACAAGTTAAAATAAATCCATATAATAATTGGTAATTACCAGATTGCAAAATTTTTGACTGGTCCAATTTGAAAGATGTTGCAGATGACTATTTCAAGTCACAAGCATTTTCTTCAGTTTCCACAATCTTTTCCAAGTCTTGTGAGAGAGTCAAAAGGTGTCACTGTGCAGTAATGGGCTCCCTCCAGATCCTGGCTCATTTGTTTGTTTCTCTTTATACATTTGCTGACTATAGTCCAGTCACGATATCATGGTTCATGTTTACCAAATATACCTATATTTGAACAAAATTGAATTCTATACTACTGTATTTTTCAAATGTGCATACGATGGTTTGAATCTTGCATGTGTGCACCTACAAGATTCGAACCAACACATTCAAAATTAGTATTGAAACTCCAGTCTGCCTTTTCCTTTGTTTACATGGGTAAAATATGTAAGCATGTGCAATAATATCGTGACTGAAATTAGATGCCATTTTCCACATATTATCAATGGCACAATGGCACTGTACATAGTCGAAAACTACAATTTTGTTTAACCCTTTTCCAATTGTCGAAGATTAAGGTTTGTCCAATTTAAAAACTGCTGCAGACAACAAAACATGTATTAGATCTACTTACTAAAAAAGATATATGGATAATAAAGCATAGAAAACAATGAAGCAAAAGGAGAAAATGATCATCAGTATTTTCTTCTTTCCCTCAATGTTTTGCCATGCCTTGTCTAATACTTAAAGGGATCATGCAAAAAAGGTCTTGTTTGGGAAAGGGTCAATTCAAGGGTGCTTAATTAAAGATATACTCTGATCAGGCTGTAAGTCAAACTTGTTTGGTGCCTCAATATTTTGAGTGTTATTTTGTACACAGATCCTATCTTCATTAACCACAGCGGATAATCATGTGATGCAATGATTACTAAATATCTTCAATAACTTTGTTAATACGGGACCGATTTGAATTTGATTTGAAGCAGAGAATGTGGACAGACGTCACGCATTAGATGGACGTAGTTGATTTTTGAAAAATCAACTGATAAAAAAGTTATTGAAGATAAACCAAAATTTTGGTTTATCTTCAATATCTTTTTTATCAGTTGATTTTTTAAAAAATTCTGAGTCACATGATTATACACCGTGTTAACGCTCATTTTGTTTTTAACAGCTCTTTTGGATACTCTTTTGGGTTTTTTCTGCTGTTTAGGAACGGGTTCACTGAGAAAGCACGAATACTTCCAAAACTGGCAAAATTTTATACTTTTCCAATTTGAAAAGATTCAAAGACTAAAAGATAATTGATATTCAATGTGATACGATTTATTTTGAATGTGTATGTTATATTACAAAAGTATTGAGGGAAAAGAAATTTGCTGATTATCATAAATTCTTTCTTTTCTCTCAATAGTTGACCAAACTATTATATTAGAGACGTTAAAACCAGGCCTTGTTTGGTAAAGGGGTTAATAAAATGTATAATCGTCATATCATCATGTTTTTTCCATGTTATTCCATATTCATATGTGAACATTATATGTTAAATGACACCTTTTAGGCTTGTCAAGTTCATTTCTGTTTTTCTTTTGAAAATCTAATGTATTCAGAAATTTGTTAAAAATATAGTTATTTGTTTCTAAGAGAGTTTCTGATTGATTTTGATTGTCCATGTTTAAACGTTTCCTAGAAGTCACTATTTAGACAGCTCTGTTTTAAAATTGTCAAAGCTACTGCAGACAGCAAAATGGGCATAAGATGTATACATGTGATACAAGATACAGTCTGCAGCAGTTTTCAAATGGGAGCACACTGGTTTGCTGTGTGGGAGTGATTTTATCATCATTTACCCAGTCTTTTCTACGAGTTATCGAACCAATAGTCCCATTAAAGTGACATTTCACGATTATTTTTACATAAATTTTACTTTTATTCTACTAGTATCTGAGAGAGCTTGTTTTCTTATGAAAATTCTGAAAATTTCAAGGCAAAATATTAAACCGTTTACGAGAAATATATATTTTTGTGCCAAAATTAAACAAATTGTTGTGGACAACAGTTCAGATTTATATAGAATTTGTCATTTCTGTCTCAACTTCAATGGCGTATTTTTCGCTTATAAATAACAACTTCAAAAAACTGATAGCATTTCTATGCATTAGAATAATTAACCTTTGCATCAAGACATACTTTTAAAAATGAAATAAATGTGAAATGTCACTTTAACCATTACCCAAACAACAAAACTTTATGATGGCCTCTATTGAAAGACGCCGTGCAGACAACAAAATACACAAACCCTCTAGGGAAAAGTAGAAAATCGTCGCTTTTCAACGAAAACCTGGTAACTGCAGCTTAAAACAAGCTGCAGTTGTGAGGTTTTGTTGAAGAGCAGCAAAATGCTGATTCTAAGCTTTATTTTCTTTTCCTCTAAGGGTTCTAATCTAATGGCATACAAATCTCAAATACTGTAAGGGTCTTTTCTAGATCCTGGATCAATAGGGAACGATTTTATTCAGTTAAATTTGACGTAATTTCGGACAAACAAAGGTATTTCGCATGTGTTGTTATGAAATCTCGTAACTGCGGCTTGATTGAGATTTTATAACAACACCGACGGTTTATCAAAACATAACAGTAAACCATATCTATTTGTAGCACAAAATTCATTGCTATTATGATAAAGACTCATTAATTTGGTAGCTTTTTATCCCACTATTTGTGATACAAAATTCTGATGGTGAGACTGGAACACGGTCAATGGATCTCTATAAAACTGTAGAAACGACGCCTCTGCAGGGTGACCGTGGTACGGTACTCGAACCTCGCACTTGGTGGTACAGAAGTTATCCCAGGTTAGCATGTAGGCGACCCGCGTAGTGCCCTGTCCGTGCTGCAATGGCTTCAGTACATGATCGACCCAGAAATCTGGATGAGCCGTCAGTCCCTCATTTTGAATCCCGACCTCAGTTAGTGCCGCGACTTTACCCTTCTGAATAGCTAAGTCCGTCAATTCTTTAACTTTCTCTTTAAACGTATCTGTCGGCGGGGAAAATGGTTGTGTATAATAAAAGTCCAAACCTAAAATATCGACAAAGTCATCCCCAGGATAGAATTTTAGATATTCTGTCATGTTTCCATGTCTGTGCGGCGAGAACGCGTAAATGACGTTGTGAACGTGCTTGACGTCTCTCAAATAAGATACAACGTAACGGAATAGACGTTGGTAGTCCTGGGGCGTATTTTTCTGTTTCCAATTAGTACCCCACCAAAACCAGTTTCCGTTCATCTCGTGAAAGGGACGGAAAATAACAGAAGCTTGTTGTCCACGTGAGTTCTTTAGGTTCTTCAACCAGTTTGCGGCCACGTCTAACGTTGCACTGAAATGGACGATTACAATCTTGTTATTGTGAAAAAAAAACAACAGACAAGAAAAGAAAACATAACACTGGCGTAGGAACAGTTAGGGGACTAGGGGGGTCAGCCCCCCCAATAATTTAGAAGAGGTGGGGGCAGCATGTCCTTTGCCCCCCCCCCCCCCCGCCAAAAAAAATATTTCCTCCATAAAAAATTATTTTCCTTCAAGAAAGGTCCAGGTATAAAATGCTGTCTGAATGTGCCCAGATTGCATAAATGGCTTCTTAGAATTCAAAATTTTCTGTGGGGGATGCCCCCAGACCCCCGGTAACGCTACGCTCGGGTTCCATTCACTTAAACATTTGTCCCTCCCCCCCCCCAAAAAAAAACCCTTCCTACGCCTATGATAAGGGGATTATATCAAAGCTAACTAATCAATGAATGGGGACCAAATACAAACGAAATATAAAGATTTCAATTTTGGTGTGAACTTATAAAATATTATAAGGGACAATTTGCATATATTGCGACAATTAACGGCGAAATTATTCGGGGAATAAACATTTTGGAATAAAATTAGCATAGATCTACATTATCAAAGTGCATGATTGTCGTCGCTTTTCAACGAAAACCTCGTAACTGCAGCTTGTTTAAAGCTGCAGTTACGAGGTTTTTGTTGAAAAGCTTGGTTATGCATTCGCTGATAATGGGCAATAACCTGACAACTAGAATTCTAGACTTTGTTTATAATAACAAGACATTACTTGAATTGTTGACTTTTATCACCGCCAGGTAAGATCCTCTGTATAGAATGTCGTACATCAATCCCAGTATTATCCAATCTCACATAGAAAGAGGCGTTCGAGATCGGACTTGGCATGTGCCAGCTGATGGAAATAATCTGATCCCTGTCTACACCCCTCTGTACGAGATAGGCCAGTCTGTCGAGGGAGTCAAGTTTTCCAAGATCAAATTCCATAATGCCCGGGTAGTCGCCTGTAATGGACTTCGTGTCGCAGAGTTCGTCTGGAGCATGATTGTGGGCTTGACTAGTCTATAAATAGAAAAATGTGAGCAGTCCGTCTGTGCGGAATGTGCAGATTGACTAGGATCGAAACTTGTCACTCTGAGGTAATGGTGGATATAATCTGATCCCTGTCTACACCTCTCTGTACGAGATAGGCCAGTCTGTCGAGAGAGTCAAGTTTTCCAAGATCAAATTCCATAATGCCCGGATAATCGCCCGTAATATTAGACTTCATGTCGCAGAGTTCGTCTGAAGCATGATTGTGGGCTTGGCTAGTCTATAAATAGAACAATGTGAGCAGTTACGGTAAAAGGGACCTTCTGGGAAGCGTGAAAAGTATCGATCATAGTCAGTCTGCGCGGAATGCGCAGACTGTCTAGGATCGAAACTTTTAACTGTAAGGTAATGATGGATATAGGCCTAACCCCTATCCACACCCCTCTGTACGAGATAGGCCAGTCTGTCGAGAAAGTAAAGTTTTCCCAGATCAAATTCCATAATGCCCGGGTAGTCGCCCGTAATGGACTTCATGTCGCAGAGTTCGTCTGGCGCATGGTTGCGGGATTGATTAGTCTATAAATAGAAAAATTGTGAGCAGTCACGGTAAAAGGGAACTTCTGGAAAGTATGAAAAGTATCGATCCTAGCCAGTCTGTGCGGAATCGAAACTTTACACCGAGGTGATTTTCTGGTTCTACATATAACGATCAAATTCCATGATGCTCGGATAATTGCCCGTAATGGACTTCATATCGCAGAGTTCGTCTAGAGTATGATTGTGGGCTTGGCTAGTCTATAAATAGAATATGAGCAGTCACGGTAAAAAGGATCTTCTTGAAAGTGTGATAAGTGTCGATCCTTGTCAGTCTGCAAGGAATATACGAGACAGGCTATTCTGTCAAGAGAGTCAAGTTTTCCAAGATCAAACTCCATGATGCCCGGATAATCGCCGGTAATGGACTTCATATCGCAGAGTTCGTCTGGAGCATGATTGTGGGCTTGACAAGTCTATAAATAGAACAATAAAAAAAATATGAGCAGTTAGGAAGGGGACCTTCTTGGAAGCGCGAAAAGTGTCGATCCTAGTCAATCTGCGCGAAATATACGAGAGAAGCTAGTCTGTCGAGAGAGTCAAGTTCGCCTGTAATGGACTTCATGTCGCAGAGTTCATCTGGAGCATGATTGTGGGCTTGACTGGTCTATAAATAGAACAGAAAAATGTGAGCAGTTATGGTAGGCTAAAAGGGAATTTCTGGAAAGTGTGAAAAATGTCAATCCTAATCAGTCTGTGCATCATGTACAGACTGACTAGGATCGAAACTTTACACCCGAAGGTGATTTTTCTGGTTCTACATATAAAGATCAAATTCCATAATGCCCGAGTAGTAGTCGCCCGTAATGGACTTCATATCGCAGACACAGAGTTCGTCGGGAGCATGGTTGTGGGCTTGACTAGTCTATAAATCAGAACAATGTGAGCTAAAAAGGTAAAAAGGAACTTCTGGGAAGTGTACAAAGTGTCGATCCTAGTCAATCTGCGCGAAATATACGAGATAGGCCAGTCTGTCGAGAGAGTCAAGTTTTCCAAGATCAAACTCCATGATGCCCGGGCAATCGCTCGTAATGGACTCCATGTTCGTCTGGAGCATGATTGTGGGCTTGATTAGTCTATAAATAGAACAATGTGAGCAGTTATGGTAAAAGGGGACATATTTGGAAGCGTGGAAGGCCGGTCTGTCGAGAGAGTGAAGTTTTCCAAGATCAAATTCCATAATGCCCGGGTAGTCGCCCGCAATGGACTTCATATCGCAGAGTTCGTCTGGCGCATGATTGTGGGCTTGATTAGTCTGCAAATAGGACAATTGTGAGCAGTCACGGTAAAAAGGGCCTTTTGCCATGGGAAGTGTGAAAAGTGCCGTTCCTAGTCAGTCTGCGCATTCCGCGCAGACTGACTAGGGTCGAAACTTTTCACTCTAAGGTGATTTTCTGGTTCTACATTCAAAGATCAAACTAACTGATGCCCGAAGAATCGCCGTTCCGGAATGGAATTCATGCCACAGAGTTCGTCTGGAGCATGATTGTGGGCTTGACTAGTCTATAAATAGAACAATATGAGAAGTTACGGTAAAAGGGGCCTTCTTGGCAAGTGTGCAAAGTGTCGATCCTAGCCAGTCTGTGCATTTCGCGCAGACTGTCTAGGTTCGAAACTTTACACTATAAGGTAACGGTGGATATACAATGTAATATGAACTCTACCCGCCTTACTGAGCTCTTTCCTCTGATGTAAGACTTACTTGAAACCTTCTTGTACCTTTTGCAAAAAAGATCATCCCAACCGACAGAAAAACGACAAAAAATCAGATCGTTTTTCTTGTCGGAGGTTTTGGTCCCCCACAGATGATAAGTATAGAATATAACATCTACACGGGGAAACTATTCATAAACAAGACATCATACATACTGTAAAACTATAGGGGGCGTCCGTGGCCGAGTGGTTAGAGTCGCTGATTCAGGATCACTTGCCCCTCACCTCTGTTGGTTCGAATCCCGCCAGGGACGTATGAATTTTCATGTGAGGAAGCTATCCAGCTGGCTTGCGGAACGTCGGTGGTTCTACCCAGGTGCTCACTTGGGGTCTTCCTCCACCATTCAAAACTGGAAACAGGTCAAAAGAAGGGAGTTCCTTCCTGGGCACGCCCAGTCTACTACTCGATCATATGGGCAACCGGCAACCGAGGATAAATAACCTAAAACAATACAATACTGTAAAACTCCATCCTTGCATCCCATAATGTACCACCCAAGTTTGTAAGGAGCATGTCCGTTGTAAGCACCATTTAGCGTAGCCCCATGTTGGCCAAATAGGCTACCACCCTAATTGTATCGTGGATGTAATTTAACAATGACTTATAAGAATAATAGCATAACGCTAGTGTGAGGTCAAAACCTCATAACTCCAGCTCAAAAAGCTGGAGTTCCGAGGTGTTGACCTTTCACCGACAATAAGTGAATAATCTAACATCTACAGATAAACGTGAACTTTTCAAAAGCAAGACATCACACATACTGTAAAACTCCATCCCTGCGTACCATATGCACCACCCCCAGTTTGTAAGGAGCATTTCCATTGTAAGCACCATTTAGCGTAGCCCCATGTTGGCCAAATACCACCCTTGTTGTATCATGGGTATAATTTAACAAGAACTTATAGAATATAAGAATAATAGTAGCCTATGGTATAGATAACGCTAGTGGTAGGTCAAAGCCTCGTAACTCCAGCTTCAAAAAGCTGGAGTTACGAGTTGCCGACCTCCCACCAACAATAAGTGAAGACTCTAACATCTACAGATAAACGTGAACTTTTCAAAACCAAGACACCATACATACTGTAAAACTCCATCCTTGCGTCCCATTATGTTTTACCCCTAGTTTGTAAGGAGCATGTCCATTGTAAGCGCCATTTAGCGTAGCCCCATGTTGGCCAAACATCACCCTAGTTGTGTCGTGGATGTATTTCAACAATAAGTTATAGAATAAAATATAAGAATAGCAACATGACGCTAGCGGGAGGTCAAAACCTCGTAACTCCAGCTTCAAAAAGCTGGAGTTACGAGGTTTTGACCTCCCACTGGCGACTTAAGCTGGAGTTACTAGGTTACTAGGACCTCCCACTGGCGATAAGTGAACAATCTAGTAGGCCTAACATCTACAAACATACGTGAAATATCCGTAAACAAGACATCATACACACTGTAAAACTCCATCCTTGCGTCCCATTATGTACTACCCCTAGTTTGTAAGGAGCATGTCCATTATAAGCACCATTTAGCGTAGCCCCATGTTGGCCAAACATCACCCTAGTTGTATCATGGGTGTATTTTAACAATAAATTATAGCATAGAATATAAAGAAGAATGACATAACGCTAGTGGGAGGTCAAAACCTTGTAACTCCAGCTTGAAAAAAAAGCTGGAGTTACGAGGTTTTGACCTCCAACTGACGATAAGTGAAGATTCTAACATCTACAGAAATACGTGAAATATCCATAAACAAGACATTATCATACATACTGTAAAACTCCATCCTTGCGTCCCATTATGCATCACCCCTAGTTTGTAAGGAGCATGTCCATTGTAAGCACCATTCAGTGTAGCCCCGTGTTGTCCAAACATCACCCTGGTTGTACCGTGGGAGTGGTTTAACAATAAGTTATAGCATATAATCTAAGAATGAAAGCATAACCCTAGTGGGAGGTCAAAACCTCGTAACTCCAGCTTCAAAAAGCTTGAGTTACGAGTTGCTGACCTCCCACCGACAATAAGTGAAGATTCTAACATCTACAGACATACGTGAAATATCCACAAACAAGACATACATACAGTAAAACTCCATCCCTGCGTCCCATTATGTGTCACCCCTAGTTTGTAAGGAGCATGTCCATTATTGGGTGCGTTCAGGGTTCTCCCATCGGTTACCGAGTGTATTTACCGTCGGCTACCGATGGTACCATCGGTAGCCGATGGCACCGTCGGCAACCAACAAACTCTGAACGAAAACTGTACCGATCGGTAAAAAAAGGCGGATAATCAATTACCAAGAGCGTATTCTCCCCGCAGAGTGATCGTTCGTTTTCAAAAATTATGAATGAAAAGATATTTTCAGAAATAAATGGCTAAATAAAATAACTGTAGCTTCAACTATTACAATAAATTCTATCAAGAACGGTTAGAATGCTATTCGCTTGCTATTGAAGAAAATTTATGATTTGGAACGCCGTAGTTGGATTGTTATCCGCCATCTTACTGTAATGAAAACGAGGCTACCGATGCTACCCGACTTGTCTACTCTCGGGACAATTGGTTACCAACAAAATATCCATCGGTATGCCGACGGTTACCGATGGCTACCGATGGTTACCAACGGCACCGATGGCTACCGATGGGAGAACCCTGAACGCACCCATTATAAGCACCATTTAACGTAGCCCCATGTTGGCCAAACAACACCCTAGTTGTATCGTAGGTGTAGTTTAACAACAACTCATAGAATGCAAGTAGGCCTATATTAACATGATTAACACTTCCAAAAGACGGACGGACGCGAACTATTTGTATAATATTATGCCCAATTTAAGACATATTCGTACCGTAAAACTCCAACCTTGAGTACCATTATGTATCACCCCTAGTTTGTATGGAGCATGTCCATTGTAAGCACCATTCAACGTAGCCCCATGTTGACCAAATACCACCCTAGTTGTATCGTGGGTATAATTTAACAACAAATTATACAGCATTCTGGTGTTGTGTGTGGCATGACTGTCAACTGGACCGGCTTGTGATAGGTGACAGATACAACGAATATCGTGAAGAAAAGCTGCATTTCCCTGAAAATAACCAACACTTCTGGATATGGAGGGGAATATCCGCCAATTCTTCTTGCTTCTAAATTACATTATCATTTTGCTAAATTGGTAGTTTTTTCTTTTGTTTACAATTGTATTCATCATAGTGCTAAATGCGTAATTCATACTTCCAATTTCTTGTCGCCAAACAACAGAAACGTGAAATTAAAATTGTAAGTTAGCACTAAGCAGTAAGCATTTGTACACATATAAAAAGGACTCAAAATGCATAAGTACGAATTAGCACGAATTTATTTAGAATTCATATTCATATAACTGCGGGGAACCAATATCTTCGGTCGTTTCCGTAAGCTGTTAAAGCGAAGTTAGCCGTTATTCATCCGAATGACGTCATAATTTAACATATCTTTTTGCCGTATTTTTTAATCACTGGAATTAATCCAAGTAATACTATTTCATATATTCATATATTTAAATAAAATTACATATCTTTAAGCAAATTATTTATTCAATTCTACAATATATTATTTTTGTGAATTATTATTTATAATTTTGATGAAATTTGGGGGAAAATAGAAATGTTAATAAGACAATATATATAAACTCTCATTTAAAATGTTAGTTGATGACATGAGGTTATACATGTACCATCAATTACTAATGCAAGAAGCGATTTTTTTTTATCTTACAACGACTGATTAATCAGTCATGCTTACATCTGTACAGCATAGATTCTCTTGACTATGCATAATTAACTGTAAAGAATTGCATAATTATGAAGAAAAAGCAGCAAAATGATGACGCTGGTCGCAGGGAATGAAACATGCATTAATATGCTTGGTTTCTGACATTTAAACAGATTAGTAGTTTCCATTGAGAGCTTCTTTTAATTCATCGACAGCATGTATATCGGTAGGGCCTAAAGCATTGTCAAACTTCACTGAATGGGGAGGGTGCTCGTAAAAGCCGGGGATTACAACATCGAGCACTCTGAGATCTGGAGCCAAATACGTTTTTCCAGCAATATACCGGATTAGTGCTCGTAAAAACCTTTGAAACACCACCAGAGTTTCAGCTTCAGTGATGGGTTTCCACAAAATTAAACCCTCTGAAGCATAGATACATTGTTTTTGCTTCAATGACGCTTATGATTGTCCAAATTATCACGAAACCCAGACAGAAGACTGAAGTCATCGTCACTTCAATTGAAAATCAGCCTAAGTCACAGTCACATCTCGACATAACAAAATACGCCTGGTTAACAACATTTTCTTCTTTTCTCCCATTGGTTTACACTCTACTTGTACATTTGGTATCAAGGAACTGTTTGGAAAGGGATATAATGATATTGAAGTTTCAATTAAACAAGATAGAAAATGAGGGACCAGGGGCCAGTTTCATCAAAATATTTAAGACGTATTTTTGTCCTACTTATGACTTACGACAAGTTTAGGGCAAGAAGCGCGTATCGCAAATTAATCAAGACCTGAAATATGCGATTGTTGTTATAAGCAACATTTAAGACATTGATAAGTCAATAATACGTCTTAAATGTTTTGATAAAACAGGCCCATGCACATGCTGGTTACCAGCATAAGACATACCCAAATGTTTCCATAATATTTACATGTTCTTTTTCATTGAATATTATAGAAAACTTATTCTGCTTTTCCAACTATGTTTTTCTCTGCATTTTTATAATTAAACGCATTAGAACTAAGAATTGTTTGAGAAAAGGGTTAATGGACACAAGGGCGGATCCATATTTTTTTCCAGGGGCGTCAAAGCTTTTTTCTCGGGGGGGGGGGGGTCCAAGCCAAAATCACAACTATACATGTGTTATATAGCTAACTTTATTCTATAAAGGTTTGTTTATTATAGTGTCACCCCTATTTAAAGGGCCAGCCAGTTTTGGCTTATGAGACACTCTCTTTCTCAATACGCATTACCTCCCGATTCCCCACTCATGATGCCGGGCGTCTGGCAGAGATGGGTCTACGGTAACCATTAATTTAACTAGCTGGCGGCTCACCAACCGGTCGCATCAGTTCTAATCCGGCAGGCCGGCTTCCACCGGGATTCGAACCTTCGACCTCCCGCTTCCAAGGCGGACGCCCTAACCACTAGGCCACGGAAGCGGTTCTATAAGTGAATGTTCGTCGTGATTGAACACCCTAGATCTAACAGCTCTAACCATGGGAAAAACCCCAAAAATTTGAATTTTCTTTCTTTTTTTTAAGTCAAAATTTGATATCTCGGTATTTTTCATAGGGGCCCTTCGAATTCCACGGGGTTCCCCAGCCCTCCGACCCCTCTAGATCCGCCCATGGGACATAATACTTCTAAATTCACATTTCTTTTGACCATTCAAAAACAATTTATAGCCTTGGTGGCCGATGTAGAAAAGTTTCTGAAAAAATCAGAAAAAAAGTATGAAAATGCTTGATAGACTTTGTAATTTGGACCCTTCTACCGGTTTAGTCTTATGCCATAAGAACGCACCAGTTATATAGATTTTGAAGCCTATAGCTAGGCCAGCATCACCAGGATTCAAGCTCCATACCCGTGGGCGCTTTCAAAATAATTAATCATTTTGAACGATTACCTTAGAATTGCTAAGTTTTCAATGTATAACAAAGACATGCAAGCTGGTATATACGCGGCAAGGAATCACGTTACACATTCCCGATATTTTTCAACTGCCAACATATGACTGATTAGACAACAGAGATCTGAAGCAGAGACCTGGGATTTTAAAAAAAATGGATCTAAAAATCAGCAAATGAAATAGTTATTAACGACCAACCAACATTTTAGTTTCATGCAAATGTGTTAATACGGTTTAACGACATTTTCCTCTTGTCTCAAGAATTTCCATTCATATTCTGTTATGTAGCCTACATCAATGGTAGGTTTTTAGGGATAGGTATACTTCCACTCGTGAAAACAGGTCATATACCGACTCGGAAGGATCGAATTATTATATGATGTTGGGACTTGATTACACTTTCCCAAGCGACAAACTTTTTATATATAAGTCTAAAAATACTTTTCAATTCCAAATGTTTTAATCAGACAGAAGCACTTTAACTAAACATGCGTTATAAAAATAATACTGATTGCATAAAAGTATACAGTGATTTGATTATTTATCCGATAAAAGGAGTAGATGTTATTTTTTTTTTATAAAAGAGATATAAAGGGAAGTAATAGGCTATCTCCATTTTTATGTCTATCCCCATTGAAACCAAGACCACATTCTTACGGAAAATCTCGAAGTGATTGATGTGTGTACTGGGGTGATCTCCCTTCATTAATAATTTGCGCTAGAAGTAAGTAGCCGGTAACCAGCACATAATTAGTAATTTACTAATGATGGCAGACAACTCGTTCTTATAAATGCATCTTACTAAGTGTCTGTTTAGTACTTACTACTGCATACTTCAAATATCTTAATTTTGCATTTCAAGTGCATACTTAGTAATTAATACTGCTTACTTACAGTTTTGATTACACCTTTCTTAAGTTTGACCGTCAAAAATTGGAAGTATGAAGTACGCATTTGGCACTAGGACGAATGCACTTGCAGAAAATAGAATTGAACTATTAATGTAGCATAATACTAATGTAATTTAGCAGTAAGAAGAATTGGCGGATATTCCCCTCCATATCTGGAAACACTAGGCCCTACGTGTATTCGGCTGTAGCGATGACAGATTACCGATGATGGTCGACGATGATAGATTCGTGTATCGTTATGTCCGGTGAACGATAAGTCAAATAATTTCATTATTATAATTAAACGAAATTTTCTCTGGAATTCTATTGTTTATAAGTAAATGTGTGAGCATTTGAGCTTGCTTTTCAGAGCTTTCCTGTGGAAAATTATCAATTTGATTTTTTGTAGAACTACCGAGAATTAAGCCTCTATTGTTCCCCCACCCCCTTCCCTGACCAATGGGGTAACTTAAATCTTACGCAACAGCATTTTATCATCTAAGTACTTTTTCATAAAAAATGACGTTGTAGGCCTAATTTCAAAAATATGTCTGTCCCCAAAGATGACAGGTAGCCAGGTGAGTATTGCCCCCATCGACAGATTGCGGTCTATAATAGAAAATAATTTTACGCTAAAAATAGACGCGGTTTACCGTTATGTATTAAAAAATCGTCTCTTTTGTTATAAAAGCTCGTAACTACGGCTTGGATCAAGCCGTAGACTTTACGTGATTTTATAACAACACCTTCGAAATAGCCTACTATATTTGTCCGAAATTACGTCGAGAATGACTGAATAAAATCGTTCTCTATTGTGTGGATTGGTTATTGTTCAAAGTGTCGCCTATCTGAATGTCTAAGCTGTTAAATGGTCGGTGTACTTCTAAAACGTCGTAACTGCAGCTCGATTGAAGATGTAGTTACGAGGATTTAGAATTACCACTGGTGGTGAACTCGGCCAAAGCGAGGGACGTTTTTCGCAACAACAAGGTACAGATATTTTGCGTTTAAATGTGAGTTCTAAGATCTGATTGGACAGTTTTTCTAATAACAATGAATTTGTTCTAAAAATAGACCGGGTTTTACGATATGTATTGACAAACCGTCTGTGTTGTTATAAAATCTCGTAACTACGACTTTATCGAAGCCGTAGTTACGATATTTTATAACAACACCGACGGAATACTATGATCGCGAAAAAAACGTCCCACGCTTTGGCCGAGTTCACCACCAGTTATTACGTCGACGACATGTATTGTGACCATATCCTTAAAAAATATCAAATATTTACCTTATTATGTGTAGGCCTAAATGTAATAAATAACCTACTAACCCACAACAAACGTTCAACTGATAATCTGAACTTCTATTCACACTTACTCTCTTATCTTTTTTCCCCAGTCTTTCCCCGCCAAAAAAAATAATAAAGTCTCTCTTACAACTGGTCGTGTGTGCGGTCTGCGTCTAAAACGTACGTGTAGTCGTGCGATGCACGCACGTGCAACGTACGATTTTGGTGGACGCAACCACGACGCAGACTGCACGCAGCAAAGAATTGACCGGACAATGCAATTTCCAGATCTTTTATCTTTTATTTTAAAGTAGTATGAAAGTTGATTGAAACGAATATATTTTTAGCATAGAAAATGTTCATGAAAAATCACACACTATGAGTCACATTTGCATTGTCTTCCAGGCCCGTAAGAACAGGGAGGCTAAGAGAGGCTTAGCCCCCCCCCCCCCCCCAAAAAAAAATACAAAAAATGTCGATTGTCCTTATTTTACGCTGAAAATTTAAGAAAACTCCAATTTAGCCCTTCTCACCCCCACCCCTGCCCCTCAATATTTAATTTAGATGCAGGGGCTTGAACCCACCCAATATGAAATTGTTTCCTGCGAGCCTGTCTTCTGCAACTTTTTTATTTTCTCGGACTAGAAGAATACGTAAATGTGTTGTTTGGGAAAGGGTTACGTAGATCATTTAGGGCTGAACGTTTATGGAAACCATTCTTTAGTTTCCAAGTTCCGGTAACCGTTTCATAGTTAGAAAATAGAATTACACTGTCAGGCCTAAATAGATTTTTTTCTGTTGAAGGTTTGATAGATTATTTTGCAACAGGAAATAAGATAATCCATTTTAGCTCAAAAAATTCAAGATACGCCATTTTAATATAATTTATGTTTGATACCCCTTTTGAGACCCCTATATCCTAAAGCGAGAAGGGGTTTAATCTTGTAGGTCTAACCCTTTTAGGCTACCGTCTATTCTTCATTAAATTTTTCTCTACTATTTTTCCAAAGATAAAACTTTTTTTAAAAAAAAATGGCTCGTCTAATTTGAAAGCTGTTGCAGACAACACAATTGATTTTACTAAATGTAAGAATTGTGAATAATAAAGCACAGAAAACATTGAAGCAAAAGGAGAAACTGCTGGTTATCAGCTTTTTGTTTCAATATTTTTCGAAGCCTTTTCTATTAGGGACGTCAAAACCAGGTCATCATCATCATCACCACCATCACCACCATCGTCGTCGTCATCATCATCAGCAGCAGCAGCAGCGTCCCTTTCCCTAGAAAAAAGAAGATGGTGATTATCGGCATCTTATTAGAACTAGATCTAGTCTTACATTTTTTTCTAAGCCAGATTAAAGAGACCTTGGTAGAATCTAGATCTAGTTTTTAATCCAATTTCAGACTGCAAAAAATCTTGTTCTACATCTAGATCTAGAATCTACATCTCTAGACGTCAAACTGTCATTCATGACTTGACAATAGGGCCTACTTTTACGGTGCGCGGAAGAAAAATGATTTAAAGAGAAATATTGTGCCAGTAATATCCGAAAGGGGAGTTAGGCAGTATATACAGTATAGAAAGATAGATAGATAGATAGATAGAAAAAATGAAGTTTAGACAAATGGAGTAGATCTAGGCATAGAGAATCCATGTATAGAGATAGAAAAGGGTAAGAAAAGTGTTGACGGGTGTTGCAAACGACAAATTAAAGTGAACAGAATTATATATTTTTGGTCTTTTTGTGTAGACAAGTAACTTCTTCAATTTACACAATATTTTCCAACGCATTTAGGGTGGAGTCGGTCAAAAAGCGTCATTCTTTGAGAATGGGTCAAAAAGTCGTGTCTAAATGGTGGAAGGGAAGTAACTCTAGTATTTTTGTCAATGATAGAAGCGACTGCAAGCTAAGGTGCGCATGCGCAAAACATTAAATTTTCTGTGGATCCTTTCAAAATAATAAACCAGAATAGTTGACAAAAACTCACAATCTAGATCGGGACTGACACATTAGCCTCAATGAATTAACAAGTGTGGACTTTACTTAACATGACAAGTGCGGTTCCTATTGGAAAGAAGCCCGCACTTTGCAGATATTTTATGAGCGCTGGCTCTTGTACTTACGGGGACGATTGTCAGTTTCTGCATCAAAATCCACTTGGTTTTCAACATCAACCGACCGTTTCAAATCCTTATGGTAATGGACCAGTACAACAAAGTGGTTTAAATAATGGTCCAGAAAATTTAGGTAAGCGATTTGACCGATCGATCGGCCTAAAAACAAAAGGAGAATCGGTCACTTTTGGTCACTTCGGGATTTAGGTCATGGCCGTGTTTACATTTTTGTAAACAACCGCTGTTCAAACAATCTTTGTGATTTAGGTGTTTGTAATGTATTATAGTGAGAATGATGGCCTTATATCTAACAAATTTTCTGGATCTTGGTCATTTCAGAGGAATTCAAATCCATTATTGAATTTCTTCTCCAAAATAATAAAATTGTCAACTCATCGCTTTCTTTCTTTGAATTTTTCTTAATTATGGAATAGGATTCAAATAGTATGGATTTCTCCAACACTTTTTCACAATTTTCCTATTGATGTAAATGAATGCGAAACTTCAAATTAAACATAAATGATTACATTGCTTTTTTGTCAATGCTTCTTTTTCAATTTTACTTGCAGGTATGCCAGTTCAAGATTCAATAGGGGGTAATGGGGACCAGTTCTTCAGTGCTACATTTTCCGGGGGAGAAGGAAACCTCCAGGAATTCCAGCCATTCTCTGTGAGTAAAGACAGATTTGATTGGTTACAAAATGTATACATGACATGCATACAGGGATAAAGATTAGCAGGGGCCCAGTCGCCCATGGCCCCTAGAATTTGGGCTGGGCTACTGAATATTTAGAGAAAATGCCCATACCCTTAATGTTAAGAATCAAATTTTGCTATTCTGGGCCCCTAAGTTAAAATTGTCAGTCTTTATCCCTGGCATATGCTACAGATTCATGATCATGAACTTGACTTAACACATTCCTGCACACCAACTCTTTTTGACGCCACACAAAATGAAGGCTTTGGAAAGCATTGTGGTAAGTGAAGAAATTGCTTGTGACAAGCACCTTCTTCATTTCCCACAATGTTTTCTACCTCAAAAAATTGAAAATTGTAAATTTTATTTGCACTAAATTGTCGTCTGCAGTGTCTTTTAATTTAGACCAGTCTGAAATTTGCTGTCTGGTTATGAGTTAAATGTTTTGTGTACATACAAATGCTGCAAAATTCTTTCAAAAAGTTTTGCACTTACCCTTGATACTGTCAAGGCAGACATTCTAAACAATCCTTTTAAAAGTCACTGTCATTTAAATTGCTATCTTACACTTTGATATTCAATTGATCAGCATGTCATAGGACACATTTTGTGATTATCCATTTCAATTAAAATATGACAATGTGTGTTAACCCTTTCCCAAACAAGACCTGCTTTTGAGGTCCCTATTAGAAAAGGCTTTGGAAAACATTGAAACAAAAGAAGAAACTGCTGATAACCAGCAGTTTCTCCTTTTGTCTCAATATTTTCTATCCCATATTTTACACAAATTTTATCTTTAATAACATCCATTTTGTCATTTGTGGCAGTTTTTGAAGTGGGTCACCCTAAAATTTTTTCGTTTGGGAAAGGGTTAACTATTAGAAATGCTTCCTTTAACTCTTCAGCAAGGTCTGTATAGTTCAACAAAATTGATTATTAATGTATGCTATGTTTACTAAATTAGTACTTATTTTTTCAGCGACAGACGGGTCCAATATCCCGTCAGTCGAGAAATGGTAGTCTGGGAATGGTTGGTAATGGAAGCCTGAACCAGGCTAACAGCCCGATGTCACAGTCAAGTATGATATCTAGTCCTTTCAACACATCATCAGGAAACCCACTGAAAGCCCCCATCTCACAGAGCACACCTCTCTCACAACAGGTAATTACTCATTCAATGGATAATTTGACATGTATGTGTTTTGGAGAACCAATGCTGTTCAGTAGTATTAAGTAAGTCAATATACAACTACATATTTCAGCAGAAAACAGAACTTTACAGTGAAAACTGTTTTCAACATGTAAAAGCTGTCTTTTCAAAAATATCTTGTTGGCAATGAATTCATACTTGTTTGTCTTCAAGTTTTGGAAACTCATGTAATTAATTTGATAGGTAGACTATAAAAGCATCATAAACATTATATGATGACAGTTTAAAGAAAGTCCACAGAGATTTATTTTCTTAAAGGTACATTATTATCCCCTGGCCTAAATCTCTACTGATCCACAAAAGTTGGCTTTTAGCATGTTGTCACACCGTTTATAGACTTTATATGACATTATACAAGATTCATACAGTAAATGACATAAATCAATAATCATGCAGCGGTGTGAAACTATGTAAAATATTTAAAGCTGGTTGATCGTGTTAACGAAATGATGTGATATGGGGTTTTACATCCGTCATAATCTTAGTCAATACAGGTCATACGAAGCTGAAATTTTGCACAGAGAAATATCAAAGGCCATATTTTAATCATGTACAGTTCTTATTACAGAAAATTACCCCGAAAATAAGTAAGTAACTGTAAATATGAATCTTTAAAGAAATTTGATTTAACCTTGCAGGTTCCCCAGTCTCATGGTCCCCCACAGAACGGTCCCATCTCCTCCATGATGAATGGACAGATGCCCCCAAACATGAAACCCTTCATGGGTAGTGGGAACTACGATTCCAGTATAGCCAGCGACTTCTCAGCATTGAATCTCTCCGTACCTCAAAATGCTAAGGTGGGTTCCATAACATTACTATGTAGTTGTCAACATAAAATGTAACAAATGATTTTGGTTGAAAACATGTTATACCATCAATCTATATCTGTTTCAGATCTAGAGTTGATTCTGGATTAATATTATCAATTCAATTTTCATGCCCCCATGTTGAAAGATCAGGGGCATATTGATTTACTTGTCTCCGTCTGTCTGTCTGAAAACTTAACATTGGCCTCTTCGGGGGCATTTGTGTTTCACAAACACATCTTGTTTTCGTTTTAACGAATAGACATTTACCAGGGTTGAAGGTTTAATGCATTCAGAAAAGTATGCTTATAACTAGTGGTTATAACAAAAAATCCAAAAGAGCAGTATGAGTTAATGAAGTTTAACCCATTACCAGACAACAAAATTTTGGACTGTTCGAATTTGAAAACTGTTGCAGACGACAATCTAAAGTTGATGAAAATTTAAAAATCTGCACATTTTGGGTTAGAAAACATTGTGGAAAATGAAGAAATTGCTTGTCACAAGCAATTTTTTCTTTTTTCACGATGTTTTCCCAAGCATTTTCTTGACAGGGAGTCAGAAGGCGTCACTGTGCAGTAATGGGTTAAAAACATTTAGGTTTACAAAATGAATTTTGACGATTCAGGAGGACAGAGAATGTCAATTAAAGTGACATTTCAGAATTTTTTGTCATAAATTTTACTTTTATTTTTATCTGAAAGAGCATATTTCCTTATGAAAATTCTGAAAATTTCGAGCCAAAACATTGCGCCGTTTACGAGAAATTTATGTCTTTGTGTTAAAATTGAACAAATTGTTGTGGACAACAGTTCGGATTTATATGCAATTTATCGATTATGTCTCAACTTTAAATGCGTGTTTCTCGCTTATTGGCAACAACTTCAAAAAACCAATAGTATCTATACTCATTAGAATAACCAATCTTGGCATCAAGACATACTTTAAAAAATTGAAATTGGAATGAAATGTCCCTTTAAATGTAGACATCTTTGAGTTTTCAATTGGTTTCTTTGTATTTAGACATCAACGTTTTGCCTCAATAAATTATTTTATATATTGATATTTATCATGTTCAGTTGTGACTATTCAATGTTTGTTTTTCTACAGGGAACAAATCCACATGTATCTGAGTTCATCCCCAAGTTATCCCACAGTGCTAGCTCCCCCAACTTTTCCAGTTTTAACAACATGCCACCAGGAAACATGGCTAACTCATCAGTTCCAAGTACAAATACTCATCTCACAGGTATGCCTGTTTCGGGAGCCTGCGTTGGAAATGATTAAAAAATCAAATGCTTTTCATCAAAACACAATGTTTTTGGTGCTTATTTGAATTGTTTTGAGAATATTTTTAAGTACAGGAAACAAAGAATTAGAAAGGTGATATTTATCTATAAAAAAGTCATCATTTTGGATCCTTTTCCAGAACTCTGTATAGGCAATATGGTGTGAAACTCTAGACACAGCAGGAACATCACTTTAGCACTTACTTCTTATAAGATTATATTTGTATTCCTGGTTACTTTGTACAGTACCCAGAAGATTTTCTGAATTATGTAAGATATTTTGAATGTAAGCATGTAGCTACAGGCATATCTGTTTTTCAGATGGCAAAATTTAGAAATCATTAGTTAACATATTTGGGCTGTTTCAGGTCTATCCATTACATCAAATGCTAGTCCAAACCACAGCCCTAGACTGTCCCCAGCCAATTCTCCGTTATTAATGAGGCGTGCGGGGTCACCTGTAGCCCCCATGAGGTCCAGTAAACCTCCCCCGGGGAGCACGATACAGGAGAATGTAGGGGGAACAACTTACTTCTACAACGCGGAGGACTTCCAGCCACAGAGAGAAGGATTGGTAGGTACTTTTCAGTTCTTTTAACCCTTTCTCAAACAAGACCTGGTTTTGACATCCCTAATAGAAAAGGCTTGGGAAAACATTGAAACAAAAGAAGAAACTGCTGATAACCAGCAGTTTCTCCTTTTGTCTCAATATTTTCTGTGTCACATTTCACACACATCCTATCTTTAATAACATCCATTTGTCATTTGTGGCAGTTTTTAAAGTGGCTCACCCTAAAATTTTGCCGTTTGGGAAAGGGTTCATGGAAAGGGGAAGTGGCCCGGAGCCCTTATTGTCGGAAAATCTTCAGTTGTATATTTTGCTTGAATGCTGAAAGTGCTTGAACATATGTCAATAAAGTTGTCAATAATAAAGGCACCTAATGGGTAACAGAAATGATTATTTCAATAGAAACTTAACAAATAATTGGACGAGTAAAACTTCAGATATTTCAAGGTAAAATAGCATTATCTACAACTTTAACACAGCAAGTTTCAACTGTATAATGTTTTTACAGACACTGCCTAACTTCAACATGTACCACGGCCCACCACCGTTTGTGGCACACATGAAGGTCAAATCCAACATGCCACAGTTTGCCATGCCAGATGAACTCAAGATGGAGATCCTTGCTAAAAACACCATCACCATGGCACAGATAGATCTGGAACAAAACAGTGGTAGGGAGAGTGGTTTCGCTTCATAGATCTATATGAAAAAGATCTTTGTACATTCTGCAGTTTTCTGCCAAGGATTTTAAAACTGGAGACAAATGTCTCGCTTGCTATATAAAAATGTACATTTTCAAAATGTTGGGAACAGCCCATAATATAGGCAAAAATTAAAATGAATAAAGCACTTTATATTGAAATTACCTTGTAATGTTTTCACGCTTCTTTCCATTTATAGTTGACTACTGGTAGGGAGTTAGCCTGGGTTCTTGAAGTCTAAATCTTGTCAGCAATTTTTGCCCTTGGCAAAAATCTCTTTGTACTATTTTATTATGCAACAATTTCATTTTTTCAGCGAGAAACTTTCTAAGATTAATCTATTTAAGCAAAAGTTACACTATCCAAAAATAAAATGCTGTCATGCCTGCTAAAAATCGTTGTGGATCAATAAGTCTACCTTTACTGATTAACAACTGCCAATGGGCGATACCATTGAAAAATATCTCTTTGCTAATCTTAGCTCTGTCATAATTATAAGTCTCACTGCTTGTTTTATTTATCACCAGATATTCCCAGTGAAGTGGACACCTACAGAAATTTGTTCCCACTAGAACCACCATCTGACAACCCTCACCAGAAATCTAAAACATTCGGATATCCTACCACATGTTACAAGGCTCTAAATACTAAGGATGGGCAGACCTATTGCTTACGACGCATTCATGGTAGGTGTACATTTTATTTAACCCTTTCCCAAACAAGACCTGATTTTGACGTCCCTGGTAGAAAAGGTTTATGAAAACATATAGACAGAGACACCGGAAATTTAAATAATTCATATATCCTAACACATGTTACAAGGCTCTGAATACAGACATTGCGAAAGACGTCGGACCGCGGACATTGTCCGATAGTTTTGACTTCGGTCCGATTGAAAATTCGATACCGTCGGTCCGTATGTCCGACATATTTTGACCATTTTGCTTTTTTTCAATACCTCGCGTTTGCATAATTATGGAAGCTTATAACCAAAATATTTGTCATTCTGTTTGCGAGAAAATTGATAAACAACAAAGTACGAAGGGACGGCACTATTATATCGTGGTTTTGCCGATTATTTCCCTTGATTTGTAAACCGGATTGTGGTTGGCTGAAACAGGTATTGATTAGCCAATCGGAATACATATTACTTTTACTGTCGTAGTATAATGGCGTCCCTTAAATATTTCGAGGGTGCAAAGTGAATTGTCTGATTTTGAAAGGCTTATGGACTATGGGCGTGAATGATTAGAGTGTCAGTCATGTTTTTATATCTTCAGATTAGAATAGAATAGAATAGAATAGAATATGTTTTATTTTCCAATCAAGGGTCATTTACATGACATGATAATCACAGCATAAAAACATAACAACAACTGTTTAACAAAATCAAAGGATAAAAGAGGACATTAAAGTAAATAAGGCTTCATTCGGTTCATCTTCAAAACATGAAATTAGGAATAATAACCACAAATGAAAATGTAACAAAATTCGATAATGCCCTATTGCCTCACAACGAGAATGTGTCATCATAACTTCAAAACTTCCCAAACGTCAAAATTAGAGAATTGTGCATTATGTATAACATAAGTTATTGTTTCTAAATGAGAAAATGCTGATGATCAGCATTTTCTTCTTTTAGGTGTCTTCTATGGGAATGATTTACATCACGAGTTTTCATAGAAAAAGATAAATTAACAAAAAAGGTGGTTACATGTTATTTTTCCTTGTTTTTTTCGGTCTGACAGATTTGTTTTCGGTCTGACAGATTTTTCAAGCCTGTCAGACCGAATGTCAGACAGTTTTTTTGAGCTTTCGCAATGTCTGTGAATACTAAAGATGGGCAGACTTACTGCTTACGACACATTCATGGTAGGTCAAACATACTGCTACATTTCAACTTCAATTATTATCCTTGATTGAAAGAATTTGTATTGATTAATTTTCTACCTGTTGCTTTAGCTAAGAATAATGCTTCAATATCAATTAATACATGTATGTGTTACGGACAAATACAGCTTTTTATCATAAATATCAATCAATTCTTCTATAAAGGTTATGATATCTTACATGTCAAGGTTATTTTGCCAGCTTTATATGTTCAGTACATATTTTTCTAGGTTTCCGGTTAGTAAATACCAAGTGTATGAGTCTGGTTGACATGTGGAAGAAAATGTACCACCCCAATATTGTACAGCTGAGAGAAGTGTTCACCACCAAAGCATTTGGAGACCATTGTAAGAATCTTGAACTTAAATTTTGTACACTAAAATGGCAATTATCTATTGTAATATTAATGTATGATCCTGATCATCCATGCATCTACCGATCTCTCTATTAATAATTCTTGTCCACTTAATGCAGTCCACCCTTAATGAGATTTATGCGACGTCGGAATTATTTGTGCGGAGTCGAAAACATTCGGGGGTAGAGCTTGGATAGGTAACGACAGCGCTCGAAAAAACCCTCATGTTTTATGAATCTCAAAATGGCCACATAACTGGTATTCTACCTTAAATAATTTCACAGTTCCAATCTTATTTGTTTGTTTAAACGAGCCAAAAAATTTCTGATTTCATGTTTTGGATGTCTTGAGTTGTTCTTGAATTTGATGAAGTATCCATTAGGTAGCATTTGATACACACTGACGATACTTGATTAAGAGCTATTGCTACCTTTACATTCAGAAATTATTTGACAGATTTGTAACTAACACTGATGTTTATTTCAGCGATAGTATTTGTGTATGACTTTTACCCGATGGCTGAGACGCTGTTAGCCAAGCATTTCTCATCTCCACCCATCAACGGCTTTAACAACCCATTCAATATGGACTCATCAGCTAGACCATTCAGCTCTGGAAAAGGTAATTAACCCTTTCCCAAACAACGCGATTTATTTGTGATCCAATTTGAAAGCTGATTCAGATGACAAGAAGGACATTGGTAAAGATGGGATTTGCGTACAATATAGCTTGGAAAATATTGAGGCAAAAGATGAAAATGCTGATTATCAGCATTTTCGTCTTTTGGCTCAATATTTTCCCAAGTCTATTTTCTCAGGGACGTCAAAGCCAGGTCTTCTTTGGGAAAGGGTTAACACCATATTATAGATATTTTGGTAAAATTTTGTAGTCTCTGAAGGTAACAAGAGTAGTTATCACAAATATGCAAACAGTCACAGTACTAGATTGGTATGTTGTTACATAAATGTGTGAAGTAACAAACATTAATTTCACCTTTAGAATATAGTTCATTTACTAAATAATTCATAAATATTTGCTGTTTAAATCTGAACCATTTCCTAAATGGCAGGATTAATGCTAGTCCAAATCAAAGTAGTTTTAGATGACAATAGGAATCTTAACAAAAACTTGAAAATTTTGATGCAACAGGGTTGGAAAACGTAGACAGGAATGGTAAAAAAGCTGGTTATCAGCATTTTCTAACTCTTTCCCAGAATGTTTTCCAAAGTTTCCTCCTTAAGAATGATGTTGAAATGGTAGCTTGTTTTGGAAGGATAAAACCTGTAATATTGTATGTTCTTCGATGCTGCATCGGTATGCTAGTTTATTACCAGATTGAGATATGGTTTTATGTTCCTGATAGATAAAAGCTTGCAAAAACATCGAGACAAAAGAAGAAAAGGCAGATTATCAGCCTTTTCTCCTTTTGTCTCAATATTTTCTTGTCTCTATTGTTCACAAATTCTGTCTTTATCAAGATTCATTTTAATAGCCTTTATGAGCTTTCAAATAGGACAACCTAAGATTTTGTCATTTGGGAAAGGGTTAAAGGCCCTTGAAGTTATTGTGTTAGAATCAGTTTTTACATATCGTAGCTTGTCAACAAAAACCTCGTATCTGCAGCTTGTTTTAAGCTGCAGGTACTAGGTTTTTGTTGATGAGTGACAATTCACTTTATAACCCAGGTTCCTCGATGCCGCGTCAGTACGCTGGTTTGTTACCGGAGAGTCAGATCTGGTCCTATATTGTTCAGCTGTCGTCAGCTCTACGTGCAATCCACGTCGCTGGTCTGTCATGTCGGACACTCGACCCACCAAAAATCATCATCTATAATATATATTAAATCAAGACCTTGTTTTCATGTCCCTGATAGATAAAAGCTTACGAAAACATTGAGACAAAAGAAGAAAAGGCTGATTATCAGCCTTTTCTTCTTTTGTCTCAATATTTTCTTGTCTTTCTTGTTCACAAATTCAGTCTTTTTCAAGATTCGTTTCATAGTCTTTATGAGCTTTCAAATAGGACAACCTAAGATTTTGTCATTTGGGGAAGGATTAAAAGCCCTTGAACTTATTGTGTGGGATTCAAATTTAACCATGTACAATTTATGATGTAGGTTCGTCGATGCCTCGTCAGTATGCTGGTTTGTTACCGGAGAGTCAGATCTGGTCGTATATTGTTCAGCTGTCGTCAGCTCTACGTGCAATCCACGCTGCAGGTCTGTCTTGTCGGACACTCGACCCATCAAAAATCATCATCTATAATAAATCAAGGTATTTATCGCTTTTCTTTTGATCAAGATGTCAAAGGACTATAACAAATGTTAAAATGCTTTAAAAGCATTATATTTTGATTTCTGAAAAAAAATGTTTGCCATTTTCAGCTGTTGAGTAGGAATATTAGGAACATGAAAGCTCTTTAGACTTTCTCAAACAAGTCATAGATTTTACAACCCACAATAAAAAAAAGGCTTGTTAAAACTTTTAGGCAAAAGAAGAAAATCATGAATTTCAGCATTTTCTTGTGCTTAATATATTTTGTGCTATGAACACGATCTTTATCAATATCCATCTTATTATCTACACCAGCTTTCAAATTGGGTTTGAGTTTATTGGGGTTTTAAGCCGTTTTCAACTACCAGGGTCATATCGCGGCGGCTGGAGCACCTACCCATGGATTCCTGTTGTTTCTCAAACCAGTACTACCACAACACCCTTACCGAGCCTCCAGCTGCTCGCCCACTTAGGTTAACGATTTCAAACCCATTGGTGAGTGACAATTTTGTCAGAAAGGGTATTAGCCGCGGCCGGGTATCGAACCCGGGACCTCTCGAATGAGGGTCAGATGCGCTACCAACTGCGCTAAAGCCGCGGCGCTTTCAAATTGGAACAGTCTTGATATTTAGTGTTTTGGTAAGGGTTAAGATGAATCAAAACTCTAATTTTGACCCTTTCCCAAACGACAAATTTTTAGGGTGACCCAGATCAAACGCTGACAAAAATGACAAAATGGAAGGTATTTAAGATAGAATTTGCGTAAAATATGGCAAAGAAAATATTGAGACAAAAGGAGAAACTGCTGGTTATCAGCAGTTTCTTCTTTTGATTCAATGTTTTCAGGAGCCTTTTCTAATAGGGGTGTCAAAAGCAGGTCTTGTTTGGGAAAGGGTTAAACTAAAAAAATATTTGAATGAAATTTTGTCATTCTAGTTTGAGTTGAATATAATTCAATTCCAGGTTGCGGTTGAATTGTTGTGGAATATTTGATGTGCTGACGTTTGAGAACAGCCAAGGCAACCCCATGGCATTGACACCACACTATCAGGTGGGTTGATATTTTATTGTTGGTTTCATATGACAAGATGAGGTACTGAATTCTTTTCAGGGTTTTTTCCCCTACTATAATTAGTACCTGTAAAAGGAACCTTTCCCAATGACTACAGGCTCTTTCCCAATTTTAGTACAGGCCGTTTCCCAATCTCCATAGCTACCATTCCCAATGATCTTATGTGCCGTTCCCAATGGCCAATCATGCCATACATTTAAATTTGACTAGAAATATCTCATCCAAACAGTTTATATGGGTTACTGAGAAGTTGAATTCTTTTTAGACAGATCCAAATTCAAAGTTCTAAGCTTTCAACAGACCAAAGCATCAATTTCCCAAAATAGAAACACTTCCAAAGTAGCTAGGAAAAGATTTAGATTAGAACATATAGAAGAATTTACATCTACAAACATTTTGTGTTTAGCTCCAATGCTTTCTTAACCCTTTCCACAATGTCTTGGAATGGTGTCACTGTGAAAATAACAGGAATTTTTATGCAGACAACACAATTAATGTTACTTTAAATGCCTGGAAAGTATTGAGAGAATTGGAGTGAATGCTGGATTTCAGCATTATCTACCTTTCAACAATTTCTAAATATATAGAGATATAATAAATGGTCAAAATATATGGTCACAAGTATGTTCCTGTTTAAACCAAGACCTTACAATGATATGTGGTGCAAAATTTAGCCGCTAATGATAGATTAAGATGCACCTTTAAGATTCCCAATTCATCAATTTTGCGAATTAATCTTTTCCCAATTTGAAGATTTCACGACGCGAAAAATTCCCAATCGTAGGGGTATAGGTACCTTTCCCAATTGGCGAGAAAAAACGCTGCTTTTTAACAAGTTTCATACATTTAACCAGGATTAATTTTGAATTTTCTGAACAAGGAGCAATTTATAAATTCAGAGCTGCAAATATGATAGTGTAGGGCTTTAATGTTTCAAGATGCAATGCTAAAGAATACCGATATATATAGTTTGGATTTAATCACATGGTTATTATATTTTGTGTTATAGCAAGAAGACCTGGTATCGCTAGGTAAAGTAGCTCTAGCCCTGGCTTGTTACAGTGTTATGGCTATACAGAGAGACAAACTGCATGTTGTTAACCCTCTCCCAAACAGCAAAAATTTGTGGTGGTCCAAGACGAAAGTGGCTGCAGACAACAAAATGGATGTTATTAAAGATAGGATTTGTGTGAAATACGGCATAGAAAATATTGAGACAAAAGGAGAAACTGCTGGTTATCAGCAGTTTCTTCTTTTGATTCAATGTTTTCCAAAGTCATGTTTTCCAAAGTCTTTTCTATTGGAGACGACAAAACCAGGTCCTGTTTGGAAAAGGGTTCACTCATTCCCAAACATAGACGCTCAGTTAATAACTTACATACCAGTTCATTATAAAAATACATGTTTATTCTTTGTTGTTTCACAGCAAGAAGACCTGGTATCACTAGGTAAAGTTGCTTTAGCCCTAGCTTGTTACAGTGTTATGGATATACAGAGAGACAACTTACATGTTCTTAACCCATTCTCACACATGGACGCTCAGTTTATGTCCTTACATATCAGTTCATATAAATGCATGTTTATTCTTTGTTGTTTCACAGCAAGAAGACCTGGTATCACTAGGTAAAGTTGCTTTAGCCCTGGCTTGTTACAGTGTTATGGCTATACAAAGAGACAACTTACAAACATCCATGGAAATTGTGGCCAGAAGCTACTCTCCTGATCTCAAAAATCTCATACTGTAAGTTAACATTATAGCGCTGTTTACCAAATTTTACATGTTCTTTAAAGCTGACACTTTCTCGAAAAAGAATCTTTGGAGATGCATTCAATTTGTAGAAAGTAGAAAGGAATTAGGAAATCAGACTTCTAAAATTAGCTGATTGAATGAAAATAAGGGTGTAGGAGATTGAGAAATTTCCTTATTGAATGATCAAATTTCTTCTTTAAATTCAACCAAAATGACACCCACCAATGGTTTGATATTGTTAACCTATGTGGGCGAGCAGCTCGAGGCTCCGTAAGGATGTTGTGGTAGCACTGGTGTGAGAAACAACGGGAATCCATGGTTAGGTGCTCCAGTTCCCATGTCATGACCATAGCAGTTTTAAGAGGTGTTAAACCCATATAAATCAATCAGCTCAAATGACAAACTACATCTTATATAACAGTAATGTTAAAAACTCGACTTTAATTCACTAATGATGCATGATCACTATTTGTTTACCAGGTATTTATTCAGCAATCAGAACCGTCCCCGAAGCATCAATGACATCATGCCCATGATCGGAGCTAGATTTTATACGCAACTGGATTCTGCGCAGCTACGGAGTGATGTAATAGAGAATGAACTATCAAAGGTTGGTAGTTAACCCTATCCTAAACAACTTGAAAAAAGCCATGGTATAATGTCCTTAACCCTTTCCCGAACAAGACCTGGTTTTGATGTCCCTAATAGAAAAGGCTTGGAAAACATTGAGGCAAAAGAAGAAAATGCTGATAATCAGCATTTTCTCCTTTTACCTCAATATTTTCTTGGCTTTATTTATCACAAATTTTAACGTTTTATGGTCCATTTTGTCGTCTGCAGGAGCTTTCAAATTGAAGCTCCCTAAATTTTTGTCGTTTGGGAAAGGGTTAATGGAAAGAGCTTGGAAAAAATGAGACAAAAGAAGAAAATGCTGATAATCAGCATTTTCTCCTTTTGCCGCAATATATTCTGTTCTTTACTGAAAACAAATTCTATCTTAATCATCATCCATTTCTATGTGTGCATTAGTCTTCAAATTGGACTGACCAATATTTTTGTTTCGAAAAGATAAATGATAATATGAGAACCATTGTTAAAAATCAAAAATGTTTACTTTCAGGATTATAAAAATTTAATTTGAGATGAGGGATTGGGAAAATTGTTTAGAAATAGTATTTTAAGATACAAATTGGCTAGGAATCCAAGAATTTGATCAATGTAAAGATGTATGAAATTCTAAAATGCACCACCATTTCATTAAATAAACATGATGAATTGCTTTATCCCAATTCTTTTCAATATATGCTGATATTAATTCATGAATTATGATGTTGCTCTGCCTAATATATTTTATCAAACGACAACTCAAATTAAAAGATGTTTAGATCCACATGTTTTGTGGTAATGACATAAATGGCCACATTTTAAAGTTACATCACATTTTCAGGAGGTCGAGAATGGAAGGTTGTTCAGGATTTTGTGTAAACTGGGAATCATTAATGAGAGACCAGAGTAAGTATGGAGTATAGTTTAATTAACCCTTTCCCATACATTGACGCTTTTGGACGCCCCACAAAATAAAGGCTTTGGTAAACATTGCGGAAAATGAAGAAATTGCTTGTGATAAGCAATTTCTGCATTTCCCACAATGTTTTCTACCATGAAAGACCAAAAAATGTTAACTTTTGTTCAATGGAAATTGTCGTCTGCAACACCTATGAGTTTGGACTAGGCTAAAATTTTGTTGTTTGGTAATGGGTTAATAGTTTTTATAGTGTTCAACATAACTTGGTTTATATTTCTATTAAAATGACATATACTAAAAACAAGTAAGAAATATTTCAAAATCCACATACACTGCAAGTGCAATATTTGATTTGATTTTTTAATCCTTTCCCAAACAAGAACTGGTTTTGACGCCCCTAATAGAAAATGCCTGGGAAAACATTGAAGGATAAGAAGAAAATGCTGATCATCAGCAATTTCTCCTTTTGCATCAATATTTTCTGAGCCATTTTGTTCAGAAATCCTCTCTTTACTATCATCCATCTCGTCGTCTGCGGCGCCTTTCAAGTTGGACCATTCTAAAATTTAGTTATTTGGGAGAGGTTAAAATGTACACCAAATATGTACACATCTTGTTGCAAGATGCATTTCAAGGCATAAATCTTCATAAATTGACAGTTGTACAAAGAGAAATAGTTGTTTTGCCTCTTGACATACTGTTTATCAGAGAAATTGTGTTGAAAACATTGAACAATATATTGGTCAGCTGATTGAGCTGGTTAAAAGTATGTTTACACATGAATGTGTCAATTTGATATAATAAAAAGTTATCATTGGTCTCATATTGTTTCAGGTTTAATATGGACCCACAATGGTCAGAGACGGGTGATCGTTACATGTTAAAGTTGTTCAGAGATTACCTGTTTCATCAAGTAGATGAGAAGGGGGCACCCTGGATAGATATGTCACATATCATTATGTGTATCAACAAGGTATTGTATATTAATGTATATAAATACAGGTAATCGTTACATGTTAAAGTTGTTTAGAGATTATCTGTTTCATCATGTAGATGAGAAGGGAGCTCCATGGATAGATATGTCACATATCATTATGTGTATCAACAAGGTATTGTATATTAATGTTTATAGATAAAGGTGATCGTTACATGTTAAAGTTGTTTAGAGATTATCTGTTTCATCATGTAGATGAGAAGGGAGCTCCGTGGATAGATATGTCACATATCATTATGTGTATCAACAAGGTAAGAGGAAAGATAGAAATGTGAAAAGTTAATGTTTGCCTGGTACATCATACTTATTGCTGAAAGGAACCCATGCTACATATTTCAGACACCAGGACAACAGACATTGAGAGTTTGCGTAGTTATGTGGTGAATCACATTATCTAGGGCCAATAATAAAGGGAATTTAGCTCTAATTTAGCAAGTTTTTCACTTTCTATCAAGGATACGTTTCTTTTGGTTGTAATCAGAAATTAATTATGCTGGTAGATAACGTTAGATACAGACTTGATTTAGAACTTAATGAACTTGATTCGATTTTTTTCTGGACTGAAATGATCTACTCATACAGGTTGACCAATCCATGAACTATTTCTGAAAAATATTTTACCATTTTGTAACAGGGTATTGGTGTTTCACAACTCATATTGTTAGCTCACCTGAGCACAAAGTGCTCGAGGTGAGGTATTGTGATCGGTCTGTTGTCCGGCGTCTGTCTGTCTATCTGTCTATCTGTCTATCTGTCTATCTGTCCATCCGTCAACTTTTCACAAAAAAATCTTCTCCTCCTAAACTACTTGACAGAATTCAATCATATTTCACACATATGATCTATGGGTCATGCTTTTTCAAAATACTTCAAAGAATTTGAATCGGGGCCATAATGGGGTCAAAAAGTAGGTCACTAGGTCAAATCTTCTTTCTGCTCTAGGAGCCACATTTGGTGCTCAATTGTTGTGAAAATTTATCAGAATGTTTGTCGTGATAATATTTAGGTCATGTTAAAAAATAGGTCAAGCCAGGTCAAAAACTAGGTCACTAGGTCAAATATTGTAAAATCCATGTTTTTACACTGGAAGTGCCAATTTTGGTCCAAACTTTGTAGAAATTGTCATGAATGTTTATTTTGATGCTATCAAGGTCAAGTCAAGAAGTGGGTCATGCTAGGTCATTAACTAGGTCAAGAGGTCAAATCTTACAAAATCCTTTCTTTTGCTCTGGAAGTGCCAATTCTTGTCCAAACTTTGTCAAAATTGTCCTCAATATTTATCTTGATTATATCTATGAAATGATCAGAAGTAGGTCATACAAGGTCAAAGCTAGGTCACAAGGTCAAATCTTTTAAAATTCTTCATTTTGTTCTTGACATACCAGTTTTGGCCCAAACTTTCTAAAAATTGTCCTGAATGTTTATCTTGATGATATCTATGTCATGTCAAGAAGTGGATCATGCCAGCTAGGTCATAAAGTAGGTCACGAGGCCAAATCTTGTAAAATCCTCCCTTTTGCTCTGGAAGTGCCAATTTTGGTCCAAACTTTGTCAAGATTGTCCTAAATGGTTATCTTGATGATATCTTTGTCATGATCAAAGGTGGGTCATGTAAGGTCAAAAACTAGGTCATTGGGTCAAATCTTGGTTTTGCTTTAAGAACGGAAATATATACTTAAACATTTTGAAAATTGTTCAGAATGTTTATCTTGGTGAGATCTGGGTAATTTTAAAAGTGGGTCATGTGAGGTCAGAAACTAGGTCACTAGGTCAAACCTTGTTTTTCCTTTAAGAACCAACATATTTACTCAACCATTGTGAAAATATCAGAATGTTTATCTTGATGATATCTTGGTGATATGAATAGCAGGTCATTCGAGGTTAAAAAGTAGGTCACTAGGTCAAATTTTATTTTTTGCGCTAAGAACCAAAATATGTACTTTATCATTGTGAAAATTGTTCAGAATGTTTATCTTGATGATATCTTGGTAATGTGAATAGTGAGACATGCAAAGTCTAAAACTAGGTCACTAGGTCAAATCTTGTTTTTGCTCTAGGAACCAAAATATTTACTTTATTGTTGTGAAAAATGTTCCGAATTTTTATCTTGATGAAATCTTGGTCATTTTAAAAGTGGGTCATGTGAGGTCAGAAACTAGGTCACTAGGTCAAATCTTGTCTTTCCTCTAAGAACCAAAATATTTACTCAATCATTGTGAAAATATCAGAATGTTTATCTTGGTGATATGAATAGCAGGTCATTCAAGGTTAAAAAGTAGGTTAATAGGTCAAACTTTGTTTTTGCGCGAAGAACCAAAATATTGATTTTATCATTGTGAAAATTGCTCAGAATGTTTATCTTGATGATATCTTGGTGATGTGAAAAGTGAGACATGCGAAGTCTAAAACTAGGTCACTAGGTCAAATCTTGTTTTTGCTCTAGGAACCAAAATATTCACTTTATCCGAAAGTTTATCGTTGTGAAAATTGTTCAGAATATTTATATTGATGATATTTGGTCAATGTAAAAAGGGGGCCTTGTGAGGTCAGAAACTAGGTCACTAGGTCAAATTTTGTTTTTCCTCAAAGAACCAAAATATTTACTCAATTATTGTGAAAATTCAGAATGTTTATCTTGATGATATCTTAGTGATATGACTAGCAGGTCATTCGAGGTTAAAAACTAGGTCACTAGGTCAAATTTTGTTTTTGCTCTAAGAACCAAAATATTTACTTCATCATTGTGAAAATTGAACAGAATGTTTATCTTGATGATATCTGGTCAATGTAAAAAGGGGGCCATGTGAGGTCAAAAACTAGGCCACAGGGAAATCTTTTTTCTGCATTTAGAACCATAATGATATCTGAATCATTGTGAAAATTGTTCAGAATGTTTATTTTTACAATATCTGGGGCATGTATAAAGTGGGTCATGCGAGTTTGAAGTTTGCAAGTTGTTTGCCTCAAAGTCCTCTCAGGTGAGCGATGCAGGGCCATCTTGGCCCTCTTGTTACTACATGAAACAATTTGTGGTATTTTATTAGCTCACCTGAGCACAAAGTGCTCGAGGTGAGCTATTGTGGTCACTCACCGTCCGTCGTCCGTCTGTCCGTCTGTCTGTCTGTCTGTCCGTCCGTCCGTCCGTCAACAATTTCTTCAAACATCTTCTTCTCCAAAACCAACAGGCCAATTTTGACCAAACTTGGCAGGAATGTTCCTTGAGTGACCCTTCTTAAAACTTGTTCGCGGATTTTTTGATTCGTCAAAAAATGTGGGCGTGGCAGGGCGTGGCTTATCAGACTTAGAGAAATCCTAAGAAAATTCTTTAAAAATCAACCATTGGGCCAATTTGAACCAAACTTGGCAGAATTGTTCCTTGAGTGACCCTTCTCAAAACTTGTTCGCAGATTTTTGATTCGTCAAAAAACGTGGCTGTGGCAGGGAGAAAGGGGCTTATCAGACTTAGAGAAATCATAAGAAAATTCTTTAAAAATCAACCATTGGGCCAATTTGAACCAGACTTTGTAGGGATGTGCCTTAAGCCAATCTTTTTAAAATTTGTTCACAAATATTTTCATTTGTAAAAAATTGTGGCCGTGGCAGGGAGAAAGGGGCTTATCAGACTTAGAGAAATCATAAGAAAATTCTTTAAAAATTAACCATTGGGCCAATTACAAGCAGACTTTGCAGGCATGTTCTTTGAGTCTCTCTTTTCAAAATTGATTCACAAATTTTTACATTTGTCAAAAAATGAGGGCGTGGCAGGGAGGAAGGGGCTTTTCGGCCTCAGAGAAATCCTAAGAAAATTCTTTAAAAATCAACCAATGGGCCAATTTGAACCAAACTTTGCAGAATTGTTCCTTGAGTGACCCTTTTCAACATTTGTTCATAAATTTAAAGTTTTGTAAAAAAATGTGGGTGTGGCAGGGCAGGGCTTATCTAACCAAGAGAAATTGTTAAAAAATTCTTCAAAAATCTTCTTCTCCTTAACCATTGGGCCAATTAGAAGTAAATTTGGCAGGAATGTCCCTTAGGTGACCCTTCTTAAGATTTGTTGGCGGATTTTTTATTCGTCCAAAATTGTGGGCGTGGCAGGTCAGCACTTATCGGACTTGGAGAAATCATAAGAAAATTCTTTAAAAGTCAATCATTGGCCCAATTTGAACCAAACTTGGCAGAAAAGTTCCTTTGGTGACTCTTTAAAAAAATGTGAATTTTTGGCTCGTCTGAAAAAGTGGGTGTGGCAAGGCGTGACTTATCGGACTTAGAAAAATTCTAAGAAAATTCTTTAAAAATCAACCATTGGCCCAATTTGAACCATACTTGGCAGAAATGTTCTTTGGGAGACTCTTTTCAAAATTTGTTCTCATTTTTAGCTCCACTGGCCTTTCAGGCCAGCGGGCTATTGTCATGGCGATGTGTCCGTCGTGCGTCCGTGCGTGCGTGCGTCCGTAAACTTTTTCTTTAAAAATCTTCTCAGAAACTACTGGATGTATTTCAACCAAACTTCACAGGAATGATCCTTTGGTGACCCTCTCTCAGATTCCTTCAAAGAATTTTGATCGAACCAGAATAACCTGAGTTATCTGCCCTTGAATGTCAAAAATAGCTGGTTTTGACTTTATTTTTACTCTAAAATCTACAAATATCAACTAATCAAGACAAAACTTGGACAGAATATATATAAGCATAATACCCTGCCTGGGTGTAATTTTCAGCTTGATCGGAATTATATATCATGAGTTATGTGCCCTTGAATTTGACAAAATTTTGCCGTTTTCAACTCTATTTTGACTTTGATTTCACTCTAGCAACTACAAATATTGACAAATCTATACAAAACTTTTACAAAATGTTGGTGACTATAAGATCTTGCCTTGGTGTAATTTTCAGCTTGATCTTAATATTACATCATGAGTTATGTGCCCTTGAAATTGACAAAATTACAATTTTCGGCTCTATTTTTACTTTGTTTTCACTCTAGCAACTACAAATACTGATTAATCAAGACAAAACTTGTACAGAATATTGGTGACCATAAGATCTTGGCTTGGTATAATTTTCAGCTTGATCTGAAATTTATATCATGAGTTATGTGCCCTTGAAATGGACAAAATTGCCATTTTCGGCTCTATTTTGACTTTGATTTCACTCTAGCATCTACAAATATGGACTAATCAAGACAAAACTAGAACAGAATGTTGGTGACGATAAGATATTGCCTTTGTGTAATTTTCAGCTTTATCCATAAGAAATTCAGGCCTGTGGAGCGACTCAAGACCTTCAGGTCTTTCTAGTTTTTATTTGTCAGTAAAAGTGGGCGTAGCTTATCAGACTTACAGTGTTTGCAAATTTTGTTTTGGACAAAAAAGTGGCCGTGGCAGGGCGTGGCTTATCAGACTTAGAGAAATCATAAGAAAATTCTTTAAAAATCAAGCATTGGGTCAATTTGAAACAAATTTGGCAACAATGTTCCTTGAGTGACCCTTTTCAAAATTTGTTTGCAAATTTTTGATTCGTCAAAAAAGTGGGTGTGTCTTTAAACTTCTTTCAGGTGAGCGATATAGGGCCATTCTGGCCCTCTTGTTATTCTTTATTATTGTGTGCTTTTTGTGCCCCATATGGATTGATAGAAGTCATACATTAACCTTTTGGGAGCATTTATGTTTCTCAAACATACCTTGTTTTTCTTAGCATTTCTTATGTAAAATATTCAGAAATGATTGACAATAGACAGGGTTCTCCGCAGAATAATTTGAAGCCGTAGTGGCAAATTATAAGTATGAGCAAACCTTGAAACTCATTGTGACCCCATTATGTTTTCATACAGAACTATTACATTTTAATTCATAAAAATGCATTATTTGTCAGTTTTTGGCATGAAATACCTCAAAACTCTCTTTTTGGTGACCATTTTGATGAAATTAAGCTGCTGGGTACTTTTAAAGCTGTAGTGGCATTACCCTGATTTACATGAAGCTGTAGTGGGGCCGATACAGATTATTGTGCTGGGGAGGACACTGATGAATTTCTATTGAAAAACGCTATTTGTAATTATTGCATTCCAGCTTGATGCAGCATCTCCTGACAAGATTACGTTGATGGCGAGAGATGAACAGAATGTGTTAGTCGTGAGTTACGCGGAGTTGAAGACATGTTTTGAGAACGCGTTCAAGGATGTGTTACATAGTGCTCATTCAGGGGGAAGTGCTATCTCGTAGTGGTTCAGTGTTGTAGGTAGTGTGTAGGGTGGGGAGTTAGGGCCTATGATCATTTACTGCTGAAGAATGTTTTTGATTTGTTCATAGTGAAATGGTGAAAATCAGTCTAAAGCTGTTAACAGACTTGTTCACAGTTGTTAAATACCATGCTAAAGTCAAACTTTTCGTGCTGAACGAAAATGAGGCTTCGAATGAGCAGGAAGAATAGAATAAGATCTATTCTATTCTGCCTGCCTAAGTGGCCATTACTTTTCATGATAAGCATGACAAAATTTAAGACTTTTGCGTGGTGAAACTGTGATTCGAACTAATGAAGTAAACAGACTGTAAAACCTTGTTTACTGTTTACATTTTCTCCAATCAATCAAGGATTTACTTCACCATTCCGATGCTATGAAAAAGTGCTAGCGACAAGAAAAAAACATTGTTTTCATGCTCCGAGCATTTATTCTTCCCTGTGAAAGTCAACAGCTATATTATGTCTTTCCATAATCCAAGTAAAACCTTTTCCATTGTTTATTAAACAATTACAAGTATAATAAATTTTACCGTTGAAAATACAAATAGTTTGATTTGTCAGGGTAAGGTTCTAACAGAACCACCATTTATTTATCTTTCTTAGCCAAATGTGAAATTTATGACATAATTTCAAGGCTGTATTTTCCGTTTGCGGATTAAACACTGAACTTTTCATTTAATGTTATTGCTCTCGGGCAATAATAATAAAGACTTGATGGAAATTATTATGTTGCAGTATTGAGTTCATTCAATAATGTAAGATATTCCTAAAAAATAAAAACTGAAAAGGTTTGTTTTTATAAAGTGCAATTGTACGTTTTGTACATGTGACAATGACGCAGTAAATGGACCTAGGGACTTCTGATTTGTGAATCACAGGGGATAATGACAATAGGTGTGTGTGTGTGTAATAACACAAATCAATGTGTGTGTAGTAACACAAAACTCTGATATTGACAGAAGGAAGGAATTACAAACAAATGTGCTTTGTGTATAAATATGTGGCCTGTTACAGGATGATATGGGTGAACATGTCATTCACTTGATGAAGAAGAGAAGTCTTTACAGTTTGAGTGATGGGCCACAAAAATAGACTGCAGGGACTCTCTGCTTCGACATTCGCTTTGAGTAATTTACCCTTTCCCAAAACAATGAAATATATGATGGCTACTATGTGGAAGTTGTTGCCGTGTTACGGACTGCAAATTTCATATGAATAAGAATGGATTTTCTTGACATTTTAGGACAGAAAATTTTGAGGGAAAAGAAGAAAATGCTGGTTACAGCATTTTCTTCTTTCCTTTCCTTTTTTCTTATGACTTACTATCTAAAGGATGTCAAAAGAGGGACTGGTTTGGGAAAGAGTTAATCTACCACATACATCATGTGACAGTGAATTTGACATTCTGTTGGTCTCCGATGTATGGTGACATTTTATACATAATATGGAGAGCTCATGCTTTACTTTGTACAGTTACGATATTTAATAGATTTATTTTTGTCTACAATAATTGTATATTTCATGTGCAGACATAGGCTGACTTACATGTATTTATACAGAGCTAAAGATAAAAGGGGATATAAAATTTAGAATTGGCGCAATATGATTGTAAATGCCTACAAAGTATGACTTTACAAGGGTTTTTGTTCTGACCCTAGAAAAATAATGGTGGAATTGTACAAAAATTTTGATGTATTTCTGCTTTGAGCACATGTTTAAGGTTACATATATGATGACATATTGTATTATTTATCTAAAAAAAAAACGCCTTTGATGTGGGTACTTATACCAATTATAATTACTACTGCTGGCACATTCAGTAAGCTACAGATTCCTTCAACATAGATATTTGCTTTGTTTCAACAAGATCATTTAGACGAAAAGGTGTCATAAATACATGACTGTACAAGTGATTTCTTTGGCCAGTCGAGGCATTGATTGACTGTGACAATTGGTAAATTATGTATGTGAGAAATTATGAGTACCACAATCTCCGCCGAGGCCGCAAGATGATGATGTAACCACAATATTGAGGTTAGTAAATGAAAAACAATATTAATGATATTTATGTTATTTAAGGTATCCCCTATTATCATAAGCTCTATTCATACGATGGTTCACTATCATGTGGCAAATGTTTAATCGTTGACTGTTTTTAGCTCACCTGAGCACGAAGTGCTCAAGGTGAGCTATTGTGGTCGCTTTTTGTCCGTCGGCGTCCGTCCATCCGTCCGTCCGTCCGTCCGTCTGTCCGTCCGTCTGTTCACAATTTGTTGTTAACACTCTAGCATCCACAAATATTGACCAATCTTAACCAAACTTGAACAAAACATGTATGACCATAAGTTCTCGCATGAGTTCGATTTTGGGTCAGATCGGACCAGGAAGTCAGGAGTTATGTGCCCTTGAACGTCAAAAATAGCTACTTTTTAACTTGTTAACACTCTAGCATCTACAAATATTGATCAATCAAGACAAAACTTGGACATAATGTTTAGGACTATAAGTTCTCGGATGAGTTTGATTTTGGGTCAGATGGGACCAGGAAGTCAGGAGTTATGTGCCCTTGAACGTCAAAAATAGCTACTTTTTAACTTGTTAACACTCTAGCATCTACAAATATTGATCAATCAAGACAAAACTTGGACATAATGTTTAGGACTATAAGTTCTCGAATGAGTTCGATTTTGGGTCAGATCGAACCAGGAAGTCAGGAGTTATGTGCCCTTGAACGTCAAAAATAGCTACTTTTTAATTTGTTAACACTCTAGCGTCTACAAATATTGATCAATCAAGACAAAACTTGGACATAATGTTTTAGACCATAAGATCTCGGATGAGTTCGATTTTCAGTGTGATCTGATCAGAAAGACAACAATTATGTGCCCTTGAATTTGACAAAATTGCCATTTTAGGCTGTTTTTGACCTTGTTTACCCTCTAGAATCTACAATTATAAATCAATCAAGACAAAACTTAGACACAATGTTTGGGACCCTAATATCTTTGATGAGTTCGTTTTTCAGTCTGATCTTTTTCAGAAAGTTGAGAGTTATGTGCCCTTGAATTTGACAAAATTGCCATTTTCGGCTGTTTTTGACCTCGTTTACACTCTAGAATGTACAAATATGAATCAATCAAGACAAAACTTTGACACAATGTTTGGGATTATAAGATCTTTGATCATTTGGATTTTCATTCTGATCTGATCAGAAAATCGAAAGTTACTTGCCTTTGAATTTGACAAAATTGCCTTTTTCGGCTGTTTTCGACCTTGTTTACACTCTAAAATTTACAATTATTAATCAATCAAGACAAAACTTGGACACAATGTTGGACACCAGAAGATCTGGGATGAGTTCGATTTTCACAACGTTATTGACCATAAGTTCGTTTTCAGTCTTAAAGTCATAAATATTAATTGAATAGAACAAAATTGTGGCTCATATCCTTTTGGTTCAGGTGAGCGATATATAGGACCATCATGGTCCTCTTGTTATTATGAATCCTTATTTTTTCGTTCTTGTTGGTTTTATATTTTTTGTACATTAAACATGAAACAGACATGTGTTCCACAAATTGTTATCTGATAGAAAAAAAAGCTCCAGGCTCAATTTTCACTTGTATTTTCCTTGAAAGCTGAACTTATAAATAGGCATCTTTTCATGTATATTCTTGTCTGCATATTTGTAAAGCATTTGGCAAGGCACAGTATTGTGATGGCCTATTGATGAATATTTCGCTGGTTACTTTCTAACATGTCAAATTATGCAATTTCAGCTAGAATAAGAATCTGTCAATTAACCCTTTCCCAAACGACAAAATTTTAGGGTGATCCACTTCAAATACTGCCAAAAGTGACAAAATGGGTGTTAGTAAAGATAGAAATTGTGTAAAATATGGCATAGAAAATATTGAGGCAAAAGGAGAAACTGCTGGTTATCAGCAGTTTCTTCTTTTGTTTCAATGTTTTCCCAAGCCTATTCTCTCAGGGACGTCAAAACCAAGTTTTGTTTGGGAAAGGGTTAATTCTTTTCTAAAAGCAGGGTTCTCCCCAGAATAATTTGAAGCTGTAATGGCAAATTATAAAAGCGTTGTAAGACCTTGAATATTAATGCAGTGTTAATGTAAATGATTGTGAATGAAAACATGATGGAAAAAGAAGAAATTGATCAATATGAGCAATTTCTTTGTTTCTCATCATTTTTTCATACACAATTACTATATTTGCAATTATGAATATGTATAATTTACCTCAAAATGCTTCTATTTAGGTACCATTTGAATAAACTAAGCTATGGGGTATTACAGTGACTTACATGAAGCTGTAGTGGGGCCGATACAGCTTATTGGGCTGGGGAGAACACTGAAAAGGACTGCATGTTTTATGCACATTTAACATCTGAATTAGGAAGTGGTTGAAAGATATTAAGTGATTATTGAACCTGGGAAAAAATGTATGAAGTAACCACACTTTGTGCAAGTAAGGAGTTATCTTTGGTACTGTTGACACCCGTTGAAATATACTAATTACATATGAGCCAGGATCTGGAAAAATGTCTATTAAGGGTTTTGAGCCCAACATATTTCCAGATCAGCCTGCATATACAGGCAGTATGATCAATCTGTTTTCCAAGTTTCGTCATGGCCTGTAGTATACAGGTTATACAGTAGTCGAGACCAGATGCACTCGGTGGTGCATGTAGCGACAAGAAAAAAAAACATTGACCCTGACCTGAGTGCACATAGGCCCATGTTGATCTTGAAACATGACTGTCTAAGGCTACAAGGGACAATTTTTCTAGATCCTGGCTTATATGCAGGGCTTTTTTTTCATTTTTGGGGAAGGGGCCTGGCCTTTCAGGTGGGGAAAAAAAGCGCGCGATTTTTCAAATTTGGGGAAAAATTATTATATTGATAATAACAAATATAAAGCAGAAGAACCTGCAGTTTCTCCCTTTGTCTAAATATTTTCTTAGTTATGTACCTATGTAAATTTACTTGACTTGACTTGAATGTCCATTTTGTCGTCTGCAGCAACTTTCAAATTGGACTACCCTAGAATTTGTCGTTTCGGACAGGGTTAAACAAATCTTTCAGTAGTAACTTGTAGACCTAGACCACTGGCACTCAATCTTAGACTATTCATTTAGATCTAATTTTGTCGTTTGGGAAAGGGTTAAACAAATCTTTCAATAGTAACTTGTAGACCAAGACCACTGGCACTCGATCTTAGACTATTCATTTAGATCTAAGTCATTGTAACTTTAAATAACATGACAAATTAATGTGCAAAAGTGTCAATACACTGGGGTCGAGTAGTGCCAGTTACCATTACGAGGCAGACGCTACATTTGATAGACGGGATTTTCCATTTTTCCTTCGACGATCCTGAGTGACAAGAGCTTGTTTGTCTGGCCATCCGCTTTTTTTTATCCCTATTGATTTGCTTTCAAAACTTTCTAACTATTTTGTGAAAATACTCCTGATGGTGCTTCGTATTTACCTTTTATTCCATGAAGCCGAACTGTTTAAGGTGACGCCATTTCACGGGCGTGTTCGATTCGGGATCAATGTAAATTTTGACCGTCCGAATGTCGAGGAATTTAGTCGGATGGCAATCAGCGCCGCCAAATAACAGCTCATTTATTTCAAAATATCAGTGTGTAGATCGTTTCTGTCCATATTCATTAATTCATTTATTTTTCATTTGTGTGCGTACTATCAACTCGCTTTCCACTTCTTAATAAACAAATCAAACCCGACCTCTTACGGACCTTTGAAATATAATCTGCATAAACGGTCACTCTGCAAGGGGAATGATAAAGGAAAGTTTATTAATGCTCAAACCGGGCCCGATGAATTTCAATTCTACCGAGAGGGATAACCATAATCGAATCGTTCAATCAATTACCCGAGCCGTATACTCTATTATATAGACGCTTTACTTGTTGAGATAAAGCGTTTTTCTACAAGTATGATCATCACAAAGATTTGTCCGAATTTTTTTTATAAAGGCTGAAGAAACAAAACAAATGGGGGATTTTTGCAGACCGGTGGGGAATTTTTCTGCCGATGGGGAATTTTTTGGGGGTGGGGAAGTAGCCGTTCAACGGCTACAGCCATATAGCAAGAAAAACCCCTGATATGTATTGGTATATTGAGGGTCTTTCCGAAAAGATGCATTTTCTTGTACAAAGTGTGGTAATGTTAGTTACAATGCAATGAAGAAGTATACATGTACATGTATTTGAATGAATGAATGCAAAGACACTACTCTCAACTTAACCCTTTCCCAAACAATAAAATTTTAAATTTTCCACTTGAAAGCAACTTCAGATGACAAACAGGGTGCCAAAATGGGGAGGATTTGTGTACAACATAGCACAGAAAACATTGAGACAAAAGAAGAAAATGCTGATTTTAGCATTTTCTACTTTTGTCTCAATGTTTTCCTATGCCCTTTCTATTGGGGACGTAAAAACCAGGCCTTGTGTGGGAAAGAAATAAGAAATACTGTATTCTAAGTTTTCCAGCCTATATTATTTTCTTCCTTTCTGACAAAATTACCAGAGAAAAAAAAAACACTTTGTTTATATCATATGCCACAGAATGAATGAAAATTTACAGCAGTATGTCCTTTTATGGCATATTCTATGTTGTTCTGATCCTAGATTATTGTGCTTTTGCCGTCTGTATAGGCAATGATCAGTCTGCACATGCATGCACTCTGACCTTGGTCTATACTGCCTGATAACAAAATGTTTCGAAATAAGAATGGGTGAATGACAAAAATAGTAAAGTTTAGAACTTCATCTTACAACATATTGCAGGCAGCTAGTCATCATTTCAATGATATTTATTTTAATCCTTTCCCAAACAAGACCTGGTTGTCGAGCCCGCTTGCGGTGAGCTCGACATAGTTGTCACAATGGCGGTTCGGTGTATGTGCGTTAGTGCGTGCGTGCGTTAGTGCGTGCGTGCGTTAGTGCGTGCGTGCGTTAGTGCGTGCGTCCGTCCGGATGGAGCTTGTCCGGGCCATAACTTCACCATGGATGGAGGGATTCAGAAATAACTTGGCACAAATGTCAAGCTCAGTAAGGCGGAGTGTCGCGTGCAAGAACCAGATTCCAAGCTCAAAGGTCAAGGTCAAACTTGGAGGTCAAATGTCAAAAATGAGAAGATTTTTGCTTGTCCGGGCCATAACTTCACCATGGATGGAGGGATTCAGAAATAACTTGGCACAAATGTCAAGCTCAGTAAGGCAGAGTGTCGCGTGCAAGAACCAGATTCCAAGCTCAAAAGTCAAGGTCAAACTTGGAGGTCAAATGTCAAAAATGAGATGATTTTTGCTTGTCCGGGCCATAACTTCACCATGGATGGAGGGATTCAGAAATAACTTGGCACAAATGTCAAGCTCAGTAAGGCAGAGTGTCGCGTGCAAGAACCAGATTCCAAGCTCAAAGGTCAAGGTCAAACTTGGAGGTCAAATGTCAAAAATGAGATGATTTTTGCTTGTCCGGGCCATAACTTCACCATGGATGGAGGGATTCAGAAATAACTTGGCACAAATGTCAAGCTCAGTAAGGCGGAGTGTCGCGTGCAAAAACCAGATTCCAAGCTCAAAGGTCAAGGTCAAACTTGGAGGTCAAATGTCAAAAATGAGATGATTTTTGCTTGTCCGGGCCATAACTTCACCATGGATGGAGGGATTCAGAAATAACTTGGCACAAATGTCAAGCTCAGTAAGATGGAGTGTCGCGTGCAAGAACCAGATTCCAAGATGAAAGGTCAAGGTCAAACTTTGAGGTCAAATGTAAAAAATGAGTTGATTTTTGCTTGTCCGGGCCATTCCTTAACTTGGCACAAATGTCAAGCTCAGTAAGGCGGAGTGTCGCGTGCAAGAACCAGATTCCAAGCTCAAAGGTCAAGGTCAAACTTTGAGGTCAAATGTAAAAAATGAGTTGATTTTTGTAGAACCAGATTGCTAGCTCAAAAGTAAAGGTATATTTCTCGGAATTTGGTTTTATGGACTTAGCATAAGGTCCCTTTTAGCGTGACGGGTCACATATGTATACTCAAATTAATCCATTCTGGTATCTCGTTATAAATACATAGACATGTAATATTTTGTGAACAATAAACTGTCTCACCATGATCCCCATCATTCCAACTTATTTTGTCCCCACTTTTACAACGCCATTGTAATGACAGCTGTAGACATAGGTATGGTCTTCTTTCTTCAAAATGAGCGGGCTCGACATGTTGCCCTTCGGCATCTAGTTTTGATGTCCCTAACTGAAAAGGCTTGGGAAAACATTAAAACAAAAGAAGAAACTGCTGGTAACCAGCAGTTTCTCCTTTTGCCTTAATATTTTCCTTGCTATATTGTAAACAAATTCTTTCTTAAATAAGGTCCATTTGTCATCAGATGCAGCAGCTTTTGAAATGGAAATAATGAAAATTTGCTGTTTGGGAAAGGGTTAACCCATTTCCACACATCAAGGCTTTTTGAAACCCTACAGCATTTTGAAAAAAAACAAAGAAATTGCTTGTCACAATGTTTTCTTCACTGTAACTTGTAAAATTTTAAAATTTCACGAGCTTGAAAATTTTGTCTGCATAATCTGAACCAGTTTAGAATTTCGATGTCTTGTATAGCTCCCAATAAATGGCCTGGCAGAGGATCCCTAGTGAATAGCCAGGTCATGTATTGAGAAGTACAATGGATACAGTATATGTATTAAACCCAGCGAGTTTATGTCTAAGTATTTTTGTTAAGCCGGATTATTCAGTTAGTAATGTTGTTTGTTACACAAAGGAGTCAGTTTTTACCCAAATTTGAATCATGGCTTTAGTAAACGTTCTTACCAACATTTGACAAAAAATTAAACCCATTCCCACATAATGACACATTATCACATGTCAATTTTGTCACAAGCAATTTCTTCATTTTCTACAATGCTTTCCAAAGCCTTTATCTTATGGGATGTCAAAAATAGTCATTATGTGGGAAGGGGCTAAGGTTGAATTATCGATGCCATGTAACAGTGTGTATAGAACAGCAAACAGTGAAGAAAAGTAGCATAATACCATCATAGAAAAATATCATGCTTTTCATGCCATATTTTATTTATTTGTTTGGAAAACTAATTTTTATGTAGCATTGAAATTGGCGTTTCACCAAAAATTCTTCACTTTGATAGTATAACTGAAACTTTGTAGTCTTCTGAAACATTGGGTAAACTTGGACTGTGTATTGTAATAAAGATTTCCATGACTACTGCATAATTTTGGATATGAGATTCATTAAGGTTTACGAACTGAGAATGAAAACACCACTTTCTAGCCATACGAAATGCATCAAATTACACACACTTGTAAATACACTTCACATAAGTTGATTCACCAGGCCGGATTTCATGATTATGCTTCAAGAAGAAAATAATTTACAAATATTATTTTACTCTATATTCATACACAAGGGAGGTAATTTAGAACATTTTTGTCAAATATTTCCATAAATATGCATTAATTCAAAATTCTAAACCATACAAAATGCTTATGTTTGTATTTGGCATGAAAATGTAACACAGTTTAGGAATTACTGGCACTTTTCAAATTTCGCCTCTGGCTCTGCATTTCATTCTCAGTTCGTAAACCTTAAATGAAAAATGTTTGGTTATTTGAGCCTTTACCACACAATGACTGTTTTAGACTTTTTATAAGAAAATGGCTTTGGAAAAACATTGTGGGAAATCAAGAAATTGCTTGTGACAAGCAATTTCTTCATTTGCCACAATGTTTTCGCAATTTCTTCATTTGCCACAATGTTTTCGAACACCAAAGACCAAAAAAATGTAAAATTGTATTCACTTGAAATTGTCATCTGCAACATACTTGAATTTGGACCAGTCTAGAAATTTGCCCACAGGTTATGGGTTAACCCATTACGAAACACTTAGCTTATCCAAATTGAAAGAAGTTGCAAACGACATTTACAATGTAAAGCATCTTTTAAATTCTACGATTTTTGGGTTAGAAAACATTGTGGTAAATGAAGAAATTGCTTGCTCGTCACAAGCAATTTTTTCATTTTCAACAATGTTTTCCAAGTCTTTTATCTTTTAAGGAGTCAAAAACAGTTATTGAGTGGTAACAGTTAAAAGTTTTATGTGGGTGATATGGGAGATATAGCTTAAAATGGGTCGTCTTAAAGATTTTATTATACTTAATTACTTATAATGTGACCACCAGGTTAATAATTTGTAAACCGAGTGGAAAAAAAATCTCAAGTAATTTGTATTACATTTCTTCTATATTCTCAACTCAGTTTTAACTTTGGCTTGGAGGAAAAAATATTTTCTGGCAAAAGAATCATTAAAACTTGTTGATGGTCATAGAGAATTTAAGATAGTATTGCCTATTTTTTTTTTTTAAAGGTCTATTTTGTTGGTAGTCGATGGATCGTTTTACTTTCCAATAAGTAGAATCAACCAACAATAAATTATTTCTTCCATTTCTTCAATTAGCAACATTGGATGCATGGTATACATGTGATATTATACATTATGCCTTATGGTTGTGATAAATATTTGTTATTGTACACGAGCAATACTTTTGGTAGGTCAACCATACTTCTCTTACTGCAGTGATCGAGAATGACTTTTCTGATGGGACAATGTCCCTTTCTCATGTGACATTTTGAAGGCTGGTGTGCCAATTTTAGTGTAGAATAACTACAGCACAATTCATTGGGATAAGGGCCCAATCTTTTGCTACATCAATATTACATTTGGAAATTCAATGTGACTATGGCGAAGGTCCTTCTCAGTCACTGCTACTGAATTTACACTTTCCTAAACAAAAATTTAGACTGATTAAACAATAGGGAAGTTATGAATTTGAAAATTCTCCCATTTTGCGGCGTTTGGAACAGACAGGTCTTTGCATAATTATTGGAAAGAAAAACCATTTGAATAAGAGCTGAGAATCTAAAAAGGGAGCTATGTAGTATATGAAACTACTGGTACAATTGAATCAGATCAGTCATTTGGACCCATTTTGTACATTTGATACTGCTACGTGGCATGAAAAATTGTAAAAAAATCCACATGGATCTTTATCAGACTGAGTGCTTATGCTGACGAATGAATTTCCATGTTGGTCTCAATTGCCCAAAGGTCGTTTTTTACCATAATACCAGCTAAATTGTGGGCTAACAATAGTACTGCAGATAATCTGTAACCCTTACTCCAATGCTGAAATTTTTAGATTGTCCCAATTTAAAGGCAGCAGCAAACAGCAATATTGGTGCAAATAACTTTGGAATATGTATACATGATAGCACAGAAAAAGTTGGAGGAAAAGGAGAAAGAGCTGATCATCAGCATTTTATTCTTTTCCTTAAATGTTTTCTGACCCTCTCATCTTTAGAGATGTCAAAATTTGGTCTTGTTTGGGATAGGATTTATTTAGTCCATTAACACACATAGATGCTTTTTGATGTGCTACAAGATACAAGCTTTTGAAAACGAAGAAAATGCTTTTGAGTAGATGAAATTTGAAATTTATTGGTCTTTTTGGGTTGAAAACATCATGGAAAATGAAGAAATTGCTTGTGACAAGCAATTTCTTTATTTCCATCAATGTTTTCTATCCAAAAAGACCAATGAATTTTAAATTTCATCTTCTCGAAATTGTCGTCTGCAACATGTTTGAATTTAGATCTGGTAATTGGTTAAAATATGCTAAATGTTATTGCTCAGACAGGTTTGAAGGAAGTGAGGGTGCTCTATGTTTTGTATGCAAGGATAATTATTTATGTCACTTGTTGTTTTTCCAATGTTTTTCTTCTGCAATATTTTTGTAACAATCCTCTTTTGTATACAGAAATGTAATGATGATGCCACTAGAGAAAAACAAAAACTTGCTTAACCATTTCCTAAAGAAAGACTTTTAGATTCTAATAAAATGCAGATAACTGATTATGGTATGTAATATTGATAGTAGCTCAAAACCTTGTAACTCCAGCTTGAAAAAGCAATAGTTATGAAGTTTTGATCTACCAATGACAATATGCTACACGAAAGAAGACTGTACATGAGAGCATATAGGAATTGAAGCAAAGATAGAAAATGCTGGTACATGTATTTAGCATTTCCTATTTGCACAAAGTTTTCTGAGGCTCTCTGTACATGAGATGAATCTGGGGCTGTTTAGGTTAGGATAGCTTAAGGAAAACGTTTTGCAAATGTTTCTGATGTTTTTTCCAAAAGATTTTCTATTGTACCATTAGAATGGTGGTGTTAGAAATGGAGATGGAAATTGCAAGGCGGAAGTCATTGTATGTCTTAACCATGTGTTATAAGCCAATGCCATTATTATTTTGAATACCCATACTTGAGGTTTTAGCTTAGAAATGAGATTTTGAATGTCTTTTGAGATTTCAAATGTCTTCCTACACTTTAACTTAGAGCTCTTCCAACAGATCTGTGGTCAAGGTAAATTTGATGAGGTTAGTTTGCAGGGAAGACTAAGATCAAACAGCATATTTATATATGTGAAGTCTCATCTTAGCCTTCTCTAGATGTTCTACTTTTGTTAAGAAAACTTCTTGTTTTGTTATTCTTGATTTTTCACAGGACAGACATTCAACTGTATTTCATGCATAATTTGAAACATGGTAAATGTTACTCTAATATTACGCTGCCATACATTCAGACACAAACATTAGTTTGTTCCAAGGCAGTGACCATTTACATTTCTGGGATCTGGAAAAAGGGGCCTTTATAGTATTTTAGACTGCCATGCTTCCAGATCAGTCGGTATTAGTGTAGCCTGACCTGGAAGTTCACCCTTTCACAAACAATAAAATTTTAGGATTTTAAAGCTGCTGCAGACGATAAAATTGACATAATTAATAATGCAATTTGTAACTGTTGTAGAATAGAAAATATTGAGGCAAAAGAAGAAAATGCTGGTTATCATCATTTTCTTCTTTTGCCTCAATGTTTTCTCAAGCATTTACTTAAGGATATCAAAATCATGTCTTGTTTGGGATAGGGTCAATATAAGTTATGAACAATCTAAAAGAGACAAGCATAGATCTTGATCAGACTGTGTGTATGCACAGGCCGATCTGGATCCATGATGACCTCAAATGCCTTGACCCTTTCCCAAACAATACCTGGTTTTGACATCCCTTATAGAAAAGGATTGGGAAAACATTGAAACAAAAGAAGAAACTGCTGATAACCAGCAGTTTCTCCTTTTGTCTCAATATTTTCTATGCCATATTTTACACAAATTCTATCTTTAATAACATCCATTTTGTCATTTGTGGCCGATCTTGAAGTGGATCACCCTAAAATTTCCCCGCTTGGCAAAAGGGCTAAGGACCTTTTTCCAAATCCTGGCTCAAATATTTTCTAAGGCAATAGAATGCTTAGCCTCTGGTTTTAGGGTGTTAAGTTTTATTTCATTTCATTGTTTCTGTTTGCAAAAGAGGATGACAAATTGTGTAATTTAAAGATTATTTTTTATGAAGAACACAAAAATTTGTAAAAACTTATGAATAAAAATAATAAAACCCTTTTTGAAAATTTTAGTTGACTTATGTTCTGTCTTTTGCTACCCACTGTTTAATTAGGAAATACAAATTTTCCCACTGCAGCCATTGCACAGTTGGTAGCGCATTGGACTCTCTCTTGACACTCCTAACAAGAAATGCTTGTGAAAACATTGTATAAAAAGAAGAAATTGCTTTTGCCAAGCAGTTTCTTCATATCCCACTAAATTTTCTACCTAGAAAGATGAAAAATTATAAAAAAATTCATTCACTTGAAATTGTTGTCTGCATCATCTTTGAATTTAGTCCACCCAAAAATTTTGCTGTTTGGTATAGGCTTAACCTTCCTCATGGCCATGGAATATTTCAGCCACTTTAGTAAGCAGCATAGATCAAGATCTGTCTGCACATAAAATGCAGTCTACTATATCACTGTTTTTTTCAACGAAAACCTCGTAACTGCAGCTTAAAACAAGCTGCAGTTATGAGGTTTTCGTTGAAAAGCGACAATATTTACATTACCTGCTTATTACATACACCCCCACCTAAAAAGTAGGAGGGGGTATGTTGGTTTCACCGTTCCTGTCCGTCTGACCATTTTGATTCCATGCTCTAACTTGAGAACTGTTTGACCTAGGACAAGGTCACAATCAGACTTTGTTTACAATCTAATTTTGTGCACTAACATGAAGCATTTGACCTAGGATCATGAAACTGCACAGTTATTGCCCTTGGCCCAAGGCAGTACCCTGTCGCAAAAGTGAAGTTACTCCAATGCCTTTAACTTTAAAGTAATAAGCAACAAGAATGTGATAATTTATTTGTATTTATTACATTTAATAATACATGTATGTCACTTCACTTAACGATTAAGCAGTATGTATAAATACTGATCATACACACACATACTTGTGCATAGTTTGGACAGTCTATATATCAAGCCTATATACTCAAGCCATGGATTCCCATGGAAATACTAATCAACAAGCTGACTAAGCTGTTCCCAAACTGCAAAATTACTAGTATGGGTTGGTCCTATTAAAAATCTGCCGCAGACAACAAAATGGATGGGATTTTTGTACAATATAGCATAGAAAATATTGAGGCAAAAGGAGAAACTGCTGATTATCAGCATTTTCTTCTTTTGCCTCGATATTTTCCCGAAGCCTATTCTAAAAAGGACGTCAAAACCAGGTCCTGTTTATAAAAAGGTTATTATACCCCCAACACCACCACCAACATAGATTGGGATGCGACCCATATAATAAATACATGTATAAAATTAGTATTCCAATTTTATTGGAAAAGATCTAGTAGAAAAGTCAATAGCAATTGAATAAGAAATTTTAATTTATGATGAAAGTAACTCAGATCTGATTGTCTAAAAGTTGTGATACATCTATACAAAAATATTTCCTCTAAATCTTTCTAAAAAAATAACAACGAGATTTATATCCATGCAAAATTCTTTTAACCCTTTCCCAAACGTAAAAATTTTAGGGTGATCCACTTCAAAAACTGCCACAAATGACAAAATGGATGTTGTTGAAGATAGGTTTTGTGTAAAAAATGGCACAGAAAATATTGAGACAAAAGGAGAAACTGCTGGTTATCAGCAGTTTCTTCTTTTGTTTCAATATTTTCCCACACCTTTTCTATTAGGGACGTCAAAACCAGGTCTTGTTTGGGAAAGGGTTAAGAAATTTTCTAAATTGTAGATAACCTCATATTCTAGGACACAGTTATCCTAATTTATAGAACTTCATTACACAATTACACAATATTTCTGAAATAGCACAGCAAAAACATCACTTGGGAAAATATTGGTAGCAAAATAGTTTTATTCATAAATTAATTCAACCATTTTATTCCCTAAATTTGAAATAATTTCATCCTGGATATCGAAGAAAGGCTTTAAAAGATCACAGGTTCCTAACTTTCTTTAACTCTTTTGTTAGTGGCAATAATTTAGACTGTTCCAATTTTAAAAGTGTTGCAGACAACAACACAAGTATCAACAGTAGAAAATCTGTGTATTACAGAATAGTAAATACTAAGGGAAACAGAGAAATTTTCAGCAATTCCTTCTTTTCTCTAAATATTCCTACTAGGGACGTCAAAATTATGTGTTGTTTTGGAAAACTTATTGGTACATCAAAATTCACCAAATACACAATCAGAATTCTATGGAAAGAGTATCAAAAGCCTGAGATTGCTAAGGTGGTTATTTACAAAATCACAGTTTTTGGCAAGCACTAATAGAAAGGTTTCTTTAGCACTGCTTCTGCCATTCCGAAGAAGACTCCCGTGGGATTGACAGTCACAGCAAACTTGTCCTTAGAATGGAATGTGCCAATCTTCTGACCAGAAAACACTTCAGATACTATATACCCTCCTGGATTATGTCCCCCTAGATCACTCAGTGTGGTACTAATCTGAAATGATAAAAGCAAATTGCTTTGAAACTTTTCCCACATAATGGCATGGGAACAATTTTTTTTCCATTCCAATTTTAAAGCTACTGCAGATGACAAAATGGATGTTGATAAAGATAAGATTTTTGTACTAAAAAGCACAGAAAATATTGAGACAGAAGGAGAAAAAGCTGATTATCAGCATTTTCTTCTTTTGTCTGAATGTTTTCCCTAGCCTTTACTACTGGGGGCATACATGTAAAGATAAACATGTTTTTAGAATGGAATGTGCCAATCTTCTGACCGGAAAACACTTCAGATACGGTAAACCCTCTTGGATTATGTCCTCCTAGTTCACTAATTGTCATACTGATCTGAAATGACAAAAGTAAATTGCTTTAACCCTTTTCCACACAAGAAGAATTTGGACAGTTCCAATTTCACAGATGTTGCAGATGACAAAATCAATGGTGATAATGATTTTATTTTTGTACTAAAAAGCACAGAAAATATTAAGGCAAACGGAGAAAATTCTGGTTATCAGCATTTTCTTCTGTTGCCTCAATGTTTTCCCTAGCCTTTACTACTGGGGACATACATGTAAAGACTAGTTCTTGATGAAACTGAAGGTAAAATATGCAACATCAAGTCATCTGCCGATCATCTTCTCATTCATATTTGTTTTAAGGTAAGACCTGTGTAATGCACTTCCTGTATAATCGTTATATTTCGACTTATTCCTTGATGTCCATAAGTCCGAGTAAAGTACCGTTAGATGCAAAACCACCTGTTTCGTAACAATAGGGGGCTATTCAGATCACCCAGGCATCAGTGTAATGATTTAGTTAAGTTCTTATGTGCAACTGACATTTGATTTAGTGGATGTTATACCCTTTTTGGACTTTGCACATATTTCTGTGACCATAATATCAGCCTCCAGGCAAAGATTCATTACTATGACATATAATTAAGTGGAATTTTTAACTTTGAATTTACTATACAGCACTTCATACTTGCGCTTTGCTGTCATCTCTCATCTATTGTGGTGTTTTACTCAGAACTATGGTTAAATGACTTATAAACCACTGTAAAACAAAGATTGACCCATTACCAGATGGTAAAATTTTTAGACTGATCCAAATTCAAAGATGTTGCAGACAACAATTACAAGTACATGTAAATGAAAATTAAAATTTTGTGGTCTTGGGGTAGAAAGCATTGTGGGAAATGAAGAAATTGCTTGTCACAAGCAATTTCTTCATTTTCCATGTTGTTTTCTAGCGCTTCTATCATTTGGGGAGTCAAAAAGAGTCAATGTGTTGGAATGAGTTAATTCTTAAGAAGCTTACCTGTAAAGGATGGCCACCTTCATTTAAATTCAGTATGGCAAAGGCAATGGACTTTCCTGCAGGGGAAACTGGGCGCGTCCAAATATCTATGTGGTTTATCTGTAATAATATTATTATAAAGCATGAGAACATCAAATATTGTATACTTAAAAATATTGTCATCAGAAAAATCAGATAAGACATAAAAGTTACTTGTGAAAAAAAAATATCCCATTTTTTTCTCCTTCAGTATTTGCAAAATTTTATCCCCCTGAATTACAAATACTGTATACCATATCAAACATTTTTTGGGAAAGTTCTAGCCCATTTCCACATAGTGACACTTTTTGACTCCTCAAAAGAATATATGCTTTGGAAAACATTGAGGAAAATGAAGAAATTTCTTGACACAAGTAATTTCTTCATTTTCCACTATGTTTTCCACCTAAAAAGACCAAAAGCATTGACATTTCCTTAAAATGAAATTGTCGTCTACAACATATTTGAATTTGGACAAGTCTAAAATGGGTAAGGCTACTCACAGATGATATTCTTGTCCCCTCTATACCGAGTGGGTCCTGGTTTATTGCTATAACCCGCTTGTTCTGTAATAAAGCCTTGGATTCCGGCGGTACTCGACGTAAATCATTGGACATCAACAGCGGAGAAGCCATGATGGCCCAGAGTGCCATTTGTACTTGCTGTTGATCATAACTTAAACCATAGTCACCAACAATTATCTAAAACACATCAATATTAATCCTTATAAAAGTAATAATGAACAAGAGCTGTCATAGATGGATTATGCTCCCTGAATAAGTGTTTGTCACAAAATAAAAACTATAATACATTAAGCACCCTTTTCCCATGACAGATATTTTGTACACACATTATTTATAAAATATGGTCTAGGACATCTCATTTATCACATAAGCACAAAATTTCATTAAATGCTGTCCATTAGATGAAGAGAAATTAGAGAATAACTAATTTTGACATTAAGGTCCCTTTTTTCCATGACGCAGCCTCAAATTACAAAACGGAGAAAAATTCCCTAGGGATTATCCCAGGGAGTTCACATGTGAAGTTTCCTTGAATTTGGTCCTAGGGTTGCTGAGATCTGGCTGTGGACGGACGGACGGACGGATGGAAAGACAGATGGACGGACAGAAACACGGACGGACAGACAGCATGTCGACTATATGCTCCCCCGAAATTTTTTCAGGGAGCATAATAAAATCTAGCAGGAAGAATAGAATAAGATCAGACTGGAGGTATGTGCAGGCTGATCTTGTTATATGCTGCCTGACAAGGCCGCCTGAAATTAAGATTGATTGATTGAATAGGGTTTATAACACCTCTTCCAACTGCTATGGTCATATTGTGCAACTGTAGCACCTAATCATGGATTCCCGGTATTTCTCTATCCAGAACTACAACTACAATATTATCCATTTTCTAAGCCTCCAGCTGCTCTCTATGATAACATCACCTCCATTGGTAAGAGACAAATGACTTTAGTCAAACGACAGAAAGGATACTGGCAAAGACGGGGTTTGAACCAACGACTTCTGGACTGATAGTCTCTGATGTTACCGACTGAACTATCTGGGCTAAGAATAATTCTAAAAGCAATAGAGCCATATAAAACTTGACATGTGTAAAAATTTCAAATTTGAAATTTAGACATACCATATCAGGATCATTAAAGTTGCCTGGTCCAGCAAACTTGCTAAAGTTGCCGTAGTCTTTTCCATAAAAGTTGATTATTCCCTTCACACTGTCCCATGAATCCCCGATATCTGCGTAATTACGCCAGATGTTACAGTATTTGGCAATAGCTTTGTAGTCCGGCTGCAATATGACAAAGAAATCATGAAATATAATTTTGTAACACCTTTTGTCTCAATATTTTCCTCGACAAATATTCTACAATTCCAATCTTCATTAACATTTATTTCAAATTGGAACAGTCATATAGGAAAGGGTAAAGTGACTTTGCTCTTTGTTACTTTTGTATGTATGGAAATATTTAAAGGTAATATTTTAGCCACAAGAACTTTTCTAAAGGAAGTTTTCTTATATGCAATTATTCAAAATATTGCTTGAGAAATTAACAACATATAAAGGTTATATACTAAGTTTTTTTGATAAGGTACTTACAATATTAACACCTTTAGAAGACGTTTTCTTGGATATAACTAGAAATCTATCACTGAAGGTGATAAAAATACCCCCGCCACCACCTTTGTTCAGACAAGGGTTTTTGTTGAATCAAGAGCCATAAGTCAGAAATTGTCAATCCGATTTTCTTGAACTTTGGTCAAATCAGGGGCCATAACTCAGAAAGTATATCGGTCCGATTTCCACAAATTTTGCATCTTGCATATATACAGGTGCTAATGCTGTGCAAAGTATGAAGCAAATCGGACAGTAACTGAAGGAGAAGTTGTCTGGACAAGCATTTTTTGGTAAAATCAAGGGCCATAACTCACAAAGTATCGGTCAGATTTCCGTGAATTTTGCGTCTTGCACATCTACAGGTCCTAATGCACACCTGTGCCAAGTATGAAGCAAATCAGACAGTAACTGTAGGAGGAGTTATCCGGACAAACATTTTTGGGTGAAATCAGGGGCCATAACTCAAAAAGTATTGGTCCGATTTCCGTGAAATTTGCTTCTTGCACATCTACAGGTCACAATTAACACTTGTACCAAGTTTGAACTAAATCAGTCCACAACTGTAGGAGGAGTTGTCCGGACAAGCATTTTTGGGTCAAATCAGGGGCCATAACTCAGAAAATAACGGTCATATTTCTGTGAAATTCGCGTGTTGCACATCTACAGGTCACAATGAACACTTGTGCCAAGCATAATTAAATCGGTCCACAAGTGTAGGAGGAGTTATCCGGACAAGCATTTTTTGTCAAATCAGGGGCAATAACTCAGAAAGTAACGGTCGGATTTTTGTGAAATTTGCGTGTTGCACATCTACAGGTCCTAATGCACACATGTGCCAAGTATGAAGCAAATCAGACAGTAACTGTAGGAGGAGTTGTCCGGACAAGCATTTTTGGGTCAAATCAGGGGCCATAACTCAAAAAGTATCGGTCCGATTTCCATGTAATTTGCGTCTTGCACATCTACAAGTCACAATGAACACTTGTGCCAAGTATGAATTAAATCGGTCCACAAGTGTAGGAGGAGTTATCCGGACAAGCATTTTTTGTCAAATCAGGAGCAATAACTCAGAAAGTAACAGTCGGATTTTTGTGAAATTTGCGTGTTGCACATCTTCAGGTCCTAATGCACACATGTGCCAAGTATGAAGCAAATCAGACAGTAACTGTAGGAGGAGTTGTCCGGACAAGCATTTTTGGGTCAAATCAGGCCTCGGTTTCTCGAAAAAACTTAAATAATTATATTCTCATGAGAACATGCTCAACTTCAAAGGGACACTCTCCAACGTTGAAGGGTATTCGATTGAAGTTCACGTGCATTTTGTGCGATTTGAGCACGGTACTCAGATTTGACCATGAGAACCTACTTAAGTTTTTTCCAGAAACCGGGGCCAGGGGCCTTAACTCAAAAAGTATCGGTCCGATTTCGTGAAATTTGCTTCTTGCAATTCTACAGGTCACAATGAACACTTGTACCCAGTTTGAAGTAAATCAGTCCACAACTGTAGGAGGAGTTGTCCGGACAAGCATTTTTGTGTCAAATCAGGGGCCATAACTCAGAAAATAATGGTCAGATTTTTGTGAAATTTGCGTGTTGCACATCTACAGGTCCTAATGCACACATGTGCCAAGTATGAAGCAAATCGGCCAATTACTGTAGGAGGAGTTGTCCAGACAAGCATTTTTGTGTCAAATCAAGGGCCATAACTCAAAAAGTATTGGTCCGATTTCCGTGAAATTTGCTTCTTGCACATTTACAAGTCACAATGAACACTTGTGCCAAGTATGAAGCAAATCGGTCAACAAGTGTAGGAGGAGTTGTCCGGACAAAGTTTTGGAGACAGACCAACAAACCAACAAACCAACCTTCCAACCATCCAACCATCCAACCACTGGACCGACAGGCTGATTCAAGTATACCCCCTCCAAACTTCGTTTGCGGGGGTATAATTATTCAGAATATTGCCTTAGAAATTTACCTTTTCCCAAAGAAGACCTGATTTTGATGTGTCAGAAAAATGCTTTAACAAGTATCTGGTGTTGTATGCAACACATAAAGTCCCCTACCGGCTTCACATTGACTCAATATGGTAATCAAAAATAGATTAAGTTGCAGGATCCATTTTTTGCCATATTTTCACTATTTCCGTTACCATAGCAACCACACTTTTCGTCAAAGAACAAAGATAAAATGATGTGCATAATCTACACATTGCCATCTAGTCATATACCAAGTCTCATCAAATTAGCTTGCTTACTTATTAACTTATTGCAGGGTCCAATATTTTTTGCCATATTTTCACTATTTCCGTAACCATAGCAACAACAATTTTAGTCTAAAAACAAAAATAAAATGATGTGCATAATCTACACATTGCCATATAGTCATATACCAAGTCTCATCAAACTAGCTTGCTTAGTTATTATCTTATCGCAGGATCCCATTTTTGGCCATATTTTCATTATTTCTGTAACCATAGCAACCTCAATTTAAGTCGAAAAACAAAAATAAAAATGATGTGCATAATCTACACATTGCCATCTAGTCATATACCAACTTTCATCAAAAACGCTTGCTTAGTTATTAAGTTATCGCGGGATCCAGATTTGAGAGGACAGACGGACGGACAGACGGACGGACGGATGGACAGACGGACGGACGGACGGACAGACTGACGGACGGACGGACAGACGGAGGGCAAACCTATAGTCCCCTCCGGTGTGAACACCGGTAGGGGACTAAAAACATTGAGGCAAAAGAAGAAAATGCTGGTGACCAGCATTTTCTCCTTTGGCCTCAATTATTTTTTATGCTACAAAGTACATGAATCCAATGTTACCAAAACAACTTTTGACATTTTTAGTATCTTTGGAATTAGACCACTCTTAAATTTTGCAGATTTGGAAAGAATTGCCAGCATATAAATGTACTTACAATATTAGAGCTTTCAACATAGGCTGGCCAGCTACATGAGTACAACATGGGTCTACCAGTCTGGTTCAAGAAAAACTGCATGGCGGGGTAACCTGTGGGAAAAACAATAGCTCATTTTACTTGCAAGACAAAGACAAGACAGACAAGAACAAGGAAAACAAATCTAACATGGTTTAGCAATACCTTAGTTTTCTACGAAACAGAGAAACTGGAAAGTTCCTGAAATAAAATTTCATTAAGTATTTTAGTATTTTAGTTTACCATTGGCATTATATTTTACTGACTTTGCAATTCAATCCATAATCATCAAATTCAAAGACAGCTGTGAACATTAAGTGAGAAAAATAAATTTTGAATGATAAGTTATCTACTAATATTATTGTATCTTGCGGGGCGTCTAAAGACATCATTATGTTGGGAATGGGTTAAAATCCTCTTTTTTAACCCATTACCACACAGTGACTCCTTTTGACTCCCAACGATATAATGGCTTCAGAAAACATCGTGGAAAATGAAGATATTGCTTGTAACAAGCAATTTCTTCATTTCCCACAATGTTTTCTACGTAAAAAGAAAAAAAATGCAAAATTTCATTTACTGTATCATCTTTGAATTTGGACTAGTCTTAACTTTTGGCGTTTGGGAATGGGTTAAGAATCTTACCATAATCCATATCGGGCACATTAGAATAACATCCATCCAATTTGACCATGTCTATACCCCAGGCAGCGAATGTTTGAGCATCTAATTGCAGATAAAACTTGCTGCCTGGATATCCACCACAGGTTATGGTACAAGAATATGTCTAAGATTTTTTACAATAATATAGACAGAAAATATTTGAGGCAAAAGGAGAAAATGCTGGTTGTCACCATTTTCTTCTTTTGCCTCAATATTTTCCATATCTTTTATTCTAGGAACACCAAAATCTTGTTTTGTTTGGAGAAGGGTTAAGAATCATATCATATGCCATATCAGGTACATTAGAATAACATTAGAATAACACCCGTCCAATTTGACCATGTCAATACCCCAGGAAGCGAAGGTTTGAGCGTCTTGCTGGAGATAAAGACGCAATCCCAGTTAAAGGGGACAATTGATGTCTCCGGCCTTCAATATGTTCTAGCTGCAAATAGTCAACACTATATAAATGCCCACCACATTTATTTTCATCCAACACCTATAACTAAAAAATGTATCTATAATTTACGTTCGTAAGAACTCCATTTCTTATGAAAATCATGTGACAATCAAACTAGGGGGTACGAAAAACCGATGTCTCCGGGTATAAATTCTAACTTTCAAACCAAACATGTCAATTTCAACAATAAATTATCCTAATAGAAATGTCCCAATCTTGTACAGAAAACATAGAGCTCCAAAACGATACCAAGATTTATATAAAAAATGTAATCCAAAATTTGTAGAACAGCCTCGAGTCGTTGTCTCCAAAATTCAAAAACGTACGGGACATTTTCTTTAAAGCTAAGAAACACTGACATAAATCTATATTTAATGCATTAATCTAGCGTAATCTACTTTAGTATAAATATATATAATAAGTCGTACTTTGATATACTTTTGTCAATATTTTTAAAAAATCAACATGATTCTTAAACAATTTACCGTAATTTTAACCCCGTAACGTACGAGGCAAGAACTAAAGTAGCTGTAGTTAAAAATGTGTAACTATAAATAGTTTAATTCTTCAAGTAACATCACCATTCGAAGTGTCTTCAAATATGACAAAAAGAATTATGTCGATTACTATAATAGCATTGATACAGCAGGCCAAATAAAATTGGGTACACATTAAAAAGTGACGTACGAGTCCATAACGTTCGAGGCAATTTTTAATTTTCAGTTTTTAAATTGCTGAAATGGAACGTTTCCTGTGCTTATTTTATGTGTTTTGGGTTCCTTAAGGACTCCAGTTTAAGCAAAATAGACTTTTAATGCACATAATAGACTATACACGTACTCGTACTAGTCTCGAACGTTATGGTATTATAATTACGCTTAATTGATACTATTTTTACAATATTGAAGAAAGTTCCACAAAATATGCCGGTTTTCGTTGATATATATAGGAATATATTCATACCATATACATTACATTAGATTGATGCATTAAAATAGACTATTTCAGCGTTTTTTACCTTTATAAAAAGTGTCCCGTACGTCTTCGTATATTAGATCCATCAGAGGTAAGGATGTCTAGCAAAATTTGGATTACATTTCACTTAATTAAGAAGTTATTACACATACCTCATGTGTCAAAACAATACGGACATCTCAACTTTTATAAATTGAAAATAATTTGGCTAGGAAGTTTTAATTTGTAAAACAACACACCCAGATGGCTTATAGAGTTGTATTTATTTTCATTTATTCATTCCGTTACAAATTTTTTGACAAAGTGTCTGGCAAATGGATATTGACTGATAATATTATGATTTGATTGAAAAGGTAATAACACAGAGGCTGTGATGTTAAAGAAAAGAAAGCATATTACGTACGGGACAAGCTGTAGTTACGTTCGGGACAGACCAGTTTTAAACTATTGTTGATTTGTAACAAATCATTGACTTTCCATTTCGGTATATCGATTAAGGGAATAACTCATTGCTTTTGTTTAACAATACGAGAGAAAATTAAAGGTTGTTTGGTGTATTTTAGAAGAGTTGGAAGTAGTCAACGTTCTAAAATAAAGGAATTGTACAAGGGTGGCCGTTTTGTATTTTCATTCGCATAGGTACAATTCGCCATTTTCACCCATATTGTCAATTGATTCACATTTTACAAACAAATACTCATCAAAATGTATCGGATTTATTATTCTTTATGCATTGCTTAATGTGAAATTAGACACACGTTTCACAAAGTGGTCTTTTTAAAATACGTAGTTTTTTATGTACACATTTGATCATTTAACAGTCTATAAATCCAAAACTAAGCAAGCCCACTTGACAAAACAAGAGAAATTTGTGCAGAAGATGTGATCCATGAAGAAAATTTGTCCAGAATGAGTGAATGATAAAATGAAAAATTTCGAAAAAAATTTAGTCAATTGTCCACTTTAACTGGGATTGCGTCTAAAGCTGCCTGGATATCCAACGCAGGTTATTGTACCAGAATATTTCTAAGATTTTTTGTAATAATATACATGTAGACAGAAAATATTTGAGTTAAAAGGAGAAAATGCTGGTTATCAGCATTTTCTTCTTTTGCCTCAAAATTTCCAATAGTCATTTTATTGTAGGACACCACAACTCCGTTTTATTTGATAAAGGGTTAAAATCTCACCATAAGCACCATATCCGGTACATTAGAATAACATCCCTGTCTATACCCCAGGATGTGAAGGTTTGAGCATCTAGCTGGAGATAAAATTTGCTGCCCGGATATCCACCGCATGTTTTGATGATACACAAAAATATTTGAGGCAAAAGGAGAAAATGCTGGATGTCAGCATTTTCTTCTTTTGCCTCAATATTTCTCCTAGTGATTTTATTTTAGGAACTACACAACTCCGTTTCATTTGATAAACAGTTACAAATTTTACCATAAGCCATATCAGGTACATTAGAATAACATCCGTCCAATTTGACCATGTCTATACCCCCGGCAGCGAATATTTGAGCGTCTAGCTGCAGATAAAACTTGCTGCCCGGATATCCACCACAGGTTATTGTACCAGAATATGTCTTAGATATTTTACAATAATATAGACAGAAAATATTTGAGGCAAAAGGAGAAAATGCTGGTTATCTGCATTTTCTTCTTTTGCCTCAATATTTTCCATATCTTTTATTCTAGGAACACCAAAATCTTGTTTTGTTTGGGGAAGGGTTAAGAATCATATCATATGCCATATCGGGTACATAAGAATAACACCCGTCCAATTTGACCATGTCAATACCCCAGGAAGCGAAGGTTTGAGCGTCTTGCTGGAGATAAAGCTTGCTGCAAGGATATCGACCGCATGTTTTGATGTCAAAAATATTTCTAGGATCTTTTGCAATAATGTACACAAAAAATATTTGAGGCAAAAGGAGAAAATGCTGGTCATCAGCATTTTCTTAATTTGCCTCAATATTTTCGTAACATTCTTTTGAATGTTAAAAGCTGGTCTTCTTTGGGAATGGGTTAAAGTAATGACGGAAGACAGGCATAATCAAGCAATGCAGTTAATCAGAAATCAAATTCATTCTTTTTTTGCCTCAATATTTCCCAAAGTCTTTTATTCTAGGAATACCAAAATCTTGTTTTGTTCGGGAAAGGTTTACAAATCTCACCATAAGCCATATCGGGTACATTAGAATAACATCCATCCAATTTGACCATGTCTATACCCCAGGAAGCAAAGGTTTGAGCATCTAGCTGCAGATAAAATTTGCTGCCCGGATATCCACCGCAGGTAAATGTGCCAAAGTCTCCGTAAATACCGATCTTTAAACCTTTACTATGGATCTGTAAGGATAGATTAATCAATAAGGTGTTTGATATACTAAATCTCATAACAGCAAATGGATAATAAGAAAAGGAAATTCAAATCGGTAAATAAAATATGCCTTGATAAGCAAGTAATGATCTTTTGCTGGTTTGATTGAATTTTACATGCCATAAAAAAGTATTTAATTTCAAGGGGTTCAGGGGTTCAAACAAACCCCCTTAATTCTGTTTATTTTTTTCTTTATAATTAGCCATTAGCAATCAGGATTGGTTTTTTTTCAATAACCTGCATTGAACACCCCTTTAAGAAATCCTGGATCTGCCCTTGCCACTCTACCTAATCTAAAGCTATGTCTTAGAGTTTGAGTTTATTGGCGGTTTCTGCCATTTTCAACTGCCAGGGTCATATCGCAGCGGCTGGAGCACCTACCCATGGATTCCTGTTGTTTCTCAAACCAGTACTACCACAACACCCTTACCAAGCCTCCAGCTGCTCCCCCACTTAGGTTAACGATTTCAAACCCATTGGTGGGTGACAATTTTGGCAGAAAGGGCATTAGCCACAGCTGGGTATCAAACCCGGGACCTCTCAAATGAGAGGTAAATGCACTATACACTGCGCTAAGGCCGTGGCCCTCTATGTCTTAGAACAAAAGATCTATCACTATATAGAGTAAATAAGCTCTTACATAATCCGCTAGAGCTTTCATTCCACTAGGGAATCTGTCAGGGTCCGGTACAAGAGCGCCTGTTTTAGGATCTCTCTGCTTAGCTGACCAACAATCATCTATATTCACATACTGGTAACCTACTTTACTGTATCCCTCACTCACTAACAGGTCTGCCATACTCTTGTATAGACGCTCACTGAAATGAATGAGATATATTCTTGAATCACTGACCTAGATTCCTGCAATGTAAAGAGATTAAGCTAGCAATTTTTTTTCCATCAGAGACATGTTGGAACTAATAAATCGGGAAAGTCCTTTTATGGCAGTCCATCCCTAATGAGATTCATGTGACATCGAAATGTTTTGGGCAACATCATAAACGCTGAGCCTTTTTTTAACTCATATAGTGTCCATATAGACCTAGATTCAATATATTATAAATGTTTACCCCGATATTGCACAAAATATTCTGAAATCACATAAACTAGGGATAGACTACAAGTACCTTATTACTACAGATTTTTGTTTATTTCAGAAATTTAGATCTACCTGATACAGCTATCTGGATATTTGACACAGTCAGTGTTACACCTGTACCGTTCCCATGACAACCAGCCCATGGGCGGAGTCAAGGCTAGTCCATTCTGGAGCCCACAGACATACACATGGGTCAGACTGACAGATACCACTAGCAAGGTCAACTTGGTAGACATCTACAATAGAAATTATGATTAACCCTTTCCCAAACAGCAAAATTTTAAGGTGGTCCAATTTGAAAGCTGCTGCAGACGACAAAGTAAATGATCACAAACCGTCAAAATGTTTATATCATAGTCAAGAAAATATTGAGGCAAAAGGAGAAACTGCTGGTTATCAGCAATTTCTTCTTTTATCTCAATGTTTTCCCAAGCCATATCCAGGGTTTTCCCTATGCTTCAGAATTTGGGGGTCATTGTGACCCTCTTGCTTTCAAAGTTTGGGGTCATTTGTCCAGTTTTGGGGGTCAAATTTTATTTACATCTTAGGACTCAAGTATAATAATAAAATTCACACCTCAAAAACTTGCGTCATTAATGACCCTCAGGTAAATTTCTAAAGGGTCATTTGTTTTGAAATTGTGACTATGACGCACAACAGGGGTCTTGTTTGCCAAAATTTGGGGCCGTTATTGGGCCCCATTCCCAATAGCAAAAAGTATCTTTTTTTCCCAATTCTCTGGTGAAAATTCCCAGTGAGAACCCAGAATGCCCCATGTTAAGACCTCATCTTCATTTACAAACATTTTGAAGACAGTTTCAGAGTAGATTCTTAAACAAGAGTGTACAAATGCATTTTACATCACTACAGTCTAATTTGCAGCTGAAACTGAGTAACAATATGAATATAAACTTGTTTTAGTTTTCCCTATTTAGGTAAAAACATCACTATTTTTCCCAATTTCACTGGCCCCTGGCCCCAAACAAAAATTGGTAGCAAGACCCCTGCACAATTTGTGCATCATGGAAAACCCTGCATATCTACTAAGAACGTCAAAATCCAGTCTTGTTTGGGAGTGGGTTAAATGAAGGAGACAGAAAACATGTCTGTGCAGTCTTAAACCAAACCCATCTCACTTATCCTATGGATCTAAAATGTATAAATTGCTATGCATTATTCAATTTCCTTCTTTTTCAACTAGATCTATGTTGTACAAACTTTTCACTAAATGAATCACACTGTATACATTGTTGCCTTCTGAATAAGATCTAAAAACTGATGTTGATAAAGATATAGTGCTCACAGAAATATTGAATCAAAAGAAGAAAATGCTAATTATCAGCATTTCTTCTGTTATCTTATCATTTCCACAAATACGTGTTAACGGATACGTCAAAAAAGATCTTATGAGAGGCATTAATCAATAAACAATCAAAATATTTGACGTTTAGTAAGGCGTAACCGTACAACAAAGAATGACTGACAGGTTGAGTCAATATTCGAGAGCCGAATTCCGATCTGTTTTCTATTGTTTGCATTCAACTGCGGTTGATGAAATAAATGACAGTTATTCAGTCTTAAACCTGAATCCAATTTACACGAAATAACAACATTGTCATCGACAAAGAAGCAGTTTAAACACAGAAAGCAGCGATAAATTGATAAATATAGTGTACAATGTTTACCTCCCAGCCACTCGCCATTTTGAAGTGTCACGTGACTAAGAGTGCGTCATGTGATAAGAAACCGAGGCATGAAAATTCGCGATTTTCGAAAACTTATCCCGTGCATTTCTCGACGCCATAGCTTAGGCTAGATTAGAAGTTTTCAGACCATTCGCTGATCTATTTAAAAAAAAAAAACAATTCTTAATCAAATGGTTTTTTTTTCTAAATTTAGATCTACTTCTTTGTAGAGCATATATAGATGTAGATCTAGATCTAACCTATCTATCTAGCTAGACCTAGATCTCTATATATAAGGCCGGTGCGCAATCTCCGAGCAGAGTTGTCGTTCGTTACTCTCACATACATCTCTGCAACGGGCTGACGCCATGTTTGACAAGAATCTTGTCAAACCGAGGAAAACGTGTATTATTACTGTTTAACTGTTTCATGTGTTACATAATAAAGTAGACAAAGAAATTATGATTCCGGGTATATTTGAAAGGCATTATAACTGATGAATTTACCCATATACAATAGAACTATTTTCTCAAACCTCTTTACCAATTTCAATGAATTTTGTGCTTAAAGGGACATTTCATTCCGATTTCAATTTTTTAAAGTATGTCTTGATGCCAAGATTGGGTATTCTTATGAGTATAAATATTATTAGTTTTTTTAAGTTGTTGCCTGTAAGCGAGGTACACGCATTTAAAGTTGACACATAAACGATAAATTGCATATAAATCCGAACTGTTGTCCACAACAATTTGTTGAAATTTAACACAAAAATATAAATTTCTCGTAAACGGTGCAATATTTTGGCTTGAAATTTTCAGAATTTTCATAAGGAAATATGCTCTTTCAGTTAAAAATAAAAGTAATGTTTATGACAAAAAAATCTGAAATGTCACTTTAAAATAGACTCGATTTATTGTTTTGTTTTGATAAAACCGTCGGTTTTGTTATAAAATCTCGTATCTTCGACTTGAATCAAACCCTAGTTGCGAGATTTTATAAGAACACTTACGAAATACTATTGTTTGTCCGAAATTACGTCACGGTTAGCTGGATAAAATCGTTCCCTATCACAATGAAATGTACAGAAAAGTTACTGCGCCCTTGAATGAATGACATCAATTTAAAAATTTTAAATTATTATCGTTGGAAAATAATATCAAATTTTAAGGAACGTGGAGTGTGATATATTTTGGACTTCGGGAAAGAAAAAAAATATTTGTTATTGCCATTTTGATGTGATATAAAATGACGTAATCTAGCAGATGATGACGCAATACCCTCTGAGGCAACTACAGAGGTGAATGTAATGAATGAACCGTGTGCAAGAGAGTGGCCGGTGCGATTTGGCAGCTTCTTCTTCCGGAAGACCACGTCATAGAAGACGTTTGGTCACGTGATAGAAGACGCTTAGAAGTCGGTAGACTAAAAATAAATCGAACATGTCTTGAAAACGGAAGTGGCTTCAGCAGCGGATCCAGGATTTCTATGAGGGGGGTTCGAATATGCAAAAAGGGGGGTTCGTTTTACTAGTTTTACACAAATTTGACTGAATTTCTGCATGAAAATGAAATAATCAGGCTTCAGTACGGAATCCTGTTACCGCCATCCACTTTTCTAAGAAAATTGAGTTTGTGAAAAGTCGAAAAGTCGAAATTAAGGCGACTAACTTCTACTTTTCTACCAAAATTTGACCTTGAAATGTAGAAAACTTGAAGTTTTGTCTTGTGACAATTGTCAGAAGTTAGTGTGACTAACTTCAACTTTTCGACTTTTCACAAACTCAATTTTGGTAGAAAAGTGGAAGTTAGTGCGACTAACTTCCACTTTTCTACCAAAATTGAGTTTGTGAAAAGTCGAAAAGTTGACGTTTTGTTTGTGACAATTGTCAGAAGTTAGTGACAATTGTCAGAAATTAGTGTGACTAACTTCAACTTTTCGACTTTTCACAAACTCAATTTTGGTAGAAAAGTGGAAGTTAGTGCGACTAACTTCCACTTTTCTACCAAAAATGAGTTTGTGAAAAGTCGAAAAGTTGAAGTTTTGTTTGTGACAATTGTCAGAAGTTAGTGACAATTGTCAGAAATTAGTGTGACTAACTTCAACTTTTCGACTTTTCACAAACTCAATTTTGGTAGAAAAGTGGAAGTTAGTGCGACTAACTTCCACTTTTCGACTTTTCACAAACTCAATTTTGTGAAAAGTCGAAAAGTTGACAATTGTCACACTAATTTCGCAGTAGGATTTAATTGACGACCGTAGGACTAATTTTCCGCGGGAATATTAACCGCCTTTTTAATTCTCCAATGTGACGTCATTATCCGGGCACCTAATAGACGCCTTCATTTAGGAGAGTATTCAAATTACCTCCCTTGTGATGACGTCACTCATCAGAGGATGAACCGAAAGTAAGGAGTGACAGACAACAACGTTTTGAACAAAATACAAAGGTATTTATAAAGAATTGTAAACGTGATCGATCTTTATATATTTTAGTATTCGAATAGAGGTTGTTGCTATTTGTTCCGTGCTTCATATGTTTATTTTTCAAAACTTAACTTCGGTTTGTCATGTGTTTTCGCGATCTTTCTGCTTGCGGATTTTCTTGTACTTAACGCATAACCAGCCGTTTAAATTTTAAACTGGCCCAAATTCAAAGATGTTGCAGGCGACAATTTCAAGTAAATCAAATTTTACATTTCATGGTCTTTTGAGGTAGAAAACATTGTGGGAAATGAGAAAATTGCTTGTCACAAGCAAGTTCTTCATTTTCCACGATGTTTTCCAATCCAAAGCAATTATTTTGAAAGGAGTCAAAAAGAGTCACTGTGTGGTAATGGGTTAAGCCAAAATAAACGGATGGATCTATATTATTTTAATTATAAATTATACACTGTAAAGTTTTTTTTCTTGTAGAAATGGACGACATTCTTCTAAATCACGGAAAGTCTTCTTGATCATGGATACAGCGTAATGCAGCAGATGAAGAACCATTTACAGCGACGCCGATTACAAGTACAAAAAGAAAAGCAAAGGTTCATATATTGACACTATAATAACTCTCTAGAATGTACAATTATAATCCGAGTCTTCTCTGATGTAAATACGCTCTTTGATATTTTTATTTTTCGCTATTTACATCAGAGAGCGTTGCTCTTTGAAAACAGCGGAAACATCGGTAACATTACAAGTAACTTGAAGCTTTGTTTTTGTGTATCATATCGAATCACTCGGTAAAACACTGTAGGGTATAGATCAATAAATCTTTTTTTGTCATACCTGACCAAAAAATTCATTTCAAATCGGCCTGCTGGATGAGTATAACCTTTGGTTTTGAATGGAAGGTCAAGGTAAACAAAGGCTGCTCAGGTGAGGGTTGTTGCAAAACATTGCCTATTAACCTTTTAGAAATACTTTTTGGTCGTAATTTTTTCAGCAGCCATAACAATAAATGGTTCATTTATTGATATCATCAGGGGTTTTAACGATAGCGTTTAAGATCGGACAGTGAACGATGCGCAACAATTTGTTGCGAACTTCTTGATTTTTTCAAAGAGCAACGCTCTCTGATGTAAATAGCGAAAAATCAAAATATCAAAGAGCGTATTTACATCAGAGAAGACTCGGATTAGTACAATTATTGATCAATCAAGACAAAACTTTTGGGGACCATAAGATCTCGGATACATTTGATCTCTTGAATTTGACAAAATTGCCGTTTTCGGCTGTTTTCACCTTGTTTACACTTTAGAATCTACAATTAATTGATCAACCAAGACAAAACTTGGACACTATACTGCTGATTATAAGACCTTGCATGGGTTTGAATTTAGCTCCAATCAATTGAGAAAGTTGTCAGTCATGTGCGCTTGAATCTGACAAAATTGCTGTTTCGACTGTAACAACCACAAATAATGAACAATCAAGATAAAATTTGGATATGATGTTGATTACGATAAGATCTTGGATTAATTTGAATTTCAGAAAAATCAGAATAAAATTTGCTCAGTTGGCTGCCCTTCAAATTTCCACAGGCTACCCAAACAAGCAAATGCATGACTACTTTTACATCAATGATTTAACTGAGTCTCGATTTAAAGGGACCCATGCTAGAAAACTCGAGCGAGAGTGAAAACAAAGACACAATTGGCAATTTTGTCAAATTAAAGTGCACACAACTCCTAATGTTACATTTCTATCAAGCTTAAAATGACACTAAAGCAAGATCTTAACTTCACCAACATTTTAATAAAGCTTCGACATGATTGATCATTATTTGTGGATGTAAAGAGGATGAAAACAAAGTGGAAAACAGCTCTTTTGTAAATCTCAAGGGCAAATAACTCTGGATTTAATATTCTGATCAATCTGACAATTGCAAGCATTTAAGATCTTATGGTCAGTAAGATTCTGTTGAAGTTCTGTATGGATTGGTTAAGTTAATACTTATGGTCGTAAGAGCGAACAAAACATTAAGCCGAAAATGTCAATTTCGCCAATTTTAAGGGCAAATAACTCACAATGTAAATTTCAGATCAAGCTAAAAATTAAATCCAAGCAAGATATTATGGTCACCAACATTCTGTCCTAGAGATGTCTTGATTGGTGTATATTTGTTGTTGCTAGAGTGAAAACAAAGTCAAAATAAAGCCGAAAATGGTCTCTAGATTGCATACAATTTTTATTGATATTTATATCTTATTTTTAAATTTCAGGTGACCCCTGTTGAATTTTTGCCCACTGTTGAGCCAGAGGACAATGGTCCTTTCTACGCGACACGGGTAGAATAATAATAGACTGCACTGAAATTTACACAGAGATACCCCAATCCTTGATAAATAAATCACTGATGTATTCCCAGTACAAGTCACACATGACCTACAAGGCATTGCTGGGAATAAGTCCTTCAGGAATAATCACATTTGCGTCAGATTTGTGGGCCGGTAGCATCAGTGATAAGCAAATTACAAAAAAATAGTGGTTTGCTCGATATGTGTGAAAAGGGTGATGCCATCATGGGTGATAAAGGCTTTTTGATTGCTGACTTGACGACAGCAAAGGGTATACACCTTATCGTTCCTCCATTGAAGATGAAAAGGTTTACACAGCAACAAGTTGAGGAAACGCGCAGGATATCAAATCTCCATATTGGCGTAGAAAGAGCTGTGGAACGTGTTAAGAACTTCAGAATCCTTCAGGGTGTCATACCAATCTCATTAGCACCACAAGCAAATAAGTATTGGAAGATATATATTGCCCTTTCAAATTTGCATCCACCATTAGTCAATGATGACTGATAAAGTTTGACTGGTAAAAGGCTTGGGAAAACAGAAGCAAAAGGAGAATAATCAGCATTTTTCTCCTTCTGCCTCATTGTTTTCTGTGCTAAATTGTTCACAAATTTAATATTAACCCATGAATAGACGAGGGTGGTCCAAAATGAAAGATATCGCAAAGAACAATTCAAGAGTGTATGAAGATATATAATTTTTGGTCTTTTTACGTATAAAACATTGTGGGCAATGATGGAATTGCTTGTCACAAGCAATTTCTGCATTTTCTTCCATTGATTTTTCAATGTTTTCATCTTGTTGGGTGTCAAAAAGTGTCTTTTGAAATTGTTGTCTGCCCTATGCAGCGGCTTTCAAATTGGATCACCATAAAATTTTGCTGTTTGAGAAATGGTTAAGCTGCTGCCCATCTATGTTGTACTTTGGTAGAGTTGAATGTTTGAAAGTTTCCCAAACTTTTCAATAAACAAGAGGACCATGATGGTCCTATATCGCTCACCTGAACCAAAATGATATGAGCAACACTTTTTTCAATTCAATAAACATTTATGACTGTAAGACTGAAAACTAACTTATAGTCAATAACTTTGTGAAAATCAAACTCATCTGAGATCTTATGGTGCCAAACATTGTGTCCAGGTTTTTCTTGATTGATAAATAATCACAGATTCTAGAGTATAAACAAGGTCGAAAACAGCCAAAGACGGTAATTTTTTCAAAATCAAGGGCACACAATTCTCGACTTTCTGATCACATCAGACTGAAAATCTACCTCATCCAAGATATTATGGTCTCCAACATAGTGTCCAAGATTTGTCAAGATTGGTCAATAATTGAAGATTCTAGAGTGTAAACAAGATCGAAAAACAGCCAGAAACGGCTATTTTGTTAAAATTCAAGGGCACATAACTCTCAACTTTCTGATCAGATCAGACTGAAAATCAAACTCATCCGACATATTACGGTCCAAAACATTGTGTCCAAGTTTTGTCTTGATTGATTGATAATTGTAGATCTATTCTAGAGTGTAAACAAGGTCGAAAACAGCCGAAAAAGACAATTTTATCAAATTCAAGGGCACATAACTCTCGTCTTTCTGGTCATATCACACTAAAAATCAAACTCATCCGAAATCTTATCCTCTCAAACATTGTGTCCAAGATTTGTCTTGATTGGACAATAATTGAAAATTCTAGAGTGTAAACAAGGTCGAAAACAGTCAAAAACGACAATTTTGTCAAATTCAAGGGCACATAAGTCTGGACTTTCTTGTCTCATCAGATTGAAAATTCTAGTCATCTGAGATCTTATGATCTCTAACATTGTGCCCAAGTTTTGTCTAGATTGATTGATAAATGTAGATTCTAGAGTGTAAACAATGTCGAAAACAGCCGAAAATGACAATTTTATCAAATTCAAGGGCACGTAACTCTTGTCTTTTTTGTCAGATCACACTGAAAATCAAACTCATCCAAGATCTTATGGTCTCATACATTGTGTCCAAGATTTGTCTTGATTGGTCAATAATTGTAGATTCTAGAGTGTAAACAAGGTCGAAAACAGTCAAAAACGACAATTTTGTCAAATTCAAGGGCACATAACTCTCGACTTTCTCGTCTAATCAGACTGAAAATTAAACTCATCTGAGATCTTATGGTCTCCATCATTGTGTTCAAGATTTGTCTTCATTGGTCAATAATTGTAGATTCTAGAGTGTAAACAAGGTCGAAAACGGTCGAAAACGGCAATTTTGAAAAATTCAAGGGCACATAACTTTTGACTTTTTCATCTGATCTGACTGAAAATCGAACTCATCCAAGATCCTATAGTCTCCAATATTATATCCAAGTTTTGTATTGATTGGGCAATAATTGTAGATGCTAGAGTGTAAACAAAGTTAAAAACGGCATTTTTCGTCATTCAGGGGCAGATAACTCCACACTTTCTGGTCCGATCTGACCCATAATCGAACTCATCCGAGAACTTATGACCATACTTGTTTTGACAAAGTTTGGTCAAGATTGACTAATATTTGTGGATGCTAGAGTGTAAACACCAAATTGTGGACAGACGGACAGACGGACGGACGACGGACAAAAAGCGATCACAATAGCTCACCTCGAGCACTTCGTGCTCAGGTGAGCTAATAAAAACTGATGCTGATAAAGCAGTGCACAGAAAATATTACGGCAAAAAGAACAAACATTGTTTATCAATTTTTCTTCCTTTTGCCATATTTTTTCAATCAGTAAGTTCCATTAGGGAGAAAAATTTAATGCTGATTATTAGCATTGTCCTCTTTTTGTCTCAATGTTCAGGGATTTTCTTAAGTGGACGCCCACTTGCCCATGCCGGGGTAAAATCAGTGGGGGCAAGTGCTTTTTCCATGAAGGTTGCCCGCCGGGCAAGTATATTTTCTGTCGTAGGAAACATTTTTGGTAACTAGTTTCTTTTGCGATATTATTTTTCTTTCTGTTTACATTTATGTAATAGGACTGCTGAGAGTATTAATGCACTTGATAAGTTATGATATTCAAATTATGATACAAATCAGATACCTCATTTTGGTACACAGACAGGTATTCACCTCTCTATGAACTGTGTCTGTTGTGAATACTTAGCTGCTTGCCAAATTGATAGACACATGGCTATATGATTGATGTGTTACAGGGTTTTTTTTATGGTTTAAGGGAAGGGGCCCGGGGCCCTTGATTTGGGGAAAAATGCATCCAATGAGCTCTGATAGGGGAACATTTTTCAAGCATATTTTTTTTGGCTTGAACACAGAAAATGCTTCTTAATGTTAAGAAAACAAAGAAAATAGATTTTGAAAGTAATGTATAAGCTTATAAACTGAAGATCTTTGGTTGTAAACATAAATACTCTCATGGGAGAACAATTTAAAGGTAAAAACATTGATTTATGAGGGGAAAATTACAATTTAGGGATAAAAATTCCCAGTGTGGAAGGAACAGATATTCGGCCCCCAAATTCTTAGTAAAAAAACCCCTGTGTTCGAACCTATATCTTTGTTTTATACATACTATGTACTAGAACTCACCAGCTTCGTTCCAAACATTAACAGAAATGGGGGCAAGTAGTTTTCAATGGGGGCAAGTAGATCTTGAAAGTGACTTGCCCCCTGGGCAAGTGAAACTCAAATCCTTAAGAAACCCCCTGAATGTTTTCTCAAGTATTTTCAATAAGGGGTGCAAAACAAGGTCTTTCTTAGCCAAAGGTTAAGTTGATAAAGTCAGCCATGTATTATATCTTTCACAAATGGCTACAGTTCGGACTGTTCACAAGTGAAAGCTACTGCAGATGACAAGCTTGAAGGTCAATGTTGACAGACAGGAAAAGATTTTGTGAACAATGTAGATCTAGCAAAGTAAATATACCAAAAGGAGAAAATGCTGACTATTTGCATTTTCTCCTTTTGTCTTCATGTTTTCTATTCATTTTGTTTTGGATACACCAAAAGCATGTCTTGTTTGGGAAAGACTTAACCCGTTACCCGTGGCAAAATTGTACATTTTCTCAATTCAATTGAGTTTAAGATAACAATTTCAATAATTCTTTAGGTCTATTTTGTGTTGTGTAGAAAACATTATGGGAAATGAAGAAACTGCTTTTCATACGCTATTTCTTTATTTTCCATTGTTTTTGAACGCCTTTATCACGGTGTGGTAATGGGTTAAAACTTTTAAGACCAAGGAAAGGAAAAAAACCAATATCATTTCAAATAATTTTATTTTTCATTCTATTGCATAATAAACTTGAAATAAAATAAAAGAAATTGCTAAATCATCATTGCTATCATTAGTTTTTATCCCTTGATGTGTGTTTCATCATGAAGTCTAATATTTTGAAATAAGGCCAAAACACAGTCATCATGTTCTATGGTTACTCCACAGATACTCATATAAACTTCAGACAGCTATTGAAAACATTGTTAGAAAAAAAGAAATTGAAGAAACAAGCAATTTCTCATTTGCTAATGAATGTTTTCTATTCTACTGGACATTATTATCTGTTTTTGTCTCCATTTTCACATCAAATCTTTAACCCATTACCACACGGTGACGCCCTCAAAAGAAAAGGCTTGTGAAAACGATGTGGAAAATAAAGAAATTGCTTGTGACAATCAATTTCTTCATTGCCCACAATGTTTTTTACACAAAATATGTAACATTTTATTCACTTAAAATTGTCGCCTGTGTAATCTTTTCAAGTTTAAACATCCCAAAATTGTGTCGTCTGGTAATGGATTAAAAGCCTTCCAATTGGATTAATAGTTTGTTGGTGTTTTCCACCTTTTTCGACTGCTATGATCATATTGTTGCAGCTGGAGCACCTAACCATGGATTCTGTTGTTTCTCAAACCAGTAATGCCAGAGCATCCTTACTAGCCTCCAGCTGCTTTGCCACTAAGTTTACAATATTAAACCCATTCGTGGGAGACTATTTTGTCCAAAAGGATAATTGTCACCGAGGATTGAACCCGCGACATCTTAAGTAAGAGGCCACAGTGATACCAACTTCTCTATGGTCGCGCCTCTTTGAATAGGAAGTCAAAATTAAGTACATATGGAAGAAATTGTGACAAAAGAAAGAATTGTGTATTACAAACAATTTCTTCTTTTCTCTCAATATCTTCTACTGTTATTCAAATTGAGCAACTAGTGCATCAAAACGTGATACTACATGTTATTCAAAGCCACCATCTCGATGAAAACTGCTTTGATGTCATTCACAGAAAAGCCATGTAAAAGATTGAGGCAAAAGAAGAAAATGCTGCTGGAAAGTCCGAAATCCACAATTTCAACGAAACCAATCAAATCTAGTTATATATGTGGCTTTGCGCTAAATGAGTTGTCACTATCACTGATGCCTGTCGGACGTCACTGTCAAGGACAGAAAATAATGAAGAAAGGAAGAAATTTGCTGATGATCATAATCAGTATATTATTCTTTTCTCATTAAAAATTTTGTTTTCCTACACTTTATCCACTAAAATTGTCAAAACCAGATGCGCGTTCAATAGAGAGATTTTTTTAAGATTTCTTAAGATGTTTTTGAAACAGCGTCTTTGAGACCGAGATTATAAGCAAGGTGTTCCGAAAGTTCCATACTTCATACACATGGCGTCATTTGTATGGAGTATGGAGCATTCGGAACTCCGCGGTTTATGGAGCATTCGGAACAACTCGGTCAATTCTCTCCCATATAGATTCTACAGAATTCACCGAGGGGTTCCAAAAGAAGTATAGAGCAATGGCGGCTCGCAGTGATCATCTTCAAAATCTTGATCAAAAGAGCGCTTTATCCAAAAACATCTTAAGAAATCTCAAGATATCTCAAGAAATCTCGCTCTAAAGAACGCGGCTCAGGTCTTAACCCTTTCCCAAACAAGACCTGTTTTTGATGTCCCAATGAGAATAGGAAAACATCAAGACAAAAGAAGACAAGAGGACCATGATGGTCCTATATCGCTCACCTGAACCAAAATGATATAAGCAACACTTTTCTTCAATTCAAAAAATATTTATGACTTTAAGACTGAAAACGAACTTATGGTCAATAACATTGTGAAAATCCAACTCATCCAAGGTTTCATCGTGCCCAACATTGTGTCCAAGATTTGTCTTGTTTGATGAATAATTGTAGATTCTGGAGTAAAAACAAGATCGAAAACAGCCGAAAACAGCAATTTTGTCAAATTCAAGGGCACATAACTTTCATCTTTCTAGTCAGATCAGGCTGAAAATCAAACTCATCCGAGATCTTATGATATCAAACATTGTGTCCAAGATTTGTCTTGATTGGTCAATTATTGTAGATTCTAGAGTGTAAAAAAGGTCTAAAGCAGCTGAAAACGGCAATTTGATCAAATTCAAGGGCACATAACTCTCAACTTTTGGATCAAATCAGACTGAAAATCAAACTTTTCCAAGATCTAATGGTCTCAAACATTGTGTTCAAGTTTTGTCTTAATTGATAATTAATTGTAGATTATAGAGTGTAAACAATGTCAAAAACAGCCGAAATCTGCAATTTTATCAAATTCAAGGGCACATAACCCTCATCTTTCTTGTCAGATCAGACTGAAAATCAACCTCATCTGAGATCTTATGGTCTCCAACCTTGTGTCCAAGATTTGTCTTGATTGGTAAAAAATTGTAGATTCTAGAGTGTAAATAAGGTCGAAAACAGTCAAAAACGGCAATTTTGTCAAATTCAAGGGCTCATAACTCTCAACTTTCTGATGGGATAAGACTGAAAATCAAACTCATTCCAGATCTTATGATCCCCAATATTGTGTCCAAGTTTTGGATTGATTGATCAATAATTGTAGATTCTAGAGTGTAAACATCGTCTAAAACAGCCAAAAATGACAATTTTGTCAAATTCAGGGGCAAGTAACTCTCGACTTTCAGATCAGATCAGACTGAAAATCATACTCATCCAAGATCTCGTGGTCCCAAACATTGTGTCAAAGTTTTGTCTTGATTGATCAATAATTGTAGATTCTAGAGTGTAAACAAGGTCAAAAACAGCCTAAAATGGCAATTTTGTCAAATTCAAGGGCACATAACTCTCGTCTTTCTGGTCAGACCAGACTGAAAATCGAACTCATCCGAGATCTTATGGTCTGCAATGTTATGTCCAAGATTTGTCTTGATTGATCAATAATTGTAGATGCTAGAGTGTAAACAATGTCAAAACTAAGTATTTTTCGCATTCAAGGGCACATAACTCCTGACTTTTTAGTTCGATCTGACCCATAATCAAACTCATCCGAGATCTTATGGCAATACATGTTTTGACCAAGTTTGGTAAAGATTGGCTTATATTTGTAGATGCTAGAGTGTAAACACGAAATTGTGGACGGACGGACGGACGGACAGACGGACAGACGGACAGACGGACGACGGACAAAAAGTGACCACAATAGCTCACCTTGAGCACTCCGTGCTCAGGTGAGCTAAAAATGCTAATAATCAGCATTTTCTCCTTTGTCTCAATATTCTCTGTGCTATTATGTGCACGAAATTGAAATTTTACTTTAATTATCATAAACACTCATTTTGTCGTCTTTAGTAGCTTTCAAATTGGACAACCCTATAATTTTTTCATTTGGGAAAACCACCCATTCCCACACATAGACTCTTTTTTACTCCTCTTATGCTCAAAATAATGCTTTGGAAAACATTGTGGAAAATGACAATATTGCTTGTGACATTTTTGGAAAACATTGTGGAAGATGAAGAAATTCCTTGTAACATGCAATTTCATCATTCCCCACCATGTTTTCTAGGCAACATAATTATGTGATATTCTATTCACTTGAAATTGTCTTCTGCAATTATTTTTTAATTCAGTCTAAAATTTGTAGTCTGTTATTGGGATAATATCAAATCAAATCAGAACATCACATAGGTTGGTCAAACAGCCACATACTGGTGACATACAGATTAATATCTACATTGGAGCTATACCCCGTTCAATTCTACTTGTGATAGTTCTGGAATCACATGAGATAAATAGAAATTGTTGATTTTTTGGAGGGCCTTCTCCCAGAAATGTTCGTTGAAGAAAATCCTTTGTACCGATGAACCCTTCAGTGTCCAAATATACAAATCGCACCATGATTTTCCTGTAATTGCCATCTGTCCTTGAATTTGATAGTGATAAATATGGGTTTCTTTCAATGTCAAATTTCCATCTACTACGTCACAACAAAAATCTGAATTCCTTGCAGCATCTACCGGTGTTTCATTTCTGTACTTATATGGGCACTTTATTTCTAATAACCCACCAGATACTGGACAATGGTCACACATGACAAAACCGTCAGGACTAGCACCTATATGAGGGTATTTCGGATTCACTGTCAAGCCACATTCTGTCACAGACAATTTGGGATGCATGTTTCTCATATACTTCATATAAAATCTTCTAGCAGCTGGCTCGTGTGTTCTTCCCCATTTAACAGACGGCACATCCAAACTACTAGGGTACAGAACTGACCTCACAATGTAGTCTGCCCTAGTATCTTCCCTTTTTTTACAAACTACTCCAAATGTTGAGGAACAGATCCTTCCATTTCTGGCCACTTCCCAATTTTTGTTTTTATGTTGTCCTCTTGTCTTTAGTTCAATAAGGTCGCTCTGTTGCTGAGAACAAGACAGGCTGTTGAAATAGTTATTGAATTGTTCTTTACATTTTTCAGTATACACATCAACCCTATCATGGTACATGAACGGAACACTATGTAATGTCAATTTTTTTCACCTTTACTTAGAGAATTAATTTTCTCTGCAGCGGTATCTTGGAAGCCAAGCAGCAAAGCCGCATGTGGATCATTGTTTGAGTTTTTGCTTAACGCATTCCATATCCAAGCAAGTCACAGGGGGGTCAGAGAGTAGTGAACGTTTTGATTTGGGTGGATCTTGCTCCTGACAGTCAAACTTTTGCTTTTTAAATACCAACTGGCTTGTCTTTTTAGGGCTTAATTTTCTGGCTCTGGGCTTATTCCATAGGCATTCTTTCGAGGTAACTGCATCAAGGCCTTCTTTCTTCTTCACCGTTACATCGACTAGGGCGTAAAATACAGCTGCAATGTGGTTACAGGACTCTCCTTCCCTGAAAAATAAAAAAAATACATTTAACACATTAACCTTTTACCAAAAATAATGATTTGGGCACTGATTGAAATTCTCTCTAGTCTGTCAAATGCTAGACAAGAGATGTTTGTAAAACATATATGCCCCCTCAAGGGCCTACATTTGATGTAGGTCAAAGTCCAAGGTCAAGTTAACAAAGTCCAAGGCCATGGTCAAATATGAAAGGTCTTTGTAGGAGGTGTCTATGTGTGAAATATCAAAGCTGTATATGTAAAAATATTACATTCTGTTACTATAAATAGTAACATTTTCGGCTAGAATCGGCCAGATATCGGGCGGGCCGAAAAAGCTATATCCACGTGAATCCTTAGCAGCGGGCAGATATGCGATATCTGCCCGCTGCTAAGGAATATATTCCAAAAACTATAGGTACAGATCTTTTGCACGTGCCTTTCCATGACGAAAAACGTCAATGACGTCAGAAAAACGCAAAGTTGTTTACAAAAATGGCTGCCGTCGTAACGGTCTCTGTCTGCACTTCAAGTGCGATTTATGTAATAAATGAATGATATTGAGTTTATTCCAACTGGAAAGTCTGTGGAAACTATGTTGAAAGGTAAGATCTACTCATCGAATGAAGTTTTTATTTTTGCAAAAAGAATGTAATATAGAGATTATTACACGGCAGATGAGGGCCGGAGAGTGATATCGGCCCTGACCTTGATATCTGCCCTCGGCCTAAAGGCCTCGGGGCAGATATCGCGGTTGCGGGCCGATATCACTCTCCGGTCCTCATCTGCCGTGTAATAATCTCTAAGTAAAATGAAACATAGGCCAGATTAAAGTTTTTAAAAGTAGGCCAAATGCCAAGGTCAAGGTCATGGTCAAATGTGAAAGGTCTTGGTTGGAGGTGTCCATCTGAAATATCAAGGCTGTAGGTGTAAAAGGACATGATATACTGGTATATGCCTGGTTTCAGTCTTTTTAAAAGTAGGTCAAACTCCAAGGTCAAGGTTGCAATATTCAAGGTCATGGTCAAACGTGAAAGGTCTTGGTAGGAGGTGTCTATGTGTGAAATATCAAGGCTGTAGGTGTAATAGGACATAAGATAAAGGCTAGGTTAAAGATTTCTAACAGTATGTAAAAATCAAAGGTCAAGGTCGCACAGGCCAAGGTCATGGTCAAATGTGAAAGGTCTTGGTAGGAGGTGTCCATATGTAATATATTGAGACTGTATAGGTAACAGGACATGAGATATAGGCCTAGTTTAATTTTTTTAAAAGTAGGTCAAGCTCCAAGGTCAAGGTCCAAGGTCATGGTCAAAAGTGAAATATCTTGGTTGAAAGTGACCATGTGTGAAATATCAAGGCTGTATATGTAAAATGACATGAAATATAGGCCAGGTTAATGTATTATTAAAGTAGGTCAAACACCAAGGTCAAGGTCACAAGGTCCAAGGTCATGGTCAAATGTAAAAGGTCTTGGTCGTAGGTGTCCATGTGTCAAATATCAAGGCTGTATGTGTAAAAGGAATTGATATATCGGCTAGGTTAATTTTTTTTTAAAGTAGGTCAAAGTCAAAGGTCAAGGTCACAAGGTCCAAGGTCATGGTCAAATGTGAAAGGTCTTGGTAAGATGTGTCCATGTGTGAAATACCAAGGCTGTATGTGTAATAGCACATAAGATATAGGCCCAGTTTAATTTTTTTAAAAGTAGGTCAAACTCCATAGTCAAGGTCACAAGGTCCAAGGTCATGGTCAAATAAGAAAGGTCTTGGTAAGATGTGTCCATGTGTGAAATACCAAGGCTGTATGTGTAATAGCACATAAGATATAGGCCCAGTTTAATTTTTTTAAAAGTAGGTCAAACTCCAAGGTCAAGGCCACATGGTCCACGGTCATAGTCGTATGTGATAGGTCTTGGTTGGAGGTTTCCATGTGTCAAATATCAAGGCTGTATGTGTAAAAGGACATGATATATCGGCCAGGTTAAAGTTTTTTAAAAATAGGTCAAACTCAAAGGTCAAGGTCACAAAGTCCAAGGTCATGGTCAATTGTGAAAGGTCTTGGTATGATATGTCCATGTGTGAAATCTCAAGGCTGTATTTGTAAAAGGTCATGAGATATATGCCAGGTTTAATTTTTTCTAAAGTAGGTCAAACTCCAAGGTCAAGGTCACAAGGTCCAAGGTCATGGTTAAATGTGAACGATGTTGATAGGAGGTATCTATGTGTGAGATATCAAGGCTGTATGTGTAAAAGGACATGAGATATAGGCAAGGTTAAGAAGTAAGAGTAACAAGTATCTGGTGTTGTATGCAACACATAAAGTCCCCTACCGGCTTCACATTGACTCAATATGGTAATCAATAATAGATTAAGATGAACAAGTCATCAAAATAATTGTCAAACATATGAAATGTTATGCCCGACTGGAGGTGATTAATACTGCTGCATCACCACCGTGACTAACATGGCTTATAAATTTTTTTACATTTTAAAACAGGTTTCATCAAGTTAGCTTGCTTAGTTATTAAAGTGACATTTCAGAATTTTTTGTCATAAATTTTACATTTATTTTTATCTGAAACAGCATATTTTCTTATGAAAATTCTGAAAATTTCAAGCCAAAATATTGCGCTGTTTACGAGAAATTTATATTTTTGTGTTAAAATTGAATGAATTGTTGTGGATAACAGTTCGGATTTATATGCAATTTATCGATTATGTCTCAACTTTACATGCGTGTTTCTCGCTTATTGGCAACAACTTCAAAAAACTAATAGCATTTATACTCGTTAGAATAACCAATCTTGGCATGAAGGCATACTTTAAAAAATTGAAATTGGAATGAAATGTCCCTTTAAGTTATTGCACGATCCATTTTTTGCCATATTTTCACTATTTCCGTTACCATAGCAACCACACTTTTCGTCAAAGAACAAAGATAAAATGATGTGCATAATCTACACATTGCCATCTAGTCATATACCAAGTCTCATCAAATTAGCTTGCTTACTTATTAACTTATCGCAGGATCCAATATTTTTTGCCATATTTTCACTATTTCCGTAACCATAGCAACAACAATTTTAGTCTAAAAACAAAAATAAAATGAAGTGCATAATCTACATATTACCATATAGTCATATACCAAGTCTCATCAAACTAGCTTGCTTAGTTATTATCTTATCGCAGGATCCCATTTTTGGCCATATTTTCACTATTTCTGTAACCATAGCAACCTCAATTTAAGTCGAAAAACAAAAATAAAATGATGTGCATAATCTACACATTGCCATCTAGTCATATACCAACTTTCATCAAAAACGCTTGCTTAGTTATTAAGTTATCGCGGGATCCAGATTTGAGCGAACAGACGGACGGACAGACAGATGGACGGACGGACAGACGGACAGACAGAGGGCAAACCTATAGTCCCCTACGGTGTGAACACCGGTAGGGGACTAAAAATTAACAAAGGGCAATAACTCCAAGAATTTGATTGGCAGAGTTACGGTTCTTGTGCACTGCACCTCTCCATAATGAAATCTATTCACCTGTAAAGTTTCATTATTCTACCTTACATACTTTTTGAGTTGTGCTCTGGACAAGAATCAAGTTATAAAATCAACAAAGGGCAATAACTCAAAAAGTTTGATCGGCAGAGTTATGGTTCTTGTGCACTGCACCTCTCCATAATGAGATCTATCCACCTGTAAAGTTTCATGATTCTACCTTACATGTATACTTTTTGAGTTATGCTCTGGACAAGAATCAAGTTATAAAATCAACAAAGGGCAATAACTCAAAAAAATTGATCAGCAGAGTTACGGTTCTTGTGCACTGCACCTCTCCATAATGAGATCTATCTACCTATGAAGTTTCATGATTCTACCTTCAATACTTTCGAGTTATGCTCCGGACAAGGTTTGGTCTACGGACAGACCGACCTTCCGACCGACCGACCTTCCGACCGACCAACCGACCGACACTTGCAAAACAATTAACCCCCATTTTCTTCGAAAGGGGGCATAAAAATACCTTGTTGTCATAAACAATATGAAGATTGAAGACACTGCTTGTGACAAGCAATTTCTTAATTTCTCACGACGTTTTCTGTCCAGAAAGATAGAATTGTACTCATCTAAAATTTTGCCGTCTGGTAATGAGTTAAAACGTAAATAAATAGGCCTACAGTTGTCGCCACATCGCATGGCACGTGTTTATGTTTTGTTTAACGTTCAATTATATTTGAATACATTATAAACATTGTGCCATAAGATGTGGCGCCAACTGTAGTTAGTATGCCCATGTATGTATTTCACAACATATACCACGAATAAAAAATATGTTACAATGCAAGATAATTAAGTTTTCTCCTATTTTCATTCAATAATATTCCTCATAAATGTGACCTCTCAAAAGTGTCCCCCTGTGTTTGAGTTTGAGTTTATTGGGGTTTTACGCCGTTTTCAACTACCAGGGTCATATCGCGGCGGCTGGAGCACCTACCCATGGATTCCTGTTGTTTCTCAAACCAGTACTACCACAACACCCTTACCGAGCCTCCAGCTGCTCGCCCACTTAGGTTAACGATTTCAAACCCATTGGTGGGTGACAATTTTGTCAGAAAGGGTATTAGCCGCGGCCGGGTATCGAACCCGGGACCTCTCGAATGAGGGCCAGATGCGCTACCAACTGCGCTAAGGCCGCGGCCCTGTCCCCCTGTGGGTAACCCTTTTTCACCCATTTTATAAAAGGTGCGACTTGACGTTCCAGGAATAAACCAATGATATAAAACTTACAGGTTTCTATTTTAACTCTTTATCAAACAAGAAGAAACAATTTCAGCAATTTCTCCATTCCCTCGACATTTCCCCTGCAATATCGCCCGTATTGTCTAGTCAAGACATAAATAATACTTTATTTATCTCCTGGAACCTTTCAATATGAACAGTCTGAATTTCGCTGTTTGGGAAAGGATCAATATCAATTTTCCATAAATGACACGATAGGTTATGTTAGACCGGAAGTCGTTTGACCCGTATCCCTAGCAAAAACCCCATGATTTCGCTAGAGATACAGGCCCGTATCTCTAGCAAAAACAAGGGGGTTTTGCTAGGGATACGGGCCCGTATCTCCAGCCCCCATGGGCTAGAGATTCGGGCCCGTATCCCTAGCCACTTCTTTTGCTATTTATATGCTACTCATCAACTGTGATCTCTTTCATCCATCAATGTTCTCTTTCTCACAATGTAACTCGATCACACATATAAATTTACAGTGACTTTCCCATTATATATAGTTTTACCAATTTTTTTTGCAGAGAGAAGAGAGGCAATGAGTTTTTAATTCACTGCTACCCATTTACAGCTAGGTAGACTGAGGCGTTGACAATTAAGTGTCTTGCCCAAGGACACACCTCCCGAGCGGGACTCGAACCTGGATCCTCCAGGTTACAAGCGCAGTGCTCTCACCACTGCGCTATCGAGGCTATTGCAATTTTTGGGATAGGGACTCGCTCAACCGTGGGGAAAATCAAGCGTCTTGAAAACTTTTCTAGGACTGAAAAAGGCTTGGATAAGGTTGAATGATTTTTACCCTGATCTTGATATTCCAGAGTCTAGTTTCTGTTTTGTTTTGCAAAAAAGATTTTTCAGTGTAAAAATCAGTTGTCTCAAAATGTCTTTGACCAAAGAGTTTGTTTGTAGCAAGAGTATTTAGATGCACAGGGAATGGTACTAAGATTGTAATCACTTGACTTATAAAAATCACAAGGCTGTCGAAACCATGGAACCTATCGAAAGCATGAGAGGAAAGGCTAATCCCGAATTGGGAACAAAAAATAAACATAGATGGTGGACATGAAAATGTCAAACCTGATTGTAACATCCTTCTCCAATTTCAGAAGTGTCTGTATTTTTCTGTATGTATAACCCTGCATGAAATACCCGCGTATGTCGTCTTCCAAAGCCATTGTCTGGGGCGAAACTTTAGAGGGTCGTGATCGACCGGTGATACAGTAATTTTTATAGGGTCCATTTTTATACCATACACCGGTTCACGCGGCAGAAGAAAGATTCTTTCCGGATTTTTTTCCTACCCCGAAATTAGTCTCAATAGTTTCAACTTTTCGACTTTTCACAAGAATGTTACCTAGGAAAGAAGAAAAGTTGAAGTTAGTCACACTGATTTCGACTTTTCGAGGAAAATTGAGTTTGTGAAATGTAGAAATGTTGAAGTTTTGTTTGTGACAATAGTCAGAAGTTAGTGACAATTGTCAGAAGTTAGTGTGACTAACTTCAACATTTCTACATTTCACAAACTCAATGTTGGTAGAAAAGTGGAAGTTAGTGCGACTAACTTCCACTTTTCTACCAACATTGAGTTTGTGAAATGTAGAAATGTTGAAGTTTTGTTTGTGACAATAGTCAGAAGTTAGTGACAATTGTCAGAAGTTAGTGTGACTAACTTCAACTTTTCGACTTTTCACAAACTCAATTTTGGTAGAAAAGTGGAAGTGAGTCGCACTAATTTCAACTTTTCTATCAAAATTGAGTTTGTGAAAAGTCGAAAAGTTGAAGTTAGTCACACTAACTTCTGACAATTGTCACAAACTTCTGACAATTGTCACAAACAAAACTTCAACATTTCTACATTTCACAAACTCAATTTTCTTAGAAAAGTGGATGGCGGAAACAGGATTCCGTACTTCAGAGGGGGGTTCGTTTGAACCCCCCGAACCCCCTCTGGATCCGCCACTGGGCTTTTATCGAAAAGCTCTTCAAAAAGGAGGAAATTAGAATGGCCAGCTCCAATTCGGTAGACTGGGTACCCTTCCTGTTGTACTGATAAATGCACTTCTTTTTCAAAAACACAAGATTTGTTCTCGTTTTGATCCCAAAATTAATAAAACTAGCTGTAAACAAGCTATTTTCAGTATTTGAGAAAATCTGTACTTTGTAACTAAAGACGCTCTCATGTTGCCGACCACGTGACCTCTTCCGTCTTCCGTCTTCTGCTCAAAAATAGAAGAGCTAGAAGAGCTTCCAGAAATAGAATAGGGCCGTTCGATTTAGTCGGAAGTGCTTGTCACGTGACTCTTCTGTTTTCAGAAGAGATAAAACGAACAGAATTTAAGGTCTTCTTCTTCCGGAAGACCATTTTTGGCCTAAATCGCACGCGGCTATGTAAAATTGTTTCTAAAAAGACTAGATCTACAGAGTGTCAAAAAAAAACGGAACGCATTTTTGAAAGTACATTTCTCATGTATCAAGTAATATTTCTCCACCAAATTTACATATGCAATAGCAACAACAGTTTTCTATCAGCAGTTAAAATTTGGTCGAAAAATGATGATTAGTTTTGAAAATATTGACATTCAAATGAATATACCCGGAAATCATTTTAACACGATATCGATCTTTTCGTTTTGCAACGCGCGCCTAAACTCATTGAATAAATTGACGCTATACAATTGGTTAATATATTCAATACAATACAAAAATAATTTTGAAACATTGTTTTCACAATAGTGCATTTTCATTTAATCTTTTTTGCTAATAAATTAACTGTTAATGTTGTGAGCTGCGATGTAACTAAAATGCATACAAACATAATATCCAAGTGCATCACAGACTCATGAATAATAATCATAGGCACTTATCTTATTTCTGACCAACATGTCGGTCACCGCTCAATTGAAAAGTATTACGGGTTTGTTTCATTTGACCTGACACTGACCTTCATGCAAAACACAAATCATACAAAATTCACCAAATAGAATGAAATCATAGTCCACAGAATTGTATGCTATGCAAGAAAAATAAGCTGGACTAATTTTAGGAAACATACCAAGCTTGTTATTTATGAAAATAAAACTGCGCCATGTGAAATGAATCACATAATAATTTGAAGCTAATTTAAACAACCACCCTATGGACTCAATTTGAACGTACAGAACGTGTATAGATAGACAACGACCTGTGAATGATCAAAGATCAGCGAGTCTAAATTGACGGGGGAAGAGGGATTTCGAATTATAAAAATATGTGACTCGAAACCGTCTCCCTGTAATATATCGACGAAGTACTATCTGGATACAGCTACTGAACTCACGCGGCATCGCGGACAGCACGCAATACCTGTCATTGTTCGCTTTTATTTGGTAAAAAAGGCACTCCTCCCTATTTACATGTATTGGAATATACCGTACAACCTTTCGTCACGGCTCATGACTCGATGTCCATTTATACATATTAAATTTTGAGAAAATCGGTACATACATGTGCAACGGTACAGAATTCAACAGCTGACCGTTAGTGCACTTTTACGAACAAACAAGACGCAAAAATCAATATCGTGTCAGATCGGGTTTTTAGTGTCATTATTAATTTGCTTTTAACTTTTGAACCGATGCATATTTCTAAGTGAAATTTGAAACACAAATGCAAAAATAATGTATCTTCAGTACTGCAAATTCAAAATTTAGATTTTTTGCTTACGCTTAAAAATACTTGACTTTGAATTAGGGTTCCGTTTTTTTGGGACACTCTGTAGATCTAGATGAGACTTATTAAGATCTATATAGATCTACATCTCTTTCTTCAGACGTTCCTTTGAACGTATTTATTTTACACCTATTGGGAAGCAAGTTTTTTCAACTTATTTTAATCCCTCTCGAAACCCAGGTTCAAATTTAAATAATTTGTCCCATTTCCTACACAGTTCAGGCCCGTAGGAAGCAATTTGAAATTGGGCTGGCTAAAGCCCCATGGGGGGGGGGGGGGGGTGGGGGGGGGCTAACTTGGATTTACACTGAATTTGAAAAATAAAAACGTTTATGATTTTTGACCAACTTTGGGGGGGGGGGGCTTAGCCCCCTAGCCCCCGTACATGTATACGGGCCTGCAGTTTGCTGTGAAACAAAATGTTCTTGGCTGATGTCCTCAACATTAGGGTCCAGGATTTCTATGAGGGTGGTTCGAATAGACAGATACGTATGTAGGCTATTACACAATTGTGACTGAATTTCCACATGAAAATAAAATAATCTGGCTACAAAGGGGGTTCGTTTGACCCCCACACCCCACCCTCCCGAACCCCTCTGGCTCCGCCACTGATCTAGATTATAGATTCTAAATTTAAATACTAGTAGATCTAGATCTCTACAAATGTAGATTTTGATTCTATAGGCTATCTTTGTCAATCTATTCTAGGGTTCTAACACATGTTTGTAATCAAGCCATAGACCTAGGTCTACTAGGTAGCCTCATTAGCCTGAATAGACAAGCTTATCATTTAGACAAATAGATGTAACTAAACAAGAACAAAATTTGCAAAGAATACATGCCTAGACCAATACACTGGTGGTGAACTCGGCCAAAGCGTGGGACGTTTTTTCGCGATCATAGTATTCCGTCGGTGTTATTATAAAATATCGTAACTACGGCTTCGATAAAGCCGTAGTTACGAGATTTTATAACAACACAGACGGTTTGTCAATACATATCGGCAAACCAGGTATATTTTTAGAACAAATCCATTGTTATTAGAAAAACTATCCAATCAGATCTTTAAACTCACATTCAAACGCAAAATATCTGTACCTTGTTGTAGCGAAAAACGTCCCTCGCTTTCACCACCAGTGCTATAGGCCTAGATTACGTACATCATATGATGAGGCTACGCCTGTTTACAAAGCATTGTCAACTTGGGCCAGCTGCTGCACATAGGACAATGGCACAGATAATTTAATAACTTCATGAGTCTACATAGGCTAATAATCGAATACAGCCATCATTTCTTATGATTTCTGCAATGAGAAGCGTAAACTGATCTTTTTTACCATTTCCCAAACAATAACCTACATGTAGACCTAGGTCTACCTTGTTTTGACGTCCATAACAGAACATAATTGGGAAGCATTGAGGCAAGAGAAGAAAATGCTGATACCCCATTTTGTCTCAGTATTTTCTGGAGTAAATTATGCACAAATCCTATCCTCTCCAACATCCAATCTGATTAAAATCGATGGGTTCACATTTCAGTATTGATGTTTCCCAACGCTTTCCATGGATAAGCCTATCACCTTCCCAAATGACAAAAGTTCGACCGTTCCAGTTTGAAAGCTCCTGTGCATAGCAGACAAAATAGATGTTGTTATTAAAGATAAAAAAATGTGCACAATAGAGCACATCAAATATTTAGGCAAAAGGAGAAAATTATGGTTATCAGCATTTTCTTGTTTTGCCTCAATGCTTTTCCCAATCCTTTTCTAATAGGGACGTCAAAACCAGGTCTTCTTTTGGAAAGGGCTAAAACTAGAGATGGGTGACTGAGATTTGTGGGATTAGAAAGATATCAAAGTCATACCCGATGAAAAATCAACTGGCAAAAGTTGAAAGAAACATTTGGTGCATTTATTACGATGTGCACGCCCATACCTTTACATCGCTGCTTTTCAGCAAAACCATCGTAACTGAAGCCTAAAACAAACTGCAATTACGAGTTTTTTGTTGTTTTTGTTAAAAAGCGATGACATGCCTGTATTTGATCGGTACGCTTTACAGATCGGCATTACATCTTTCCTTTTTTCTTAATTCTACATAAAAAGAGGTTTCATAATTTGATTTAATTATTTGCTGATCTAACCATTTAAATATAGTTATGAGCCTACATGTGAAACATTCGGAGTTCGACTCGTCCGAAGTTTATTGTTTTTGTCAATTTACGATTGAAATGAAATTTAACCGCTTTTGAGTAATTTCTTTTCTTTTCCTTTATTTTTTTAGTATTCTATTTTGTTTTTAAATAATTTCATTCTCGCTTCCTTTTCCATTCATGAGGACGGGACCAGGCCCCGGTTTCTCAAAAAAAAACCCCAACAAAACCTTAAGTCTATTCTCATGAGAACATGCTCAACTTCAAAGGGATATTCTCCAACGTTGAAGGGTATTTGATTGAAGTTCGCGTGGATTTCGTGCGATTTGAGCACGGTACTCAGATTTGAGCATGAGAACGTATTTAAGTTTTTTCGCCAGATTTTCAATTCGACTGAAGGATGAATTCGATTTATCCGATGTCGAGGTAATCAACTGCTCACTGCAAGCATGATTGCATTTCGCTTGGAGAAACTTATATCAAAATACTCATAATATTGATGAAAATCCAGACTCATTCAAATAGGATTTGCATATATTACATAGCGTTGCTTTCCTCTTAGAAATACCTTGTAACTGCATAATGTTCAAAGCTGTAGTTACGAGGTTTTTGCGGAAAAGCATCGACATATTGCATATTGAACTGATCAGTTCAGAAATATTGATTTTAATCTATATATCAGAGACAGTTAGTATCATCTCTCCAACATGGATCCTAAGATGATCTGGATTACGATTTTGTCTGTATTTATCGTTTTATACCAAGTCGGTAGGTTTACATAACTAGTAATTTTCAACAGTTTTATGTTTCATTTTCTCTTATTTTTGTAGTTTTCATCGATTCTCTTTTTAGAAAGGTAATGAAGATGGGTTTAACCGAGTCTCTACAGAGTTTGCCGGTTCTACATGGTATATTCTGTTTTTATTCGGGAGACAGGGTGGAGCTTAGTAAACGGTTCATTCTATTTAAGCTTAAGGAGAAACAGCCTACTCGATTAGCGGCAATTCGTCGGTATTGTTGCAAAAAATTATAACTACAGCGTGAATCAATCTGTAGCTACGAGGTTTTATGACAACACATTTTACAATCGCGCCTTGTTTTAATTTGAAATATGCTCATGCTCGTGCCGCACGTTTTTTCTCTTCTATCAACCAAGGTATCGAGAAGTAAACTCGTCGAATAACCCCTTTACTTAGCCACACCCTGTCAGGTGAATAAAAACGGAATATACAGTAATGTACACGGCGAGGTCTTGTTTACTAACACAGAGGTACAAAACTGGAGGATGAACGTTCTCGGTCATTCTACCTTAACGTGGCTCGTGGTAGATGATATCAACTTACATGACTTAGAGTTGTTATATATTGTAGATGGGTTCAGTAGAGTCCCGACAGAGTTTGTCGGTTCTACATGCTACAGTAATGTACATGGCGAGGTCCTGTTTACTAACACAGAGGTAAAAAATGGAGGATGAACATACTCGGTCATTCTACCTTAATGTGGCTCGTGGTAGATGATATTAACTTAGAGTTGTTATATTGTAGATGGGTTCAGTAGAGTACCGACAGAGTTTGTCGGTTCTACATGCTACAGTAATGTACACGGCGAGGTCCTGTTTACTAACACAGAGGTACAAAACTGGAGGGTGAACGTACTGGTCATTCTACCTTAGCGTAGCTCGTTGTGGATGATTTTAACCTAGAGTTGTTATATTGTAGATGGGTTAAGTCGAAACCCTACAGAGTTTGCAGAGTTTGCAGGTTCTATACACAGACGACGGTGGATGATCAAAACTCGTAACTACAGCTTGAAAAAGCTGTAGTTACGAGGTTTTGATTCGCCACCGTCGATTGAGTAGGGTCTATTTCACTGTAATTGTAGATGGGTTTAGTCAAGTCCCTACAGAGTTTGCCGGTTCTACATGGTACAGTGATGTACATGGCGAGATCCTGTTTACTGACACAGAAGTACAAAACTGGAGGGTGATCGTACTAGGTCATTCTACCTTAGCGTAGCTCGTTGTGGATGATTTTAACCTAGAGTTGTTATATTGTAGATGGGTTCAGTCGAATCCCGACCGAGTTTGCCGGTTCCACATGGTACAGTAATGTACATGGCGAGGTCCTGTTTACTGACACAGAGGTATACAACTGGAAGGTGAACGTACCAGGTCATTCTACCTTAACGTGGAAAGTCATGGATGATATTAACTTAGAGTTGTTATATTGTAGATGGTTTTAGTCGAATCCCGACCGAGTTTGCCGGTTCTACATGGTACAGTAATGTACACGGCGAGGTCCTGTTTACTGACACAGAGGTACAAAACTGGAGGGTGAACGTACCAGGTAATTCTACCTTAACGTGGAAAGTCCTAGATGATATTAACTTAGAGTTGTTATATTGTAGATGGTTTCAGTCGAATCCCGGTAGACTTTGCCGATTCTACATGGTACAGTAATGTACACGGCGAGGTCCTGTTTACTGACACAGAGGTACAAAACTGGAGGGTGAACGTACTGGTCATTCTACCTTAACATGGAAAGTCCTAGATGATATTAACTTAGAGTTGTTATATTGTAGATGGTTTCAGTCGATTCCCTACAGAGTTTGTAGGTTCTATACTCAGACGACGGTGGGAGATCAAAATTCGTAACTACAGCTTGAAAAAGCTGTAGTTACGAGGTTTTGATTCGCCACCGTCGATTGAGTATGGCCTATTTTACTGTAATTGTAGATGGGTTCAGTCGAGTCCCGACAGAGTTTGCCGGTTCTACATAGTATAGTAATGTACATGGCGAGGTCCTGTTTACTAACACAGATGTACAAAACTGGAGGGTGAACGTACCCGGTCATTCTACCTTAACGTGGCTCATAGTGTATGATATTAACTTAGAGTTGTTATATTGTAGATGGTTTCAGTCGAGTCCCGGTAGAGTTTGCCGATTCTACATGGTACAGTAATGTACATGGCGAGGTCTTGTTTACTGACACAGATGTACAAAACTGGAGGGTGAACGTACCAGGTCATTCTACCTTAACGTGGCTCGTGGTGGACGATACGAGATTCAACAGCACTGGTGGATATATCATATTCAGGTTAAGATACATGCATGCATTTGTTTTATTTGTGAAAGATAACTTTGACATATGTACATATCTCAGCCAGAAAACGTGTACATAATTATGAACCAAATGATCATCATAGTGCATTTTCTGAGTAACAAACCAAACAAATACTTGAAAATAACCGAAGAACTTCTTTTTCAAATAAGAAATACATTTTAAACGTCTTTTATAGATGTATTTATGCGGTTGTTTGAAGGGAAATTGGAATTTGAAAATAGCCAAGCGTTTAAGAAAGGAAAAGCCCCTCTGCTTATTTCTGGTTTAAAGTATTGAAAAGCAATTGAAATGATCATAACCAAGAAAGTAGTATTTTATACTTTGATTAATACATGGGACATAAAACAATTGCTGATGATATGACGATTATTTTCAGATCGTCCAGTAACTATACGATCTCTGGAACAGACTACTTTGCCTACATGTGTGTCAACTTATACAGTATTCAGGAAAACTTGTATACTTATTACAGTTTACATGGTATGTCGTATAGAATACTAACTTAAACTTGCGAAACAAAGTTGATACATGACACAAAGAAGCTATACCACAGCGTATACTGTCTAATTTAGATTCATGTTGTTTAAAATAGCAATTAATGCCACGTTTCAACTCTTTGTACAAGCAATGGCGATTTTAAGGACTTTCAGACCTTTGGGTTTTTTTGCATATATTTATACGAGTACAATAAATGGCAAACAACCGAAGTCACACAGAGACACTGCTTTTACGAGTTAGAATAATGATGTCTACAAAAACAAAGCAGATTTTTTTTACATTTTCTAAAAAAATCTTTTAAAAGCAGTTGGTAAAAAATTATCTGCTTCCAAACAAAATCTTAGTTAGTCGTCAATAACTTTTTTGTCTGCTAACTTTTAAAAAAAAGTTCTTCCACGTGCATATAATTTTTTGGCATTTTCCAAATTCTTTGCTTCAAATCGGTCTCGTATTAGCAAAATTATTGAAGATTTTCTGCGATTGTTAAGTCACGTGATTCCCCAGCCATGTACGATTCTACACGTTTTATGTTTTTAATTTTTCTACAGCAACAGAGAGTCAGTTCGGCAACGAGAGGGTTTTGTTACTCGAATCTGGCTGTGTCGAATATTTCCAGAATGTTTGTGACATGAAGTTTGTTCCTAATGCAGATGATATACATATCATGGCTAGAAAAGGTAGATCTATATCACTCCAAAAAACGTAAAAATGCGTAAATCTACCATTACTCAAGATGCACATAGGGATATATATACTCACCGTCATAAAAAAGTAGCCACTTTTCAAATAGCCCCAATTTTCACAATTCTTTATGTCTTTTTGTTTTTACACATTCATACGCATTCCCAATAATTCCTTTTTAGACCACAATGCTTAAATGCTTTCAACGTGCCCGGAAAGATGTTTAGTTGCCATGTAGCTTCAAAACAGTATTTGACGCTGTTGAAACACAAACAAAAGTTCCATTTCAATTTTACAGACAACTGTTCCGTATATATGATAGAGATCTATGAAAATTTAGTACTACCAGCATAGCATTTTCAAAATGTTGATAATAACCGGAAATGGTTGGTGGGTAAAGTGAATCAAAACATTTTCTTATATTGGAACATGCTATAGAGCAAACAGAAACAAAATTTCAATGAATAGAGCATTTGAGAGGAAATTAGAGGCTGATTGGGCTAAAACCGGAAACCGCCATTTTGCAAGGGTCTTTGGGTGTAATGAAAATCGCTTATTAGTTACTTTAAGCACATACCCTTGTTCATTTTTGCCCCTTTTCTAGCCCTATGTGTGACCGTGAATTTCAGTTACGGATTTCCTGGAACTACTGCCAAGCTACCAAACCTAATATGATAATTCGACTGCTTTCGATACTTTCACTAAAGTGTTTTAACTTGCCATGCACCAATGTGTTGTATCTAGGGATGGGAACGAATACCAAGATAGATATTCGAATATTCGTTTTAAATATTCGAATATATTCGAATATTCGTTTTCGGGGCTTGAAAAAAAATGTCTATGTGCAGCATGTCCAATCATAACCTTATAAAATTGTTTGATATGAGAACAACGCAAGACATTCCAATATTTTTTTCACACAAGTCTTTTTTATTTGTAAAGAACGTTTTTCCTGTACGGAGATTTTTTTAAAAAATTTATTCACTTTTTACTGACAGACATTTTCCTTTCGTGGCTTGGAGATAAAAATGCAAAATTTTGCTAGTCTGCATCATCATTATACTGCTTTTCGATTATCAAAGCCCTACTAATTTTTTTTCTCTCTCTCTTTTTGAAGGACGGAAACTCACACTTTTTAAAAAAAAAAAAAATATGGTAAATATCAATCATAAAGTAAAAAGTTAAACTACGAGGAATAGAACTTCTGACTGGACAAAACAAATTCTCTAATGATTTGTCAATGAAACAGTCAGTTTCGCATATGCAGCTTGTAAACCTTGTATAAATTTAAAGGTGCTAGAATTATCGGATTAAGAATGGTATATATCTGTCACAATGGTATATGCCCGGTACATGTATCGTCTTGACAGGTGTCAAAACGCAGTATTAAGACTGCAGTCATATCTCCTTTCAACAAATTGCTACTTTTTCTATCGACTCCTGTTTCTTTAAATCTCAAAGCACAGAGTAAATTATTTATCATTATCAAAATGAATATTCGAATACACAATTTGCATTCGAATATTCGCCGCAAAAACGAATATTCGAATATTCGGATATTCGTTCCCACCCCTAGTTGTATCTATTTTTTAAAAGCGCGTTTATAAATTAACCTAAAATTGCCGACCATTAGCATTAGACAAGTGGCTACTCTCTTATGACGGGGAGTATACATGCCACCTATAAGTTTCTGTTTAGGCTATCTATTCGTTGTCATACTTTAGCCTATCTTGATATTTATTCTGAAGACCAAACCGGCAAATTTGTTATATATTGATTCGGTCGGCACAATCCCTTCAGCCAATCAAAAACGTCGTCAGTCATACAGCGCGCACCTGCACTCAATCGATGGAGGTGAAAGCTTCGGTCTTTTTCCTTAAAGCATTACCAACTTTCAGCATTAATATCTCGAGGACTACGCCCAATTATTAAAAATGCATTGATAGTTAGAAAGTTTAAATCACATTCTTTAAAAAAAGAGTTTTGTTTATGAATTTTTACGATGGATTTTTGAAATATTCTGCCTCAAAAATGGTGTCCCGTAACGATAAAGACCGAGGTAGTACCCTCGATGAAAAAACGAAAGTGAGGCTATGACGTCATGCCGACTGATTCTATACATGTATTCCTATACCATTTTTAGAAATAATTATTTCTGTTATACAATTTCTTTGATAGATAGGCCTAATTGCCTATATGATTGTTAATCAAAATAATTTATTTTCATGTAGAAAGTGACAAATTTCGATCGTGTCCCGATCAACTGCGGACTCAGATTGGATTTACCGCGCAATCTACTGATTCAACTAACTTATGTGTGGGTCTGAGTAACCATCTTAATGGATGCCAAGACAAAACGAAAATACATACACCAACCAGGCTAAATCTTAATTTACCTAAAATCACACAACAAGCCATCCGATTGGCCGAGACATACGTCTCGTCCAAACCGATGACATGTAATGTAATTTAAAATTATTGTCGAATACGACCCCACATCGCCTCCGCGTTTGGATATCCGCCTGTTTCTTTATTTTCATGTAGGAAGTGATAACTTTCGATCGTGTCCAGACCAACTGCGGACTCAGATCGGATTTACCGCGCAATCTACTGATTCGACTAACTTATGTGTTGGTCTGACTAACCAACTGAATGGATGCCAGGACGCCACAAAAATACAAGTGACTTCTGCGTGTGGATACCCGCTTGTTTTCTCTGGTAGGTATACTTTATCAACCGTAACATTGTACATAACTGGCAATTTTAATTTGAAATTATGATTTTGGGTAGCTTGTTGCACACAGTCAAAACGTTTCAATCTTTTTAACTAACGATGGTATACCTTCGTCTATGTCCGGGCGTCATCCATGGCAACGGAAATTGGCGAGGAATTCTCTCGTCAATTTACGTTGCCACGGATGACATCCTTAGTTGCAAGAATTGTTTGGTACCTAGTGATAGATGGATTGTCTGGTTTATTCTGCATATAATAGAGACAAACTAGCGTTCATAAGCAATAAACAATTTGTTCTGTGTTTCAGCAAATGGGTCTCTGTCGTGCCTCACGGAACAAGCGTCTGGTAATGATGGGGTGGTCTATTTACTGAACATGGATGATACAGTTGATGGCGTCAATACATTCAGGTTCTCTTGTATGGTATGAGTATCTTTCAATATCACTACCAGTCGTCAAATAACGAAAGTTGCTTGTCAATATATCAGGTTTAAGAATTATAAATAAGTAGCTCTGTTCCTCAATACCTTGATTTTTTTTATCATCAATGCGGAAAATATAGATACATGTAGCCTATAAAGAATTGATAACTTACCATCGAAGCAGTTTTGATAGTAAAGAGTACGGTTAATACAAATTCTGTGTCTATTAGCACCTAGAATCGAATATCGCTGCTTTCTTCAAAAATCTATGCTTAGTTCCATAAATAAGTGTGCACTTACTTTTGTTTTATTTCTTCCTTCATTTTTCAGTAATCATAAAATAGTTTGCTATCAAATTATAGCTTATAGTTTCAACTAAATGTCAGACATTTAAAATTTGGGCAAGATGACGATTTATGTTTGTTTTCCTAAGATTAAATGAAGGAGGTACGAAAATAAAAGTTGCAAAAGTACACAAAAACTGGTCAAATTAGAATTTTGTTCATCTTCAGTTAAACGGAATTATTCATTCAATACTAATCAATATTGATTTTAATAGTAATTTCTTAACAAAAGCAATATTGAAGTTCTTCTCTTTCCATCTTTTGCATGCATTTGGATCCCATTTAGGTAACATCCCAATTGGTCTACTCCCATTTCGTCTACTGTCTTTTTAGTGCCTTGAGTCCCAATTCGTCTACTGTCCCAACTCGTCTACTTCCATGTCAAATCATCAATTAACAACATCAATTTTTGTTTTAAAATATGAATTTAAGTCAATATATTAAAAAATGAAATAAAAATGCAAACATTTTGATAAAAATCATATGATATCATATTGATATACAAAGTATAGAAGAGTAGACGAAATGGGACTTTTGTCAAAAATAGTAGACGAATTGGGAGTAGACGAATTGGGAGTAGACGAAATGGGATTAAACCCCCATTTAACATGTGAGGGAACATTAAGGAAGGAACGTCCAATAACAGTGAAACATCAGCAATATCCAGGATTTTGCTGCTTCACTAACCCAAGAATAAAATAACATTCCAAATGTAGTGTTGTTGCGTTGTTTGAGATCCATGCGACCGCCATATACTCCAGTGTATTGGCAGCATATGTGGCCATACAAGATATTGAAAAACTAGAAAGACCTGAAGGTCTTGAGTCGCTCCACAGGCCTGAATTTCTTGTGGTTTACTATAAAAAAATTTGACAAATTTATCTAAATGCTTAAACTGATATATTTTAAAATTCTTGTGATTCTTAGAGCAGAAACAAAGTAAAGAGAAGCAATTATGTGGTCAAAGCAAAAAGAAGGTAAATGATTGACTAATATTTTGGGGATTTTTAGAGTGATGATAAAATTGAAAAATGTCATTATGCCAAATTCAAGGGCACATAATTCAATATGTGAGTTGATAATTGTGGTAGACTAAGGGAAGTAACTTTTGATATGAGCAATTTAAAGTTCTGTAAGAGTTGTTTTTCTTTACGATAATTAGTTCAAGAAGTTGCGTTAGTGCAAGTAACATAGTGGTCATGAAAATAGAGACATTCTGATCTAAAAATATGATTTTGACTTGATAATTTATGTCTTGAACACCACAATAATCAAGCTGAATATTAAACTCGAGCAAGATCTTATGGTCTGTCCAAATGTTGTCAGTATTAATCTATATATGTGGCCACAAAAGTTAAAAAAGTGTTGAAAACTGAAATTTTGTCAATTTCTAGGGCACATAACTCACATTGTAGTAATGCAATCATCCTGAAAATTACACAAAAGCAAGATCTTAATGTCAACAAGATTCTGTCCAAATATCATCTTGATTGGTTAACAATTGTGGTTGTTAGAGTGAAAACAAAGTCGAAAATGGAAATTTTGTCAAATTCAAGGGCACATAACTCATGATGTAAAATTCCGATCAAGCTGAAAATTAAACCCAGGCAGGATATCATGCTTATATATATTCTGTCCAAGTTTTGGCTTGATTGGTTAATATTTGTAGATTTTAGAGTAAAAATAAAGTCAAAACCAGCTTTTTTTTACATTCAAGGGCAGATAACTCAAGTTATTCTAGTTCAATCCAAACTAATTGTAGGAATCTGAGAGAGGGTCACCCAAGGATCATTCCTGTGAAGTTTGGTTGAAATCCATCCAGTAGTTTCTGAGGAGATTTTTAAAGAAAAAGTTTACGGACGCACGGACGGACGGACGGACGCACGGACGGACAGACGCACGACGGACACACCGCTATGACAATAGCCCGCTGGCCTGAAAGGCCAGTGGAGCTAATAACTCCAATTAATTTCCTGTAATCAAAATTTAAATGTGACCAGTTTTTGTTTACTTTGCAACTTTTATTTTTATACCACCTCAAATCAGACTAAGCAAAACAAATTTAAATGGTCTTTTTGGCAAACTTTAAAGAGTTTGACTTTTTCTCCAATCTCTTAGCTACTGTATGATAACAAACTGTTTTATTTTTAGTTAAGAATCGAAAGAGAAATGAAACGAAATAAAGTGCACACTATTTTATGGAACTGAGTATAGTATCTGCCGCTTAAAACAAGCTGCAGATACGGTTTTTGCCGAAAAGCGATGATGTATGAATTTATGTCCAGAACCACCATCACAAGCCAATGATTCTACCTTTACTTTGTTCATTACGAACAAGAAACAAAGTGGAGGTAGAATTCTTGGCTTGCGAAGATGGTCTATTAAACTCTAGGTAATCTCATCAGACGGAACCATAATGAGTGTGGTACCACAAAGATGCGTGTCCGGTCATACTTCAACCAGCTTTCCTGTATCTACAACTGTTGGACAGAGGCTGTTTCTAAAAACTAAAGGTAGATCTACACTTATGAATCAAACAACAAACTACCAGTTTGAGAGACTTTTCAATATGATAAGCTCAAGTTTTTGCCACAATAAGAGAGCGAGCCAAAAGAAGGCAGTGTATGCTAAGAGCAGACTGCTCGTCTGTACAGGCTAATTTTAGTCTATTGTCTACCAAGGCTTTGGTCACAACTTTAATTAACGTGAACAGCATGGGAAGGGTTAAGTTTTAAATTCATAGAAAATATATATCGCAATGAAAGAGTTGAACCATAATTTTGAATTGTATGAAAACATAATGTATGTATTTTCAACATCTAATACGATCTTGTCTCCATGTAAAGTTAACAATAATATTCGATCTTTGTTGCCATTGTTCTGTTCTGTTCTTCTTAGCCACCAACAAAGGCGAGCCCTAGCAGGATTGCTAGGTGTCACGTTTAAATCCAAATTATTTACGAATATAAACACATTCACCACATATTATTTAAACAGTTTTTGCATTTGTTTTCCCTTATACACATTTGTTCCATATGACGATACACACAATCAACTATACGCAGTGAACAAAGTCCAGTTCAAACAAATGTGCAACGATTTTCGTTATTTTTTCACTAATTTCTACTTCTGCACTAAATTACAAATACATTATGTTTTTAATTTTAAATACTTTAATTGCTATACTTAAATATTGTTTTCTAATTATTTTTTTCAGCTGCTTGTCGTAAGTATAGAAATAATATCTGATTTTGAGGTTTCATAATAAAGCATTTTTATCTCCATCTTTCATTCAACATTTATATAATAGTAAGATTTTTGTAAACAAAATCACACACAAACTAAGGCACATATTTTTGCAAGTATACGCAGCGCCTAATTTATAAAATTGACCACATTGAAAATGATGCACAGTTTCGAAATTGGGCAAAGTTCCGTGCCCGGTTTCGAAAGTAAGCACGCGCTATTTCGAAATTGGGGAAAAAATTGGCACTACAGTATACATTACTTATTTTGAAGCACAATTGTACAGCTATGTCTATGGTCTATGTGCACGAAGACGTTGTTTTGCCTATTAGTAGAATTTTTATATCAATCATTTTTTATATTTAAGTTCTCATCTTCGCTAATTTTCATCAATTATTTTACATAATTATATACGGACTTAAAGTCATCATTTAATCATATAATAATCGGAATTCATTGTCTAATACCATCGTCGCTTTTCAACAACAAGAGCCGTCAGAGACGGACAATGCTCCCCGAATAAGGCATTGTCACAATAAATGTATGCCATGCAGAGCTAACATAAAGCTAGCAAATGTTAAGCCCCCTTTTTGCATGACATAATTCTTATAACCAAATTTCACATAGTTTATTGTCAAGGGCATCTGATTTACTACTCAAATATGAAATTTCATCAAATTCTGACCATTAGACTAAGAGAAATTAGAGAAAAACTGTATTTTACCTTAAGTCCCCTTTTCCCATGACGAGGCCTCAAATCCAAAAACCGGGAAAAGTACATCGGCATTGTCATAGGGAGTTCACATGGTAAGTTTCATTTGATTTGGCCCAAGGGTTATGGAGACGGACGGACGGAATGACGGACGGACAGGACGGACGGACGGACAAAGCGGCGACTATATGCTCTCCCTTCGGGGAGCATAAAAACCTCGTATCTGCAGCTTGTTTAAAGCTGCAGTTACGAGGTTTTTGTTGAAAAGCAGCAACACGACCCATTTCAGAAACCAATGTGCGGACCGTCTACGATCAGACCAATTCTCTATGGATCAAGATCGGCATTCCAGTGGGGATAGTGGTGCTGTTTATAATCGTCGTGATTATAATCATGTTCATCGTCTGCTCGAGAATCAGACGTAAACAAATGTACGCTGACCGGGAGAAGGCAGACGGACACAAGAACGGAAAACTGCCGCCCAAACGACAGATTGTGTATATCCAGAAAGTCCCGGCAGAGCTCGTGAAAGACATGGGGCCCAAAATTGAGTTTCCTGGCAAGATGGATGCGATCGAGTATCCGAAAAAGACTAATACGAAACTGTAATACATTGTCATTCCTTATCCCTACGTCCATCAATATCGAATTTCCTGATTATCAGCAATTTCTTCTCTCAGTGTTTTCCAAAATCATTTCTAGCATGTAAGCCAAAATTAGGCCATATCAGGATGAAAGGGTAAGGAAATACTGTATTTGTTGGATGCTATATGATAGATTGAATGGGATATACATGAAAGCATGCTAATATCTTGTCTATCTCATAAGTATCTTGCATTATCTACATTCATTCTAACCCTTTCCAAACAAAATATAGATCTAGTTCCAATATATTCATTAAAGATTGTGGATCATGCAGACGACAAAATGGATGTTGATAAAGGTAGGAATTGTGTACAAGATAGTGTAAAAAATATTGAGACTAAAGAGAAAATACTTGTTATCAGCATTTTTTCTTTTGCCTTTCTTAGTGTATTAGTGTCAAAATTTCAGATTGATCCAAATTCAAAGATGATGCAGACACCAACTTCAAGCGACTGAAATTTTACATGTTAGGGTCTTCCTGGGTTGAAAATATTGTGGAAAATGAAGAAATTGCTTGTCACAAGCAATTTCTTCATTTTCTACAATGTTTTCAAAAGTCTTTATCCTGTGGGGCATCAAAAGGTATCATTATTTGGGTATGGGTTAAGACAGCAGATGGTAAACTAAATGTTCAGTTAAAATACTTAAATGTATCAAACAAATTCTATTTCCTTTCATAAACTTTTAGAAAAGATCTAGTATTTCAAAATATTAGGTGCAAAAGATTTCAATAAACATACAAACATATACATGTAGATCTACCCAACATAAGTGTTTATTCGGAAATATGTTTTAACCCTTTCACAAACAACACAATTTTAAAGTGGTCCAATTTGACAGCTGCTGCAGATGACAAAACTGGTGTTGATAACAAAGGGATTATGAAAATGTTAGCACAGAAAATATTGAGACAAAAGAAGAAAATGCTGACAATAAGCTTTTTCTTCTTTACTTTCAATATTCTCACAATCCTTAGCTTGAAGCCTTCATATAAGGGATGTCAAATCCCTTGTTTGTGAAAGCATTGAAGTAAATATTCCCGGACATAATAGAAAAGCACACATGGAAATTTTCTTGCAAACAAAGTTTTTTAGTAAGTTTAAATTTGTATCACAATTATATTTAACAATTCATTTTTAAGAAACAACTTTCCAATATTATTCACAAACAATAATAGACATCATGACTAAGCAACTGCACATAAGAGAAATACACAAAATCCCAAAGTAAATGGATAGACGAACAAACACATGTAGGGACAAACACACATGGATAGACGGAAAGAAAGACAACTATCTGGATAAATTAACACTGGAATAAAGGTATTATAACATACCTGATTAACACAGAGCTACAGATAATAGAGACTAATGGCTTTTCAAAATACAATATTTCATGTATTGTTCACCAAACCCCATGCTGTGGGTTGTCATTGGAATCATTGGATTTCAATTTGATTAGCAGGTGGTTAAATGCCGTTTTCAACTGCTATCGTCATATCAAAGTAGCTGGAGCACCTAACCATGGATTCCTGCTGTGTCTCATATCGGTACTATCACAAAATCCTAATTATAAATCACCTCAATGAGATGATTCAAATGAGTAGCCACAACAAAGGGTTTGGATTTGAAATAACAAATTTAGAATGCCTTTAGTTTATCCCTTCTTATTGGTAAGCTCTGTTAAAGCACAAGAAAAAATACATTGACCTTTGTCAATCTGAATAAATCACTTGTTCTGATTAACAACATGTATGCAGTATAGACTTACACCGTACTTATTTCTATACAAATTAAATAAACAGATGCAAAATATGGATTAAACCTGGATAAATGGCACTGGAATATCAAAGGTTCTATAATAAACCTATAATAATTCAATAAGTTCTAAATACAAAATATTTTAAATGCATACATAACATCTTTAAAAGTATAGGCTAGCAAACATAAGTTCTTGGCAAAAACGATTGATCAAAGATTTGGTAAAAGGACCCTATAGTCCGGTCTAGATATTATGGCAGATGTTTACAAAATCAACTTATATAAGCAACATAATATCGAACTCTTAAACTACTGTAATTTTGCATACTATAGTTCAAATGTTGCATGTGTCTCACACCTGCAAGATTTAAACCAATGCATGCAAAATTGTAATGATATGATGAACACTTTTTACATAGGTAAAATTTGTAAACATGTTCCATAATATTGCAACTAAACTATAATAGTATTTGGGACCAAAACGACTGATCTTGATTCATGTTGGTCACGAGTGCCTTACAGACTCTTTTGAAGATCCCAGTTAAAGAACATCCAAAATCAATTATTCGCTGTTTTGTAATAATTCATGTCTTCAGGAAAAAGCAGACACTATACGGTAGTTCACATCTAATAAGATTCATGCAATGTTAGACCTGTTTGTGCGATGTCATAAATATTTGTAACAGACTAAGCCTAAAAGGACACATTAAGAGGTAAGAAAAAGGGCACTTTCCAATGTTTGCGATGTTGCCCGAAAAATTCAGACATTGCATGAATCTCATTGGAATGGACTACCTGAAATCAACAATCAAATGATACATACTAACAAGAGCTGTCCGAAGACAGCGCGCTCGACTTTCTAAGTTGCTAGGTATAAAGTGGGCATAACTCCAAATAGAGTGGTCCCAGGGTCATGGGCCCTAATAGTAAGGTAGAGGGTGTGATGGTGAATGAGTATTCCAAGTTTGGGTTGAATCCCTTTGATAGTATGGAAGTTATTGATGTTTGAAAAAACTTTAACCTTGGTTGCAACGCCAATGCAGACGCCCGGGTGACAGTATAAGATCTCATTTTCTTCGAAAAGTCGAGCTAAAAACTGCTTATCTTACAAAATGTATTCATATTAAGCCTCTTGAGTATCCAAATATTATTTTACAGGTATGCAATGTAGATCTAACCCATTGCTAGATGGCAAAACTTAAAACTGGTTCAAATTCAAAGATGCTGCAGACAACAATTTCCAGTGAATAAAATTTCACATTTTTTGGTCTTTCTATGTAGAAAACATTGTTGGACATAAAGAAATTGCTTGTTACAAGCAATTTCTTATATTTCACATTGTTTTCCAAATTCTTATCTTGAGGTGCATCAAAAAGCTTCATAATTTATGTCGTAATCTTAACCCTTTCCCAAACAAAACCTGGTTTTGACATCCCTAAAAGAAAGGCTTTGGAAAACAGTGAGGCAAAAGAAGAAAATGCTGATAGTCAGCATTTTCTCCTTTTGCCTCAATGTTTTCTGTGCTGTAATATTCACAAATTTTACCTTTTGGAACATCTATTTTGTCGTCTGCAGCAACTTTCAAATTGATCCACCCCAAATTTTGTCGTTTGGGAAAGGGTTAAACTGTCTGTAATCTATCACAGAAAAGCTTCATAGTTCTCGTTCTGTCCTTCCTCTTGATTATCTTCCACAGATCTTGCAGAGTCTTTCTCGTTCTTCCTATGGGCCAGATCTTCCATAGTTAACAACATAGTTGCAATAATCTGCTGTAAATTTAGTCATTGACTTAGATTATGACCTTGACCTTCAATCTCTTGTTTGGAAAGAGTTAGGATGAGAATGCACATCTGTGTACCTTCTCAAATATTGTTCTAGACTGTCTTTAACCTGTTGCCATATAACATAGACCAACAAGATAAAGGCTTCAGAAAACATTGTAGAAAATGAAGAAATTGCTTGTGACAAGCAATTTCTTCATTTTCCACAATGTCTTCTACCAAGAACGACCACAAAACTTGTAATTTGATCACTTGAAAATGTTTTCTTAATTTCGCTGGCTGTCAAGAAAAAGGTTAAACAATCACAGAAAAGCTTCATAGTTCTCATTCTCCCCTTCCCTGGCTGAGTCTTTCTCATTCTTCCTATGGGCCAAATCCTCCATTGTAAATTCTGCAATACTCTCCTGCAAACTATGACCTTGACTTTGACCTTGACTTTCATCATGACCTTGACCTTCGGAGTCTCGTTTGGCTTGAGTCTCATCTATCACCGTTACCATGTCTTGACTTGCTTCTGATTGGTTGATATCCTCTTTGCTGAAACCAGATGAGGTCATTGAAACTAGATGCATTTTGTCGCTGCTTTGTGAAGTGCTAGACCTATCTTTGGTATAAAACTTTTCGTTAGATTTCACTTTCTTCTTCGGCATTTTCAGGATTGGTACAGCGCTTTTTGATCTTTGCTCGATTCTAACTTGGTTTCTGTTGGAGGATATAAGTGGATCTCGCTCAGAATTTGGATTTTCATCTTCATCCATGCTGCTTTCTGATTTGGAAGGAAATTCTAACTGAAATCTTGGGTGATGTGATTCCCGTTTAGCATGTCTCGTTTGATTCTCGTGTATAACACCACCATTCGGTAGATACGAATCTTCTTCTTCCTCTTCCTCAGGGAGATGTTCTTCTGTAAAACTCTGCATGAATTTGTCCAGCAGCCCCGACTCATACATCATCTGTGATACGACACTGTCATTACGCGTCATGCTACGCTGGATATCCGACGGTGGCATGGATTCATCTTCCTCGGGTATAACATCAAACGTGCTGACAGAATCCACATTGATGATATCCCTCTGACCGTCCATACTACGCTGACGTAACAAACCAAACTTCGACCTCGATTCCATGTCCATAGAATCATCTGACAGATCACTGTGATTAGACTCGAGAATCACGACAGATCTGACGGAACTCTCACTGTCTGTTCTCAGTCGTCTATTATTCGCATCAGTCTGTGTATTAGACTCAATCTCCGCTTCCATCCCCCGCAGCTCTATCACAGCCGATCTGAACAACTGCCAGTCACCGAACTTCATCTGCAGACAATCACGTAGTTGATCCAGGTCACACTGCACTAGGACCAGGCCGTTAATGTTGTTTTCTGTGATGGTCTGCTGGTATTTGGGAAGGTTCAGAATGTTAATGCCCTCTATACGAGCGAGTAGAGAACAGACTTGGTTAGTCACCATCTTGCTGAGTAGGTCTTTTTCTGTATAGCCCTGGAATTAAAAGAGGATTTGTTAATCCTTTACCAAACGGCAAAATTTAGGGCTGGTCCAAATTCAAAGATGTTGCAGACAAAAATTTCAAGTAAATGGAATTCAACTTTTTTTTGGTCTTTTTGCCTACAAAACACTGTGGTAAATGAAGAAATTGCTTGTCACAAGCAATTTCTTCATTTTCCACAATGTTTTCCAAAGCATTCACCTTGAGAGGCATAAAAAAGTGTCAATGTTTGTGATGGTCTGCTGGTATTTAGGCAGATTCAGAATATTGATGCCCTCTATACGAGCGAGTAGAGAACAGACTTGGTTAGTCACCATCCATCTTCGCTAGCCAAGGTTGAACCCACCTACGTTTGTATTCACCCTTGGCGGATTTAGATATTTCAGACTGGTCTAAATTCAAAGATGTTGCAGACAACTAATTCAAGTAAATGGAATTCAACTTTTTTTGGTCTTTTTGCCTAGAAAATATTGTGGGAAATGAAGAAATTGCTTGTCACAAGCAATTTCTTCATTTTCCACAATGTTTTCTAAAGAATATATTTTGAGAAACGTCAAAAAGCGTCATGTTTGCGAATGGTCTGCTGATATTTGGGCAGGTTAAAAATGTTGATGCCTTCTATACGAGCGAGTAGAGAACAAACTTGATTAGTCACCATCTTACTGAGTAGGTCTTTCTCTGTATAGCCCTGGAATCAAGAGACTTTCTGTAAATATCTGTTTAAGAACTAAATTGCATTTGAAATCAAATGAAGTTTTGTGAACCCATCACCAAATTTTGGACAGGTCCAAATTGAAAAATTTGGCAGACGACAATTTCAGGTGAATAGAATTTTATATTTTTTGGTATTTTTGCATAGAAAATATTGTAAGAACAGAAGAAATTTCTTGTCACAAGCAATTTCTTCATTTTCCACAATGTTTTCCAAAGCATTTATCTTGAGACGCGTCAAAAAAACATGAATGTTTGTGAATGGTCTGCTGGTATTTGGGCAGGTTAAGAATGTTGATGCCTTCTATACGAGCGAGTAGAGAACAGAATTGGTTAGTCACCATCCATCTTCGCTAGCCAAGGTTGAACCCACCTACGTTTGTATTCACCCTTGGCGGATTTAGTCCGATTTTCTTGAAATCGCGAAGCGCCGCTCAGCGGTTGTTTTTCTGGTTGTTTACGTCCATTATTGATGACGTCATTAACGCGCATTGTCTTTCGCGTCATATGTCATGCGGATTATGTAAAAGTTAGCTGCTTTTTTGGTCTCATTGTCGAAAGTATAATAATTCGTCGATTTAAGTTAGGGAATTCCTGTCTATTGCAGTGAAATTCTTAGGAAAAATCGCCCATCTTCGCTTTTTGAGTTGCAAATGCAATGCTTTTTCCCGCCCGTTGTCATGATTTGGTTACTCATAACAAATGTATCAGTCGACAATCTGATTGGTTCCAGCGAGACCTCGCTGGAACCAATGAAAACGCTTTCCAGGACACCAAGAAAATCGGACTAAATACGCCAAGGGTGAATACAGAAACGACGTTACGTCGTAGATGTCACCCTTGGCTTGCGAAGATGGTCACCATCCTGCTGAGGAGGTCTTTTTCTGTATAGCCCTGCAAATTGGACCAATTTTGAAAATATTTGTTTAGTAACACAATTACTATAGATTTTTACATGCTTCAAAATTCATATAGGCCATGGGCCGAACCCCAAAAAAGGCTTCTAAAAAAAAGTTTGCTTCAGGCTAAAGGGTGAATACATAAACTATATATCAAAATAATCCCCATCATCTCCTGATTACAAAACAACATTGTTTACCCTAAAGTATGTGGTCACTATAAAGTAATTTGACTTTGAAATACTAGGTAAAGTGTACCTATATCCGGATACAACATAAATTCGGATAAATGGCTTTATGTGTCAAACTGCTGATATTTTTCACAAATTTGTTAGTCCAAAAGTTGTTCGAGCTACTGTTTGACTGTAATGCCAGGTTTTGACATCCCAGTATGGTTAGTAAAACGTGATAACGAAACTATTTTCTGTAATATGCATTTTCTCCTTCGCCAAGAAGGTTTTACACATTTTAGCACACAAATCTTCTGCTCTGTGGTGCACTTATTTTGTTACTTTGTAACATTTATATTTTGGACCAGTCTGATATTCATGAATGTCAATCAAAGTGGCAACAACAGATGGGTTGTGGTGAAATATAGGCCCTATCTGTTATCGACAGGTCTTAGGTTGAGACTCATACAACCTAAGTTTCTAGTTACACATTCCTTTAACATTTTCCCAAACAAGATCGGGTTTTAACGACCTTATAAGAAAAGGCTTGGGAAAACATTGAGGCAAAAGAAGAAAATGCTGATCATCAGCATTTTCTCCTTTTGCCTCAAAATTTTCTAGGTTTTATATTTCATAAACCAACTCTTTATCAACCCATATTTTTCACTGCAGCAGCTTTTGAACATAGCAACGAGACTGGCTACCGTCCCACTAACTTGTTGTTTGGGTAAAAGCAGTTTAATCCATTTCCAAAAGGCATGCATTTGACACTTTTCATTAAAAAGCCTTGGGAAAACATTGAGACATAAGAAAAAATGCTGATAATCGGCATTTTCTCCTCAATATTTTCTGTGCTTTAACACAACAAAGTGCCATCTTTATTCAAAATCTATTTTGTCGTTTGATGCATCTTTCAGATTGTGCAACCCTACAATTATTTTTTATTTTGGAAAGGATTAAGCATCTCTTGCAGGAGTGCGAACGCAAACAGGAAATCCAAGCCAACAGCTGTTCATCCAACATAGGTGGAGAAAATGATGAGGCAAAAAAGAAGATGCTTGTTAGCTTACTTATAATCTTATAAGATAACAAAAGTATTTTAGATCCTCAAAATTAAGAAAAATAAAATATATGGTTGTTAGTTATATTTCAACACACCAGAAAGACAGGAAAATGATAGTGACTGGGACATAATTGTCTCGTCCATGTATAACCACGGTGTATAATCACGTGATGCAATAATTACTGAATATCTTCAATAACTTTGTTAATATGGAACCGATTTGAATTCGGTTTAAAGCAGAGAATGTGGACAGATCTCATGCATACAATGGACATGGTTGATTTTTGAAAAATCAAATGATAAAAAAGTTATTGAAGATAAACCAAAATTTTGGTTTATCTTCAATAACTTTTTTGTCAGTTGATTTTTGAAAATCTACGACATCCATGTTATTCCTGACATTTTTCCACCTTCTCTGCTTCAAATCGAATTCAAAGTGGTCAAGTATTGACAAAGTTATTGAAGGTTATCGGAAATTCTAGATCATGTGATAATACACCGTGATAATTGCAGTTCACATTATTTTAGTGAAACATTAAATCATCAAAATACTTGTTTTTAACCCTTTCCCAAACAGCAAAATTAAGGGTTGTCCAATTTGAAAGCTGCTGCAGACGACAAAACAAATTATATCAAAGGTAAAAAATGTGTATTGTACAGCATGAAAAATATTGAGACAAAAGGAGAAAATGCTGATTACCAGTGTTTTCTTCTTTTGTCTCAATGTTTTCCTAGTGTTACCTAATAGAAACGTTATATACCGGTCTTGTTTGGGAAATGGTTAAATTGGTCTAAGGTTCAGAAACTTTGATGGTAATTAACAGTCATAAACTATAATGTTACAGTTATTTTAACATTTAACCCAATACCAAACGACAGAATTTTAGACTTGCCCAAATTCAAAAATGTTGCAGACGACAATTTGAAGTGAATGAAACTGAATACATTTTGGTGTTTCTGTGTAAAAAAGCACTGTGAGAAATGAAGAAATTGCCTTTTAACCCTTTCCCAAACAAGACCTGGTTTTGACGTCCCTGGTATAAATGGCTTGGGAAAACATTGAAACAAAAGAAGAAACTGCTGATGACCAGCAGTTTCTCCTTTTGCCTCAATGTTTTCTATGTTATAATTTACACAAAACCAGTCTTTTTAACATCTATTTTGATGGCTGCCTTAGCTTTTGAAATTGATTAGCTGTATATTTTGCTGTTTGGGAAAGGGTTAACAAGCAAGTTCTTTATTTTCCACAATATTTTCCAAAGCCTTTATCTTGAGGGGTGTAAAAAAGCGTCATCGTGTTGGAATGCAGGCCCGTAGGAAGCAATTTCATATTGGGGGACTAAAGCCCTTGTCCTGAATATTGGGGGGGGGGGGGCTAATTTGGATTTTCCCAAAATTTTCAGTGTAAAATTAAGAAAATTTGACATTTTTGCCAACATTGGGGGATTCGGGCCTGGAATGGGTTAAGTTATCATCATTCATTCACTGTCTGTGTCATCCGAGTAATTCATGGTCAACATTTGAGCGATTTGAGCAGTTTTCACGACACATTGTTGTGCACGGTAGTCCAGCTTTTTTGCACGAACACTTGCTTGAATCACCAGTACACCGAAACCTGAAGCAATTGTACCGGACATCATTGACCCTGACACATCCTGGCCATCCATACAGTTCACAGACAAACTACTCCAGTTCTTCCTTCAGGTCTTGAGATAATGTTTTTTTCCAATTTGGAGAAGGCATGCTGATATGACACATCTTTCTTCAGCAACTTGAGAGCTTTTACTTTCCCTTTCCCTTTGAATCAGAAGCCTGAAAGACATTAAAATATTTATGATTCAATGTTTTATTTATTTATTAAACCAATTCCCAAGAAAGACCTAGTTTTGATGTCCCAAATACGGAAGGCTTGGGAAAACATTGAGACAAAGAAGAAAATGCTCATTATTAGCATTTTCTCCTTTTGCCTCAATATATTCTATGCTATATTACTCATAAAAACTATCTTTATAAGCATTCATTTTGTCATCTGTAGCATTTTTTCAAAATGTGATCAGTCCAAATTTTTGCTGTCTGGGAAAGGGTTAATTTACCAAATTTATTCAACATGAAAAATTTAAGAAAAATATTGGTCATAGCATCTGCATGCCCGGCTACCTGCCAGGTCTAGGGTCTTCAAACTGCCAGAAAATAGTAGGATATAGGCCTTATAATTGGAAAGAAAATGAAAGAAGAATTGTTTACTTGTACCGGTATGTATATTTCGTAGCTTTAAATTTGTTTTAAATGGTTTGCCCTTTCTCATTTTCATATTCGTGTTACGGTATCCTAATGTAAATAGCAGTGTTTTCTAATGAAGGTTACTTTACAGTACAAAAAACAATGTATATATGTCCTACTGATCGAAAACTGGAAATCACTGTATATTTGAACATTCAGACACTGCAAACACTCCATAGAAATACCGAAACGCACAGTGATTACCAGAATGCACAGGACTGACCATACACATTTAACCCAGTAGACTAGCAGACAGCAAAATTTTACTTATCCAAATACAAAGATGATGTAGACGACAATTTCAAGTGTATGAAAAGTTATATTTTTTTGTCTGTGTAGTAATACCAGTGTGGGCAATGAAAAATTGCTTATCACAATTTCTTCATTTCCACAATGTTTTCTTAGGCTGTTATCTTGTAGGGCGTCAAAAGGAGTCATTATGTGGGAATGGATTAAAATTGATCTTCATCACCCATTGGTATAAACTGAAAAGCATAGAACCCTTCCCCAAATAGATCTACTCTATTAGTAATGTTCCGGTAATTACAGTGCGTTCCGGTATTTCTATGGACCCCTGCTAAACACAATTCTTTAAAAACAATACTCACCTGACATTCACCTTGTTGGTCCTCAGATGACCTTAGACGTCCAGCGTCCCTCCGCTTCGCCCCACATTCAATTCGCTTAATGTTTGTGTACTTCTGGCAGAACTGACGATGGACCCAATGTCAGGTACAACTCGTACTATAAGTCAAAATACTCAGGGCAACTTCTTTTTCTTTACCATCCACAGTTGCCCAAACATTTGAGCAACTGTACAGCTTCGTCCATGTAACGTCTGTGCATGGAATAAGTGCATCTACATCAAAATCTGAGGTTTGACAGATGCATTCCTTTATGGGGGCGGCCATTTTTTCAGGACCGGGCTGAAGCCTTTTAGGCTAAATACTCTCATCTGATTGGTCAATTATGGGCATCTTCAAAGACACTAAAATCGCGTTTTTCTAATTAGTGACCACATAATTTAAGGTAAACAATCCTGATTATGACTTTATACATTAATATCTTAATTACTAAATCAAGTTTTCCCCTTCACCCTCCAGCCTGAACCACTTTGTCACAATTTGCCGGCTCGGCCCACGGCCTAATAAGCACATTCTCAATTAAGACCTTGTTTTGATTTCCCTACTGGATCAGGTGCAGGAAAACATTAAGGCATAAAAATATTAAATAATGATATAGATAATCTTCATTTTTTTTTTTTTTGCCTTAATATTTTCTGTGTTATCTCTTACACAAATCCTCTCGCCAATAACATATTTCTTAAGCTTTCTTATTGAAACTGTCGAAATTATTGCTGTTTAGAAAAGGGTTAAAATGGTTTAGTGGCACATTTACAATCTGATATGAATGCAGCACTTTATCATAATGTATAACATTTTATGCCATTCAATTACATATCATACACATTAATTAAGCTAAAATGCAAAGTTTACAAAAAGATTGTTGACAAAGAGATATTGATTTTAAGAATTCTAGATGCAATGTGCAAGTTCTTCATAATATCAGCAAATTTTCAAATTGTTAGTGGGCGATCTAAACTTGGTAACTACAACTTAGGATGAGTTACAAGTTTTTGATTTACCATTGACAATATTTGAAATTATGTCATATTGAAACCCATAAAAGTACAGAGTAATTTTATCAGCATTACCTTGATATACAATTTAGGGTTCGGCTTCTTTGCTGGGCCAGCACCACCATTAGGGGTATGCATTAAGTTTGGATCTGGTATCCTATAGTGTCCATATGGCCCCATACCCATCATGTATGGCGGAGCATGGTAACCAGCCGCATGTACATGCTGTGGGTGATGCATCATGCTTGGATGTCCGTACGGCGTGTAGTGTGCGGGCTGATCTGTGTGATGTTTGGCATGCTTGTTGTAGGTACCGTGGTAGGGAGAGTGGTTTAGGTCCGATTGGTCTAGAGGACCATTAGGTGACGTCATAGAGCTAGGTTTGTACATACTGCGCTGGAAATCACTCTTCTTCAAATCTGTATTCAGAGATATGAGACAAAATTATCTAACTTATTTGTTTGTCTGATGATGCCGAGTCAAACCGGTCATATTTGCAACATAGCTAAAGTTGACTGTGGCCTTCATGAATGAGCTTTATCTTGAAGAACATTTTCTATAAAATATTCTTTTCCACTTCTATGAAAGGAAAAGTTGTTTTCAACAACAACAAAATTTACAAGGTAATTCAAACATTGAAGTAAGCATACTTAGCAAAATATGCTTTGGATTATCAAAGCCTGGTCCTGTCAAGAATCATCAAGACCAGTGCTGTTATTTATTCTCTACAAATAAAGATGATTAATTTGTATGCCTATCATAATAAACATACAAATGATGAAGTTTGATTTATGAGTATGAGACAATGAAACACAACATTTACATTACTTGAACATTGACTTACTTCTTATCAATTTCCTAAGATAGGGGTCCAAGTTTATAGTACATGGCAGGAACACTTTCAGATCTCCCACATTGAGTAATGCAGAACTGCCTGACTTACTGCCCAGGAACGCCTGAAACTTTCTCACATTTCTGTCTATCTCCAACAGTGGCTCCACTTCACTTGAGTCTGGTATTTGGCACTCAATCCTGCAAGTACAGCAATGTTTTTATATGAACTGAAAAATGTCCTTATCACATTTGAGAACAACTTGAATCCAGATCAGCCTGTGTATACACACAGTCTGATCAGAACCCATGCTGCCAAGGAACGCCAGGACAGTCTGAACGGCTACTTCAAATTGATGTTCCTATTAGAAAGGCCTCGAGAAAACATCGTGGAAAAAGAAGAAATTGCTTGTGACAAGCAATTTCTTCATTTCCCACACTGTTTTCTACCCAGTCAGACAAAACAAATGTGAAATTGTATTCACTTGAAATTGTCATCTGCAACATCTATGAATTTGGACAAGACTAAAATTAAGTTTACCGGTAATGGTTTAATAGAAAAGACAATTGCTTGTAAATAAACACAAACTTACTCATCAAATATAGACTTGAGTGTAGTACTGTCATCAATTTCATCTTTCTCCTCAAATTGTAGAACGATCCAAGATAGTCTGAATGGCCACTGCTCCACCAAGTTGACCCAAGCTGCCAGTCTGTACCAGTTAAAGTCTATGTTGTAGGCTCTCAACAGTCGACCTTAAAATAAAGTAGAATACAGATGTAATTTACTGGATTATGGCATTAGCATGTTAACCTTAAAAGAGGTCCATGATAGGTTTTTCAGGGGATCAGAACAACATGGGGACAATCAGAGTTTGCATTGTTGTGTGGTGCATTGCATTATCTAGGGCCAAAAAGAAAGAAATTTTAGCTCTGATACCAAATTCTTCAATATATCTATCAGGGTCAAAATTCCATACAAACAAGAGCTGTCACTGTAAGATGACAATGCCCCCGACACCGCTTTGATTTTAAATTATGGCCAATCTATGTTCAAGGTCAAGGTCATCCAGGGGTCAAGGTCACCAAAGTATGTGCCTACAGAAAGGTAATGTACCAAGGAATGTTGTGGTACAGTATGAAGCGAATATGTTAAGTAATAAGGAAGTTATGGCCAATGTTAAAGTTTTTGGACGGAATGACGGACAGACGGACGGACGGACAGACAGACAGACAGACGGACGGACGGACAAGTCAAATTTATGATGCCTCCCTATCGGGGGCATAAAAATGTCAAATTTATGAATCTTTGCCTAGGTGCTGATTATAGTCACAGAAAAATATGTGAAGTTTGAAAGCAATAGCTCTAGCAGAAACAGAGATATGAGAGTTGCATGTAAAATTGTAACAAGAGGGCCAAGATGGCCCTAGATCGCTCACCTGAATTCATAGTTGAGATACTGGCAAGACCATGAAATCAATCTTTTAACGCTAGAAGAATACAAGAGTGACAATGGCAATTTTGCCAAATTCAAAGGCATAAAACTAAGGACTTTCTGTTCTGAAACAATTTGGAAAGGGCTTAAACCTTGGCTGGGAAAGGGCTTAATCTTTACCAAGACGGAAAAGAAATAGACTGTTCAATTTTGAAATAGCGCGGCAAGAGGAGAAAATGCTGATTATCAGCCTTTTCTTCATTTGACTCAATAATGTCCCCAAGCCTTTTTTTAATAGGGACATCATAGGAAGGGGTTAAGGCATCAAGATTATCTGTAGCTCTATCCTTTATCAGATAAGAGCTCCATTATCAGATAAGGCAGCCTTTTATTTATTTTGGACAATCCATTATTGACTTTAGACGGTCTAACTATTAACTTAAGTAATTATTGCTGATAAGCTGATACCTGGTCAAAATAAATTTGTCTGAATTCCTCACTTGAAATCTTGACTAATAAATGGAATTCTTGATATTTGACCTTGTGCCCTAGTTTTTGACCTTGCATGACAAACTTTTTACATGATCTTTATATCATTAAAAAAAACATTCTTAGAAATTTTCATAATAATTTGGCCAAAAATGGACCCTTCTGAGCAAAATGAAGGATTTTATCAAACAGACATAGTGACCTCATTTTTGACCTCACATGACCCAATTTTTAACAGAACCTAGATATCCACCAAAAATACATTCTGAGTAATTTTCACAATATTTGAGCCAAAGGTAGCACTTTTAGAGCAAAAAGAAGGATTTTAAATCATTTGACCTAGTGACCTACATTTTGACCTGGCATGACCTACTTTTTGAAATGACCTAGATATCATCAAGACAAAGATTCTGGTCAATTTTCACAATGATTGAGCCAATACTGTGACTCCTAGAGCAAAAATAAGATTTGACCTAGTGACCTACTTTTTTAGCCCATTCTGACCCCGATCCCAATTCTTTGAAGTATTTTGAAAAAGGATGACCCAAGGATCATATCTGTGAAATTTCATCCAATTCTGCCCAGCACTTTAGGAGGAGAAGATTTTTGTATGATTGTGGACGGACGGACGGACGGACAGACGGACGGACGGACAGACAGACGGACGCCGGACAACAGACCGATCACAATACCTCACCTTGAGCACTTCGTGCTCAGGTGAGCTAACAAAACCATGAGTGACTGCAATAGCCCACCTCCTCATTTAACCCTTTCCCAAACAAGACCTGGTTTTGACGTCCCTAATAGGAAAGGCTTTGGAAAACATTGAAACAAAAGAAGAAACTGCTGATCACCAGCAGTTTCTCCCTTTGTCTCAATATTTTCTGTGCCATATTTTACACAAATTCTATCTTTAAAAACATTTATTTTGTCATTTGTGGCAGATTTTGAAGTGGATCACTTTAAAATTTTGTCCTTTGGGAAAGGGTTAAACGAATAGTCGCCCCAACAAGTATCTCATACCTGTTACAGCCACAATATTCATGAGCCTTCTCATACTTTTAGGGTTGATATCACTGAAGTAATCGTTTTTTGTCAGTGTGTGTGAAATATCAAAGTTGGAGTGAGCGAGCTGTGTTAAACTATCATCTCTATGACGACCTTGACCAGACTTCCTCTTTGCCATCGGATCAATGACGGTAAAACCTGATATCTGGGATACGGTGGATTCTTGGTGCTAAAAGAAAGTAGATATTTTCATGTAAATATCTTTTTTTAGCTGACAATATGGGCAAGATTTACAATGAATTTGTCTTTGGTAGCTACTTGATGATACAATGTAGATTGTAAACATTATTCCATATTCATTTTAACTCCCAAACACGACCTGGTTTTGACATCCCTTATAGAAAAGGCTTGGGAAAACATTGAAACAAAAGAAGAAACTGCTGATAACCAGCAGTTTCTCCTTTTGTTTCAATATTTTCTATGCCATATTTTATACAAATTCTATCTTATATAACTTTCATTTTTGGCATTTTTGAAGTGGATCAACCTAAAATTTTGCCGTTTTAGAAAGGGTTAACCACGGAGAAAATAGTTAATGCACTAGGCAGAGCTACAGATAAGATAGGATGAAGACATTCTAAGATTTCTATTTCAAATCCAAACCCTATGTTGTAGGTACTCATTTGAATTGTCTCAAGGAGACAATTCTAATGAATACCCAAAACCTATGGTTTGATGAACAATACATGAAATATTGCATTTTTGAAAAGCATTCACTCCCTCTTGTCTGTAGCTCTGCACTAGGCATTTATTTAAACTTAAATCTTGAAAATTTGGTCATTCAGTGTTCTTCCCAGCTCAATAAGCTGTATCAGCACCACTACAGCTTCATGTTAATCATCGTAATGCCCCTACAGCTTCAAAACTACCCCACAGCTTAATTTCTTCAAAATGATTACCAAATAGAGGCATTTTGAGGTATTTCATGTCAAACACTGTTGAATAATACATTTTTGTCATTGTAAATGTAATAATTATGAGTAAAAATATTATGGGAAAAGAAGAAATTGCTCAAGATGAGCAATTTCTTCTTTTTCCATAATGTTTTCACTCACAATTATATGTTTTCAATTTTTACCAATTCTCATATAATTTGCCACTACAGCTTAAAAATATTCTGCAGAGAACCCTGTCATTATATGAACCTTTACACTTTGCAAAGGGAAGTATGCCATGATTATCTAGTTCTAAACCAAAACAATTATTACAAAGACTTACTCTAAAGTCCTTCCTATGTGTTGGTGATTCATGCCCCACATCATATGTTGAGTTACTCTTAATCATCTGCTGTCTCTTTATTTGTAATCCTTGACTTTGTAGATAGAAGGGTAGATGGACAATATTCCTCAAGTAATCAAATCCATTCACAGTTGTGTCTTGAAAACCAGACTTCAAGTTTTGATCAATACCTGTAATGCAAATGAATGTTTTCTGTGTTAATTCAAGGGAATAACTATGAAAAATGAACAGCTTTATCAAATATGGTACATTACTATCACTTTGACTAGCAGATAAAATTTTGCAAGTCACATTTACATCTTATGATAACAATTCTTCATCATATTTATGATTATAATGTTGTTTGATTTAGTTACAATTTTCAAGGAATTTCAGCCAAGGAAGAGAAGTTCTAAACTAGAACTGTCGCAGAGCGGACAAATACCCCCCACTAGCACCTTGTCACTGAAAAAGTGCTGTAGGTCAACCGGTTCTTGACTTAGAGCACGGAAACGGATTTTAAACAAAGTCCGATTGTGACCTTGACCTTTGACCTTGGTGACCCAAAAACAATAGGGCACCTCCTTGGGTCATGGGCAACAACTGTGTAAAGTTTCATGATCCTAGGTCAACCGGTTCTTGACTTAGAGCACGGAAACGGATTTTAAACAAAGTCCGATTGTGACCTTGACCTTTGACCTTGGAGACCCAAAAACAATAGGGCACCTCCTTGGGTCATGGGCAACAACTGTGTAAAGTTTCATGATCCTAGGTCAACCGGTTCTTGACTTAGAGCACGGAAACGGATTTTAAACAAAGTCCGATTGTGACCTTGACCTTTGACCTTGGTGACCCAAAAACAATAGGGCACCTCCTTGGGTCAAGGGCAACAACTGTGTAAAGTTTCATGATCCTAGGTCAACCTGTTCTTGACTTAGAGCACGGAAACGGATTTTAAACAAAGTCCGATTGTGACCTTGACCTTTGACCTTGGTGACCCAAAAACAATAGGGCACCTCCTTGGGTCATGGGCAACAACTGTGTAAAGTTTCATGATCCTAGGTCAACCGGTTCTTGACTTAGAGCACGGAAACGGATTTTAAACAAAGTCCGATTGTGACCTTGACCTTTGACCTTGGTGACCCAAAAACAATAGGGCACCTCCTTGGGTCATGGGCAACAACTGTGTAAAGTTTCATGATCCTAGGTCAACCGGTTCTTGACTTAGAGCACGGAAACGGATTTTAAACAAAGTCCGATTGTGACCTTGACCTTTGACCTTGGTGACCCAAAAACAATAGGGCACCTCCTTGGGTCATGGGCAACAACTGTGTAAAGTTTCATGATCCTAGGTCAACCGGTTCTTGACTTAGAGCACGGAAACGGATTTTAAACAAAGTCCGATTGTGACCTTGACCTTTGACCTTGGTGACCCAAAAACAATAGGGCACCTCCTTGGGTCAGGGCAACAACTGTGTAAAGTTTCATGATCCTAGGTCAACCTGTTCTTGACTTAGAGCACGGAAACGGATTTTAAACAAAGTCCGATTGTGACCTTGACCTTTGACCTTGGTGACCCAAAAACAATAGGGCAGCACCTCCTTGGGTCATGGGCAACAACTGTGTAAAGTTTCATGATCCTAGGTCAACCGGTTCTTGACTTAGAGCACGGAAACGGATTTTAAACAAAGTCCGATTGTGACCTTGACCTTTGACCTTGGTGACCCAAAAACAATAGGGCACCTCCTTGGGTCATGGGCAACAACTGTGTAAAGTTTCATGATCCTAGGTCAACCGGTTCTTGACTTAGAGCACGGAAACGGATTTTAAACAAAGTCCGATTGTGACCTTGACCTTTGACCTTGGTGACCCAAAAACAATAGGGCACCTCCTTGGGTCATGGGCAACAACTGTGTAAAGTTTCATGATCCTAGGTCAACCGGTTCTTGACTTAGAGCACGGAAACGGATTTTAAACAAAGTCCGATTGTGACCTTGACCTTTGACCTTGGTGACCCAAAAACAATAGGGCACCTCCTTGGGTCATGGGCAACAACTGTGTAAAGTTTCATGATCCTAGGTCAACCGGTTCTTGACTTAGAGCACGGAAACGGATTTTTAACAAAGTCCGATTGTGACCTTGACCTTTGACCTTGGTGACCCCAAAACAATAGGGCATCTCCTTGGGTCAAGGGCAACAACTGTGTAAAGTTTCATGATCCTAGGTCAAACCGTTCTTGAGTTAGAGCACGGAAACGAAAAAGTCTACGGACGGACGACTGGACGGACGGACGGATGGACGGATGGACGGACGGACTGACAGACAGACAGACATGGTGAAACCAATATACCCCCCTCTACTTCGTAGGTGGGGGGTATAATTATAGGAGTATAATTGTTAGCAAAAGAACTTTTAGATATTTTTTTGTGAATGGAATGGAGAGGTTGATCCCTTCTCAACAGCTAGGGTCATATGGAAAATAGATCTCCACTATTCTCATACTTTTTGGGTTATTGTTATTGGGTTGTTATTCAATCCTAGATTACAAATCTTACTGTCATGTGTAATAGTATCACCACTGCATGAAACCTTACCCTGAATAATTATTTGAAAGTCATAGCAAACTCACCTTTGATTATGATCTGTGGATCAACAGCAAGTATGACAACAAACGGTGAATTGTCATCGTTAAACAAAGCGTGTATAATATCTAACACCTGGAGCACCTTCCCTTGTTCACAGCTGTCTAAACCGTCTACGACTACAACCAGTCTAGTTGTGTTCTTCGTAAACATATCCACGGCACGGACAAAACTGTTCATAATCATCACTTCATGTTTCAACAGCTGCATAAATCCTTCAAGTTTCACCCTGTGGATGTTATCCGCAGCTCGCATGATCCGCTGTTTCTGTGATATACATAATGCGATCACAGATCTAGCAAACATCGGGATGTTGAACAATACTGATAGACCAACAACAGCAGCAAACGTTCCCATCAGTATGTTGACGACTTTGTTGTCCGATATTTTGAATGTGACGAGTAATGCTATGCCAGCAATAAAACAGATCAGGACAAACACGACGATCATGAACACAGGGATACAGCAAACAGTCTTGAATCGTCCTCTATAGGGCTCTGAAAGGGAAGAGAACAATAATTTGTAACCAATTTGGTCATAAACATTGTCAAAAAGCCAATTTTTCATCATGTTTTGGACAGTATATCTACATAATTATGACATGCAGATCAAAGTACTTTTATCATTCAATAAATGGACAACTATGATACACAAAGTGTTTCAAAGTCTTCTTCTGTTATGTAAACACCTTTATTTTCCACATTATACTTCATTTATCACTGTAAAAGTACACTGTACTTATACATAATCATTTTTCTTTTCCAAAACTCTTTCTCAATATCACTTACTGACATTGTACAAGGCATTATTTCAGATATGTTCAACTAATACTCACTATCTAGTGCATGTTTAAACACGCCAAACAGTCTAGATGAGATGATTCCAAACTCCTTCTCTACAGACTGACTCAGACCAGCAACAATGGCTGCTAGTGCCTTCTCTCCCCCTACACTCGTTAACTTGGTACTCTCAGAAAACAAAAACCTGCAAAATTCATACAAGTTTATGTTAACCCATTGTCTAGATGAGGTGATTCCAAACTCCTTCTCTACAGACTGACTCAGTCCAGCAACAATGGCTGCTAGTGCCTTCTCTCCTCCTACACTTGTTAACTTGGTACTCTCAGAAAACAAAAACCTGCAAAATTCATACAAGCTTACGTTAACCCATTGTCTAGATGAGATGATTCCAAACTCTTTCTCTACAGACTGGCTCAGTCCAGCAACAATGGCTGCTAGTGCCTTCTCTCCTCCTACACTCGTTAACTTGGTACTCTCAGAAAACAAAAACCTGCAAAATTCATACAAGTTTATATTAATCCATTGTCTAGATGAGATGATTCCAAACTCCTTCTCTACAGACTGACTCAGTCCAGCAACAATGGCTGCTAGTGCCTTCTCTCCTCCTACACTCGTTAACTTGGTACTCTCAGAAAACAAAAACCTGCAAAATTCATACAAGTTTACATTAACCCATTGTCTAGATGAGATGATTCCTAACTCCTTCTCTACAGACTGACTCAGTCCAGCAACAATGGCTGCTAGTGCCTTCTCTCCCCCTACACTCGTTAACTTGGTACTCTCAGAAAACAAAAACCTGCAAAATTCATACAAGTTTATATTAATCCATTGTCTAGATGAGATGATTCCAAACTCCTTCTCTACAGATTGGCTCAGTCCAGCAACAATGGCTGCTAGTGCCTTCTCTCCTCCTACACTTGTTAACTTGGTACTCTCAGAAAACAAAAACCTGCAAAATTCATACAAGTTTACATTAACCCATTGTCTAGATGAGATGATTCCAAACTCCTTCTCTACAGACTGACTCAGACCAGCAACAATGGCTGCTAGTGCCTTCTCTACTACACTCGTTAACTTGGTACTCTCAGAAAACAAAAACCTGCAAAATTCATACAAGTTTATATTAACCCATTGTCTAGATGAGATGATTCCAAACTCCTTCTCTACAGACTGACTCAGACCAGCAACAATGGCTGCTAGTGCCTTCTCTCCCCCTACACTTGTTAACTTGGTACTCTCAGAAAACAAAAACCTGCAAAATTCATACAGGTAAACATTAATCCATTGTCTAGATGAGAGGATTCCAAACTCCTTCTCTACAGACTGACTCAGACCAGCAACAATGGCTGCTAGTGCCTTCTCTCCTCCTACACTTGTTAACTTGGTACTCTCAGAAAACAAAAACCTGCAAAATTCATACAAGTTTACGTTAACCCATTGTCTAGATGAGATGATTCCAAACTCCTTCTCTACAGACTGACTCAGTCCAGCAACAATGGCTGCTAGTGCCTTCTCTCCTCCTACACTTGTTAACTTGGTACTCTCAGAAAACAAAAACCTGCAAAATTCATTCAAGTTTATGTTAACCCATTGTCTAGATGAGATGATTCCAAACTCCTTCTCTACAGACTGACTCAGTCCAGCAACAATGGCTGCTAGTGCCTTCTCTCCTCCTACACTTGTTAACTTGGTACTCTCAGAAAACAAAAACCTGAAGATCAGAACACCGTAAGCACTGCATAAATTGAGGTATTTGGCAGAAAAAAATGTTTTTTTCTGTTCCAATAATTATTAAACATATGTACATGCTACTTCATCTCTTTATTTTTTTGCATGTTTTCTGACAAACAGTGTTTCAGCCAGGATTTTTCCAAAGGGGGCCAATTGGCCCCCTCTCTTCCTAAATAGGGGCCAGACCACTTATACAGGGGGGGGGGGGGGGGTGTCAGTTCTTATATGTTCCACAATATATAGATCTAGATCTCCTAAAGCTGTTCTGTCAAAATTCAGTCATGGTTAGTCACGTTTCCACGCTTTTTGGGATGAGTAAGCGTATATCCTTTTTGATCGAGCAAAATATTCGGCGACTTACTAAATTCTTTTCAAGACCTCTTGATGATGATGATCTCCGATGGTGGTCGTCTTCGCTACTTTGCTTAGGCT